>WAAF01015816.1:1397761-1693011 GCA_013400475.1 Tricholaema leucomelas
GGGGGGGGGGCACACAAACGGAGAAGGTGGAGTGACAGGGATTAAAGGGGGGGGGGGCTTCTTAAATCTGGGAGAGGGAGGACAAATGATGGAGTCTTAAGACGAACCCCCCCCTCCCGCCGGGGGAAAAAAGAAGGCAGGAGGTGGAGCTGGCCCTTTAAGAGCAAAGGGCGTGGGATGGGGGGGAGGGAAGGGAAGGGAGGGGCTCGATTTATGTGTGTGTGTCCCCCCCCTTGGTGTGACCTCTCCTGGTGCCCGCCCCGGAAGCCACCACGATGCGGGGGGGGAGGACGGGACGGACACACATGACACAAAACCCCTGCAGGAGCGGGGGGAGGGCATGGTAAGGGGAGGCGGGACCGCTCCCCCCACGGCCCCCCATTCCCTGCCCCTTCCCCGCTTTTCCAAANCGAGCACATCCTCCCCCCAGCCCCTGCTGTCGCTGTCCCCTGGGCAGAGGGAGATTTTCCACCACCTCATTTTTTTTGGGTGCGGTTGCGGGAGAGTTTCACACCTCTCTTCCCCCCCCCCCCATCCAAAATTAAGGTGCCCCGCCCTGCAGTGACATCACCAGCAGCCAATGGGTAGCTTTCCCCCCCCCCATTTTGCATCCTGCGTTGCCATGGAAACAGATACAGGGGTTGGGGGTGGCCTCCCCCTCTTTTGCTCCCATCACATTCCTCCCTCCCCCTCCACGATCCCACCCCAAATCTGGAGACAGTGGGGGCTGAGATCTGGCAAACTCATGTCAGCGATGGCTTTGCCCCCTCCCCCCCGCCCAATTAAGGTCATCAGCCCTCATTCATGGGCGATGATAAGGGGAGGAGCATGCCTCTGTGCTCTCCCCTCCCCCTCCCCCATAATGGGGCACGAAGTGCTCCCCTCCCAAAATCCCAGATGAGCACCCAGAGATGTTCCCGGCAGCGCCCAGGGGGGACTGCTGCTACCCCCATGGCCCTGCCAGGTGTCCTGTCACGTCCTCATCAAGTTGTGTGTGTCATGTCCTACTCCCCCCCAAAAAAAAAGTATTTGCACCCGCTCTGACCCTGGACCCCACTCGGGGGCAGGTTGACATACACAGTCTCAGGTCGGGGCAAGGTCCTGGCAGAGCCTCTCTGCAGGGGTTTTGGTGTGGTGGGAGGGGAGACTTCACATCCCCAGGGGTCATCTCCCCCCTCCTTGCATAGGCTATGTGTAAACATAAGGTGGGGGGTCATGGGGTGATAACTCCATCTACAGCATCATAGGGTGATGACCCCCTCCCCCCAAAAATGCAGGGCCCCCCGACTCTGCCTGCTGCTGGGGTGGTGGATTCTCCTCAGCCTACACCAGAGAGGCACAAGTCCTGGTGGCAACTCTACCCTCATAGGGACTCCCTCACCTGCCCTGGCTACAGCCCTTTGCTTTGGCCAGCCTCCTCCTCTTGCCTTCTCTAGAGCTGTGAAGGTTTTGGGGACCAGAGAAGCTTTGAGGGACAGAGAGTGGACAGGGTGCCTGGATGGACCTCCAGCTGCAAGCCCTGAGATGCCAAGCACCCCTCAAAAACTGAAAAGAAAGGTGGTGGATCCCACTTCCCTCTTCCACAACTGCTTTTTGGAGCTCCAAGGAGAAGGTCCAATGCCACCAACCTTCAAGCTCCAAGAAGCAGCATCACTGGTCCCAGCAGATGCATGAGGATGGCTGCCACTGGAGCTGGGCTGAAGTCGAGGGACACTGGCCCTTGCCACTGGGCTCATCTTCACAGTTTGACACCACAGGACAGGAGAGGGGTGGTCACAAAGGAGAAGCAAAAGGACAAGTGAAGGCCAGCAGCAGCCCTCAAGCAGGAGCTGTGATCTGCTTGGGTACAGAGTGGTTTGTGGGTGTCCTTCTTCCCCAGCCCAGAAGCAGCCAAAAAATTAAAGCACCCCAGAAAGGAAAGTGGAGGGGGCTCTGCTGTCCACCTCCTACTCCGAGGTGAGGAGCTCGCTGCTGCTGAAGTCCAGACCTCCTCCACTCAGCAAGTAAGGGGAAAAGCTCCACCTCTCTGCTCTCAAGGTGAACAACAGATAGGATTCTCGACCACGTTGAACCCACAGGATCTTGGCAATGCCCCATCCCACCCCTTTCCTTCTCCACGGGCCAGATCCACCAGCATGGGCATCTTCAAGCTGCAGCTGCACTGAGACATTTAAGCAAACAGCTTTGGTTGGTTCTGCAGGGAGGTGGTCCCTTCCCATCATCCTTCCATGGAGCAGAGTCCATCACAAACACAGTGCTGGAGCTGTCTCCTCACAGCTGTGGCTTCATCAGATGCTTCAGCTGGGCTCAGGTGGAGCCCTCCAAGTGCAGGTTTCAAACCCAATGAAGTGGACACTGCTTTGTCTTTCAAGTGCTGAACCCCAAACACCAACTTAATCTTCTTCTGAAACACCTGGCAAGGTGGAAAGCAGAAGGAGCCACTGGATTCAGAGCGTTGTGGTGGGCATTAGGAAGTCCCAGTGCTCACTGCCGATGAGGAAGTGGCTGTTCCTCTCTCTGGAGAACAGAGCAGGAGAGGAGGTACCATGCCCTGACCAGGAGGTGCAAGGAGAGGCTGAGGGTATTGGGCCAGCTCAGGGGCTCCTGCTGCTGCCTTCAGGTGCTACCAGGAGATGCAGGGAAGAGTCTTGTTGCCACCCATCTCCATGGAGAGCCTGACAAGAGGCAACAACTCCACATGGAGAGTGGATTAATGATTTTAAAACCATGAGGGTGACCAACCCTTGGAGCCCAGCTCTTGGTTAGGGAACTTCAGTTTTGGAGTCATTGAAGTCTCAGTTAGGCCAAGCCCTCAGCTATCTACATGAAGCAGGAGGATGGACATGGAGATAGACCTTGCCTACCCCTTTGTGTCACACTACAGCCATTTGAGATGCAGCATCACATGATCTTAACCACTCAGCACTGTCCCTTCCCCGCATCACACATCCTCCTTCTGGCCCAAAGCCATTTCCCAGAAGGTCACAGAGACCATACATGATTAAGACACAAGACCTTGGCCTCCAGGCCCTTAAGGACAGCACAGATGCTCACACTCATGAGATGCCTACAAGCCACAGGAGCAACATCTGTAGCAGGCATCAACTTTTTGGAAAACAAAAGCTGCCAGAGTAAGAAGAGTCTTCTAGAAGTAGGCTGAGGGTGATGGAGCCTGTTCCACCACACCTTGCTGCCTGACTCTGCCAGGGGAGCTGTAAGGACCCAGCCTCATCCAACTGTTCACCAGCCTCTGAAGAATGCCCCACGGTTTGGTTTGGGCAGAGACAAACAAATGCACCCCTTTGACTGCTGAAAGAGGCAGGGGGGTGGTCTTCAGCTGAAGCCACCCTTGGGTAGGCACTTGACAGCATGCTCCTCATCAGCCATGGCACCATGGTTTGTCACTTCCCTCATCCCACCCCATATTTCCTCTCTCTTACCATCATCCCACTTGCACTGCTGCGGTTTATTTCCCATGGAAACCCAACTCCATGTAACTATGGAAATCAGGCAGCAGTTCCACCACCCTTCCCTCCATCTCCAGCTGCCTGCTAGGAAAATGGCCGTGCAGCAGGTGCCTCAGCCTGCATTGGAACTGTGGCCATAAACCTGCTTGCCTGAGGTGGACACACCAGTCTCCTGCACGTAAAGCCCTTCCTGATGTTCCTTCAGAGGAGTATCTAGGATGCCTGAAGCTCCCATGGTATATGGAACCATAGAATTGTTTGGACTGACAAAGACCTCCATGACAGAGTCCAACCTCAGACCACCACGGCCATTAAACCACATCCCAAAGTGCCACATCCACACACTTCTTGAACACCTAGCAGCAACATGGATCCATGGACTCATCCTCCCTGCTCTGCTCAACAGCACTAAGGGCAGGTCTGGGCACAGAAAGCCCAGACCAGAAGAGCAGGGATTGACCATGTCCACGTAGTGAGGCAACAGCTGCAAGAGGTGACTGTAGCTGTGCCTTTGCTTGCTCCACCTCAGCACCAGGCAAAAGTAACCATAGGTGAGATTTGCTGTTCCCTCTGCATCACCAAAGACAAATGGGAAACAGGCTGGAGACACAACAAAAGGGTTCTGAAGTTCTCCAGAACCTCCAGCACCCAAACTGTTAACAGGAATCTCAGTCTGCTCCTCTCCCAGGAGGACACTGCCTTGAGGATCCTCCTCCTCCACACCCAGCCTGAGAAAGCACCACCATCTGCTGAGGGGGTGGTGTGAGACGCGGGTGTTCAGTGCCATGAAGAGCAAGAATGGATGGAAGTTCTGTGAGGAGCCCTCAGCTCTCCACCTCAGATGTGCCCTTCAGCTCCTTGTTCCTGACAGATCTTCCCAGCATGTGTCTGGGCAGGGAGACAGTGGGAAAAGTAGAGCTGGGATCAGAGCCACCACACCCTTCTTCACAGAGCAATTTGAAGCAGGATGAGAAGGGGAAAAGAGGGAGGAGAGATGATGACAACCATCATTTCTCACCCGGCAAGCCACAGATGCCCCAACTCATTGCACTGCTGGTCCTGTTTAATGGAAACCACACCAAAAACCCAGTAAAAACCAGTCACCAACGTCAAGTAATGGCCAACCAGCTCAGCACAAACACTTCCTGTAGCTCCTGCCCCCACCAGACATCCTACAGCTCCTCCTGACTCACCAGAATGAAGATCAGACATCCCTGGAGTAGCTCACTGCTTGGTCACTCAAGGGTTTTGGCCACTTTTAGTTACCACTTTGGTGAGTGGAAAGAGGCCAATTCCAGCCCAAATGCTGCACCTATGGACTCAGCTTTGCCTCCACGTGGGAAAGATATCTTAAATGGAATTCTGGGATGGTTTCAGTCAACAGTCTCCAAAACTGTGGAAGGAGAAAGAGAAGCTCTTTAGCCTGGAGAAGATTGACAGGGAATCTTCTCAATGCTCAGCAAGAGAAATAAGCAGGGGGAGAAGGGGATGGAGTCAGACTCTTCTCAGTGGTGCCCAGTGACAGGGCAAGGGGCAATGGGCACAAACTGAAAACTAGGAGGTTCCACCTCTACGGGAGGAAAAGATTCTTTGGTGTGAGAGTGCTGGAGGCCTGGAGCAGGCTGCCCAGAGAGGTTGTGGAGTCTCCTTCTCTGGAGATTCCAAACCTGCCTGGCCATTGTGATGCTGGGCAAGTTGCTGTGGGTGCTTCTGCTTGAGCAGTGGAGTTGGACCGGATGATCTCCAGCGGTCCCTTCCAACCCCCAGCAGGCTGGGATGCCACGATTCTGCGTTCCAGATCCACTCACCAAAGCTGGCTTGCGAAGGAAGAGAGCCTGCTGTCCAAAGCTCTAGGATCTCAGATCCCTGGTAGCAAAAATTTATTTCCATGACTGAAGACAAGGAGAAATTTATAAACGGATTCTAGCAACCCCCCGAGAAAACAGTGAATGTTCCATCCCTGTCACTTAGGCCATCAGCACCCAGGTGCAAAAACATCCAAACCGGTTCTGCCATGTGCCACCACGACAACCAGGAGTACGACAGCACATGCACATCACCTTGTGCTTCCATCTTCCCAACCCCACAGGCTGCCAGGGAAGTCTCTTTGAGAAGGTCCACAGTGGATCCAGACATCCTCCCAGTGACTAGTGTCCAACGTTAAGCAGGAGAAAAAATAAAGCAGCAACACTCATTTCAAAGCCCAACAAAGACATCGAACATTGTTAGATTCTCCTAAAAAATAAGTAGTTCCAATTCATTTTTTCTCCCCCCAAGAAGCCCCACGGTGCCCTCAGGGCCAAGGTTCAACGCATCAGCAGGCTGTGCTTTGGTCCATCCACTCTCTCCAGCTTCTCAAAGTGCTTTCTGGCGTTGCGGATGTTGATCAGTGTAGCCGCAGAGGCTGGGAGGGAAATGGGACAGGGGAGATAAAGACAGAGTTAAAAAGGGATGAGAGTCACCAAGCTCTCACAACCCAACTGCTGCCCCAAAGCAATGTCTTCATCAGCAACCTCTTATTTCAATCCTGCCTCTCTCTTTCACTCAACTCTGAGCTGTTGCTGATGCCAGTAATACACCATCAGGCTGTGCTGCCACTCTGAGAGACCTGCCCCAACCCTCCAGCCTGGCCAGCAGAACCTCACAAAGTTCAAAACAAGGACAAGTGTAGGGTCCTGCACCTGGGGAGGAACAACTCCCTGCATCAGTAACAGTCAGGGGCTGACCTGGGAGTGCTGGTGGGCAATAAAGTTACCCATGGGATAGCAATGTGCCCTTGTGGCTAAGGTGGCAAATGGTCTCTCGAGAGCGCACGAAGAAGAGTGTGGCCAGCAGGTCAAAGGAGGTTCTCCTCCCCCTCTACTCTACCTTAGCAAGGTCACATCTGGAGTACTGGATCTGGTTCTGGGCTCCCCAGTTCAAGAGGGACAGGGAACTGCCAGACAGAGCCCAGAGGAGGTGACAAAGATGCTGAGGGGCCTGGAGCATCTATGAGGAGGAAAGGCTGAGAGCCCTGGGGCTGTTTTGCCTGCAGAAGAGCAGCCTGAGAGGGGACCTGATCAATGCTCAGCAAGAGATAAAGGGCGAGGGGCAAGAGGATGGGGCCAGACTCTTCTCAGGAATGCCCAGGGACAGGACAGGGGTTAATGGGCACAAACTGGAACCCAAGAGGTTCCATCTGGAAATTAAGAGAAACTTCTTTGTTGTGAGGGTGCAGAAGCCCTGGAGCAGGCTGCCCAGAGAGGTTGTGGAGTCTCCTTCTTTGGAGAGCTTCCAAACCTGGCTGGACATTGTGATCCTGGTCACAATGGGTCACCTCTGGGTGACCCTGCTTTAGCAGAGGGGTTGGACTGGATGACCTCCAGAGGTCCTTTTCAACCCCCACTGTGCTGGGATTCTGGAGGACAAGTCAGAGGGAGCTGTGGTCAGCCTGCCCACCGGGGTGGCTGCACAAGTCACCGCAGCTTGTCCTGCAGCACAGCAGCCTCAGGGCTGTAATCCAGTCACAAGCTCTCCACGAGTTTTCCCTAATTCAGTAAACCCTTTGAGAAGAAGAGGACAGGAAGCATCAACACTAAGCCACGAGATTGTCCTGGACAGTGTCTCCTGAGCACCTCAGCCCCTAAGAGAAGCAGACTGGGTTTGAGCTGTGTCACACTGTGCCTCTAAGGGCTGGCTGCTGGCTGCAGTTTCTGCTTTAAGATAAATAGATGCTGCTATAATTAGAGTCCTAGGCCACCAAAGCCAGCTCAGGCAGCAAGAGCAAAAACACTCCAACATGATCCATCTCTGCTTCCTCTCCAAAAACATCACTGGGGCTGCCAGAGCAGAACAGCCCAAAATAGGTTATTAGAAGTGACCTCCTAAATCAGGTCACATCTGTTGTAGTGGTTCCCCACCACTGCTATGATCCTACACTCAACAGCAACAAACTGAGCGACCTGGTCTAGTGAGAGGTGTCCCTGCCCACAGGAAAGGGCTTAGGGATCTTCAAGGGCCCTAAACCCCAAAGCATTCTATGAATCTATGAAATAGCTGAGCTGCTGAAAACAGTCATCTCCTGCAAGCCAAGTCATTTCTAAGCCACCTTCCCCACCCTCTTGCTCAGACAGGGCAAACCAGCAGGACAGCAAATCCCTCTCTGGCTTTTCATTACGATCAGTTTTTACCACTTTGCTTTAATATTTCAAGAGAAGCAGAGTTTAAACTAGACCCATAGAAAGGGTGGAGCAGGTGATCCTTGGGGTCCCCTTCCAACCTGGCATTCTATGATTCCTTCAGCATTTTATCCCTGCAAAAGCAGACCAGAAGCTTGTCTTAGCTCCAACTCACGTATTGAAGGGTCTGACATCACCACCATCACGTATGTGTTTGATGTGAAGATGTCAATGAAAGCAGCAAAGTTAGAGTTCCTCACTTCCATGCTCTGGAAAGAAGCTGCCAGCTTACTAGGAGGGGAGAGAAAGGGAAAAAAAACAATCAGTAAAGAAAGGATGAAAATAAAGAAGAAAAAGTAAATGAACCATTACTGTAACCCTGCTCCAACAGGTTTTGTGCCCAGGTAGCCATCAAAAGAAGTGTCTGAGACCCTGCAGGCAGGTAACACCAAGTTTATGTTGTTTCTTTGTTGTGTGACCTAGGATTAGTTGGGGTTTGACTGGTGTCTGTTTTTTTCCTTCTAAAGAAAAAAAATTCTTTAGCTTTAGGCTAAATGAGACTATAAAATGATTTGTGTAGTGAATGGTGAAGGCATCTCAAAATCTACAACCCCACCACAGCCATGGCCAAGCAGTAGACATCACTCACCCCACAGCCTGGCCGTGGTAGGTGTCCCTGCTCACGGCAGAGAGATTGTCTCTAGATGACCCTTAAGGTCCAGCCCAAACCACTCCATGATTCTATGATCTGATGGACACCTCAACAATCTCACTGATTTATCAGCTCAATCCCTACCTTGCCCAGGAGAATGGGGCTCAGAAGAAAACGGTTGTTGCCAAACAAACCTCTTTGAACCATCAGCCAAGGAGGAAGTAGGAGATATGCTGCTGAGGGACAGGGTTTAGTGGTGATCTAGAAGTGTTGGACCGGACAAACTTAAAGGTCTTTTCCAATCAAACTGACTCTAGAACAATTAACTCAGTTGCATTTAAGCAGGGTGTAACTTAGCTGCACCATCTCAAGCTTGCTGGGGAGGAACTAGCATTAACTTGGAGAATGAAGCCAAAATATCTGCTGAGGTGTCTCCCCTACCAGCTCACCTGCAGCTGAGCTTGAACTGTTTAATAATGTTGCTGATTTTCTCGAACCTGTGAACATCTCGCTGCTCTTTGCATTGATAGTGAGAAATGACCTGCAAGGCACAAGGAGAGAGGGCAGGGTTATTCATTTATTTCACTACAGGCTCCCCAGAAAGGACAGTAAATGGGTTGGGATCAGGACAGGGATACCATCTGTCTTCTGTTGATTGAACCTTGGAAACTATCTGGCCATGTTAATCTGCCTACTTAGCAGCAATTTAGACCTTGATTTAAAGAAAAAAGTTCGAAGAGAGGATAAAAACTGCATAAGCATCCTTTCAGGGAAGAGAAAGGACATTTGACAGGTGCTGGAAGAGCTTTTTCTGCCTCGGTCTATTGTGCTCCAGATTCCCAAGGGCTGAACCTGAGCAACTCCCGGTTTCTCAAGAGGCAGGATATACAAAGCCTGCTCTCCAAGACAACACAAGTCTTTCCTCCTCAAGGAAAGCAGAAGGGTTTCCCAGAGAGTTCACTCCCCACCAGTTCACCCAGTCAGCCTAGGATGTCCAAGGTGCTTGTATTCTCATCCACTCTTTTTTCCTTCTCAAGAGTGATCCAGCAGCAAACAGAACTTAGTGCCTGGCTGCAAAGCTTCAGAGGACTCAAGAGTGTTGAGGAATCCTTGCAGCAGCATCCACAGCTCTCTCTCCCCAATCATTTTCACAAGGTTGGTAGGTCCAAGGCCTTCACTCCTTGGCCCAGTTGGGCCAAGAACTGCTCTTGCTGCACAAACAGTTCTATCACAGCCTCAGACCTTTACTCGTTGACCCAGCTGGGCCAAGAACTGCTGTTGCTGCACAATCAAACAGTTTTATCACAGCCTCAGATCTTCACTCCTTGGCCCAGCTGGACCAAGAACAGCTCTTGCTGCACAATCACACAGTTCTATCAGCATCTCAGACCTTCACTCCTTGACTCAGCTGGAACAAGAACTGCTCTTGCTGCACAGTCAAAAATTCTATCACCTTTTGTTCCCTCTGCACACAAAGATGAGCATTTAAACTGCCTTATGCTGTGTGCTTTAAGCTCTTAAGAACCATGAAACCAACTTCTGATGGAAGTGTCAGATGCTCTCTCCTCAGGATCTTAAACACTTCATTTTCCACCTGTGGAGTCACAGCCTTGTGAGAACTAAGATTTTTGTTTGGATCTTTCTTTTCCCCCCCCCAAGCACCTCAAAATGATCATCTACATCCTACTTGCTAAGCCTGCCCACCTCTTCCTAGGAAATGAGGATTAACCAGGCTCAAGGACCACACTTATACCAAAGACTTCACCACCTCTAAGTACATTCCTTAACTTGCCAGGTTGGAATTTCTGTTACTGTGACTGGGATACAATTTCAGAGGAACATTTCACTCCAGGAGAAAGGGAAAAAATAAGAGTCCTGGAAGAAGCTTAAACACATGAAAAACAGGAGAAGAAAAGAGTCTTTTAGTCACCATCGAGATTATTCTCAGTAAAAATACACTTATAATGAAAGTGCTGTGAGATACCACCAAGGTGGAACTATTTATCACCTACAAAAGGTCAAAAAGCAGAACCTGGAAAAATGGTAGGTGTTTACTCCTGAGAGTTTAAGAAGTGAGACATGTGATGGCTCCTATTCCACATTCCTTCCATCATGTCCAAAGCAGACATTTGGCTGCCAAATAAAACTCTCAAAATTGAAAGCTATTCCTCCAAGTTTTGTGCCAAGCCTGATGAGAAACCAGAAGCCCAGAGTATGGGTGGACAAGGAGCAACAGTGGTCTCAACCAACATTTTTTTCCTCATGGAGACAACAGATTGGAAGCGACTGCCACACAGGTGGTAAATCCAAATGCTGCTCCAACTGTTTGTGATCCTTCATCCACGCTCTGGGTTTGTAGAGCACCAGACAAATAAACAACTCCACCAAAAATCTCGACCAGCAAAAACACCAAGCCAGGAGGAACTGAGAAGGCTCATTTCAAGCTGAAGAAGCATTTTTTTTTTTTACCCTGTGCAAAAAAGGATTCTCAAATCGATGCCACAGCCAGCAAGAGAATGGGGATCTGAAAGGCTCTCTGAGCCTGGGAGAGGGAAGCACTAAGCGAGCCCTCAGCTCAGCTGCTAGGAGTGGAAATTTTGGGAAGGTCCCATGAGCATGGAGTCCTGTCAGCTACTTTCAGTATCAGCCAGCCTGGATGGTGGCATTCTGCCATCTGGCACTGGCACCTCGTGTTGGGCCACTGCCACATCAGCACTCGGTCCCAGGCTGGGCAGAGGAACCCCAAGGGCAGAGCTGCTGTATTCACCAGGAACGTGGCTCTCTCAAACAGAAGGACTTCATCTGCCTCGATGATCTGAGCAAAGTTCCTCAGGTTCATTTCCAGCTGCTGGACATTGGGGATCAGCTGATAGACTATACTGGACCAAGCCTGCCAACAAAGAAAGACAACAGAAGGGCTGTGTTAGCATGACTCTGCCTTGTCCTCTCGTCATGCAATGTACTAAAAAACAGATTAATTGCAGTTCTGGGTGTTGATCATAGAATGTTATGGGTTGAAAAGGACCTCTGGAGATCAAGTCCAACCCCTCTGCTAAAGCAGGATCACCCAGGGCAGGCCTCACAGAAAAGTGTCCAGATGGGTTGCAATCTCTCCAGAAAAGGAGACTCCACAACCTCTCTGGACAGCCTGCTCCAGTCCTCCAGCACTCTCACAACAAAGAAGTTTCTCTTCATTTCCAGATAGAAACTCCTGGGTTGCAGTTTGTGCCTATTACTCCCTATGACTGGACACCACTGAGAACAGCCTGGCTTCATCCTCTTGCCCCCCATCCTTCAGCTCTTGCTGAGCATTGATCAGATGCCCTCTCAGGCTGCTCTTCTGCAGGCTCAAGTACCCAGAACTCTCAGCCTTTCCTTCTCACAGAGAAGCTGCAGGCCCCTCAGCATACTTCCTGCCACCACTGGACTCTGTCCAGCAGTTCCCTGTCTCTCTTGAACCAGATCCAGTACTCCAGATGTGGCCTTGCTAGGGCAGAGTAGAGGAGGAGAATCTCCTTCACACTCTTCCTCATGCAGCCCAAGAGACCATGTGCCTTCTTGGCTACAAGGGCACATTGCTGTCCCATAGATAACCTAAGTTTATTGTCCACCAGTGCTCCCAGGTCCTTCTCCATGGAGCTGCTTTCCAGCAGGACAACCTCTAATCTGTACTGGTACACGGTGTGATTCCTCCCCAGATGCAGGACCCTATCCTTGATAGCCCAGGCAAGGCTGGGAAGTTTCTGCCACTTGCACATCCATGTATCTCTACCAGCGGTGGTAGCCCAGACCTGAGTAAACTCTTCACTAACTCAAGTTCTCCACATCAGTCACAGAGGAACTAAAATTGTACTCAACAGCCTTAAATCATACTAGTTTAAGGCTGGCAATACTCCTATCTCTACTGCTCCTGGATAAACTTGCTCAAGAGCACAGATATTGCGAGTCTGTGACTGACACACGGAGGAGTTTTGCTTTCTCTAAACACAGGATGCTGTTTGCCTCCAGAAGCAGTTGCTGAAGGACTAAAAAGCCACTCACTAATAAAGCAGCAGCAATTGCTTAGTTTATCCTGCTGGTTTTCTCCCCACAAAGGGTGGTCAAATCCTCGCTCGGGCTGCTCAGGGCAGCGGTGGAGTCCCCATCCCTGGAAGGGTCTCAAAGCCATGGAGATGTGGTGTTGAAGGACATGGCTTGGTGGTGACCTGGCAGTGCTGGGTTAAGGGTTGGACTCCACGATCTTGAAAGTCTTTTCCAACCCAAACACTTTGTGATTCTAACTATCCACTCTCCTTTCTCACACTCTTGCTTTCCAGTGCGAGAAGGGAAGCCAGATAAGGAAAAGAAGCTGCACAAACCTTGTAAAGTGTTTCATCCCAGATGGAAGTTCTAAAACAAACACATTCCAAGGGACGGGAAAGGCGCTTCAAGTCTTCCTCACGCTCCTTAAAAATCTGGGGAATAAAAAAAGACCAGCAGTGCAGTGTAAATATTTGAGCAACATGATCTAGTGGAAGGTGATCTGAAAGGTCCTTTCCAACACAAACCATTCTAGGACTCTGTGGCAGATTCCTGGAAACAGAATCCCGGCACAGTGAGGGTAGGGACTCTGGAGATCATCCAGTCCAACCTCCCTGCTAAAGCAGGGGCACCCACTCACAATGGCCACTTGGGTTTGGAAGCTCTCCGGAGAAGGAGACTCCACAACCTCTCTGGACAGCCTGCTCCAGGCCTCCAGCACACTCACACCAAAGATGTTCCTCCTCCTGTTCAGATGGAACCTCCCAGGTTCCAGTTTGTGTCCGTTGTCCCTTGGATGGTGAGCGGCAAGTTTAAGGTAATTTTCTCACCTCCAGTCCTACTTTCTTCTGGAGCCAATCTCTGGTAAAAGGCCTAGAATCATACACTGAGCACCAGACTTGGTCGGGCTAGATAATGGTTGGACTCAATCTTAACAGGTCTTTTCCAACCAAAATTGGTCTATGATCAGAGCTACGAAAGAAAATGTTTAGAGCAATTGCCACTGAGTATCACTACTTCTGTTCCCTACTAGATTATACTAGAGGCAGAGGTGACATACAATATTGAAGAGGCAGAAAACGCTCAGAAGGCTCTGACAACACTCAACATCTGAGGAAGCCTTTGAGGAACAGCTCTGATGGGGCTCTATTTGAAGCAGGAAATCACAGAGTCCAAAGATGCTCTATTTGGAACCATTTCTGTGGCAACTATCATCTCCTCACCAAATCCCGCTGATCCTCCTGCACCAAGTCCATCTTGTGCACCAGACAGAAGATCTTTGCATCAGGAGAGTTCTGCAGAATTGCCTCCAAACAGGACTGGTAGTAGTGCATATCCTTCTCCAGTTCGCGGCTCTCTACATCAAAGACGTAGATGAGGACTTCTACGTTGCGGAAGATGTTGTCCCGCTGACTGGTGAAGTAGTTCTCCATAAAGGTGTCCTGGCTGAGGAGGAGCAGAGCAACAAAGCAAGGAGCCTCCTGTTAGAGCAACCAGGTCTTGCTTAGCACTGCCAGGAGCGGTGCTACCTCCTGCTAGAAAGGCAAGGTTTGAATCTTGAGCTGACGAAGTCAAGTAAAGTTGGACAGCGCTGCTAAAGCTCATCAGTGGGAGAGTGTTCCTCAGAATGCCCCTTCCCAGAGCTACAGGACTGCTCTCAGCCTTCAGCATCACCCCTCAGCCTGGATCAAGCAGGTGAGGAGCAATTCTGAAACCAGTGTCACCTCCCACCACCTCAGAAGAAGTTGCAGGGCTCAGCTTTTTGCCAGCAAGGGAAGGGTGAACCCACACACTCGCCGCTTTACAAAGGGTTAACTCAAGGGAAAAACGTAATTGTGCCAATCTCTTCCACTCATCTCTGTGGGAGAGCACTCTCCCTAGGCAGGCCTGAGCTGTAAACATCTGAGCTCATGCTGCGCACTGTCCTTGGCTGTCTGGGGCCCAGGACAGTAAGCTGTAAACAATGAGCACCCCACGCACACCTGCAGGGGGCTGAGCTTGCCGTCCCACGGGGTGGACACCAGGGGATTGACTGACCTATCGATACCTTGTTTATAACTCTGAACCAATCTGTACCTTCCACTTATGTAAACCTTAGCTAGTTGTGCACACCTCTGCTAAAGGGGTATATAAGCTGTTGCACTTCCTGAATAAAGCTGTACTGCACTGCACTGACCATAAGGCTGCTGGCAGCTGAGTCCTCGTCAGTACCCCGATCGATTCTCGGCCTCCCCGGCGGCCTGCCACCCGCACATCTCCACGCACAGGCCTAAGCTGTGGCACCCACTCTTCCCAGAGCCGTCTCACCAGGCTGAGTACACACACGATGGCCACGGCTGTCTTAGGCTGAAGGTTGGACTTGGTGATCTTAGGAGGTCTTTGCCAACCAAAACAATTCTATGACTATGAAGGTTGTTCTGTTCCCTTCAGACACAAGCAGCCTCTTCCTCCCTCCTGGGCAGGAGGACCTCTGCTTTGTCCCCTCCCCAGAGCTAACCCCCAACAGTCTCAGAAGCAAACAAACAGCACCTACCCTCCGCAGTCCCAGAGGTTTAACACCAGGTTTCCTAGGAATCTAACATGGGAATGCTCCACATCAACTGGAAAGAGATAAGAGGAGTTTAGTTGTCATCCCACGCTCCCAGATGAGAGCTGCCTCCCCAGGAACCCCAGCGTTGGTTAAATCCCATCTGCACTACATCCCTGTGGGTAACTCTGTAGCTGAAGGCACCAAGGGAAGACAATTCCCAGCGCAATTCCAGCTTTCCTACTCCTCACTAAGGACACTGCTCTCTTGAGAAGCACAATCAGTGGATCCCTTTAACATCTCCTCTACCCTCTGTGGTATCTTAGGAATTGCTGTAGATCCAGCATACTCTGCAAGGCCTTGAAAGACATAAACCAGCAGCACAAAGAATGGAACTTCACAAGCAGGCCAGATTTACAGCCAAGAGGAATCATGGGTGCTTCCTACTGAGGAGCATTAGGCCCCAGCAGTTCACAGCCCTGTGTTAGAAGACCCTTTTATTGCTTTGGCAGATCAGGGGCTTTGGAGGAGAAAAATGGCAGAAGATGCTGGTTAAGAGTTGTGCACCACCCTGCCAAAGCCACGGGGAGATGGGAAGATTGCTGGGTGTCCAGCCCTGACACTCATCAGCTGGCCAAAAGTGGGAAAGCTTCTCCAGCAAGCAGGACACGAGTAGGGCTCTGAACACTCCTCCAGTAGTAGATGTAACTGCAGCAAAGGCTGCATCCTGATCCAAAAGCAGAGTGAAGGAGAAAGTCCAATAATAAAGTAGCAGAACTGGACTCTGCTGCCTTCCCTCTGACTCGAGCTTCCTACCTGCCCTCAGCTGAACTCAGGAGTGATGTTCCCTGGGAGGTGTGGTGGCTGGGAGGATCTGCAGCCACCCATCTGCTCCAGAGCAGAAGAGGAGCAGGGACTGCCAGAGGGCATGGCCTCACCCCTTTAATGAAAAGGGTTTGAGCCCTGAGAAATGGCAGTTCAAATAAGCCAAGTCTTACTTGTGGCACCCAGGCGCCGTGTGTCCCTGGCGATGTAGTTGGCAAAGATAATGGACCTCATGCTGGTCTTCCCAGACCCACTTTTACCCATCAGCAGCACCTGGGAAGAAAAGTGAAGAAGAAAGAATTAGCTCCTAACAAAGCATCAAGTCCTTCACAGATCCCTTGGGGTGACCCACTTGCTGCCAAAGCCACCAGAACACAGGATCAATGTATTTCAGATCTGAATGCGTCAGGAGAGGCAAAGAGCGGGGATGTGCCTGGGAAAGCAGAAGACAGATGTCCTCACCTCCTTGCTACCCAGCCTGGTCTGACTGAAAACCTTTCCATTTTCACTTGTACCCTTAAACTGTCCTCCCATCCTCTCAGGGATCTCTGCCCTTCCAGACACTACACTTCTCTTCCTTCAGCCCAGAAAGAAGCAAACATTTGATGGTTCTGATGACACTGAAGGACTTTGCTGTGACAAAAGGAACAGCTTTATCTCGAGCCTTTAAGACCAGACTGGAAATAAGCCCTTGCACTATCAGCACTCATATTCTCCACCCATTCCTTCTTTTTCCCTTCATGTTCTTTTCCTTCTCCACCTGTTTTCTCTTCCCTTATAGAAGTGAAACACAAGTTATGTTTCAAGCTTCAAAGTGAAATACAAGTTATGTTTCAAGCCTCATGCATCAGTAGATCAGCACAAAGTGCAAAGCAGATGGGACAGCCCAGTCCAAGCACACCAGGCTGTTGTGTATGGCAGACACATGACTCCAGAGTCCTGTTTGCAGAGTATCAGGCTGAAGAAGAGCCAGCACCTTTGTAAGGCAGAAACTAGGGGATGGCTGTGGTGGGAAAGAGGGGAGACAGTCACCCAAGAGAAGAGTCTGCACTGTACTTTAAAAGCAGAAATTAAAACATCAACAGCGACAGTCATCAGGAACTGGCTCACAAAAGCAGCTGCTAAACGAGTTCCAGTTACAAACCCAGCCTTTGGCAACAGCTTTGAAAACTATTCATCAGGGTTAGGTTTAATAAGAGTGCAACTGGCCCCAGTCTGCCTGCCTGGCCCACACCAGAGCCAGACACCTGCTGGGAAGGTGTTTGCTCCACTCCCGTCCTTGCTCTGCAACTGCATGGCAACGACTATCAGAATGTCAGGGCAAAGAAGGAGAGGCAAGACTGCACCAACTCCTCCTGACAGCAACTGAAACACTTCACAGGCTGCCAGGAACCCATTTCCAGAAAGGAGCTGACCCCAGGATTTGTAACTGGGACTGTTCCTCTGACAGAGAGGTTGCTCAGGTCACACTTCCAGAGCAAAGCCCCACAAAGCTACGTTGTCATCTCCCCTCAGCTACACACAGACTAGAAAGAGAGCAGCTATGCCACATGCAGAGAAGGCACGTGCAGAAACCCAACACGGCTCCAAGGCTAACCCAAGGTTTAGGCTGCTGAGGCTTTTCAAAGGGGTAAGACAGCAGCACAAAGGATCAGGCAGGAAACCCAGACCTGGTACACCACAGAGAGACAGCCAAGACAACATCATATCATCTATAAAGCCACTGTAATGGCTTGGAATATGCTTATTGCTGGAATAACCCCCAAATTACTCCTGATCTAATCCCTTCAGTTCTCAGTAAAAGTGCTGCTCCTTCCCTGTGAGTTAAATTCCACCCTCCCAGGAGCTACCTGTGAATTACAGGCTCCTCTCACAAATTTCTGTGACCCATCAGAAGGGTCTCCCTATCAGCCAATGAAGTAGTTTGGAGCGTATTTTCAGAGCACACCCTCTTCCCTCCTGCTGCAGGAGGCACACAGCAAGCAAAGGGTTTTGCAACACGTACCAGAAACCCTCTCACAGCAGTAAGGGTGGAAGGCTCTGCAGCGAGCCGGCCCCACTACTCCTGCCAGCAAATGAACCCAAACACGAATTTACTTCCCATCTCTTTAAGCAAAGAATGTGTTTGCTGACTCTGAAGTCTGAAGAGGCACCTAACAGCCAAAGAACACAGGGAACTACAGAGACAAACACACAACGACATCAACAAAAACAGACGGGGGAAGGAAAACCCAACTGCAAAGGATTCTCTCCTCTTGGTTCTTACCTTTTTCTTCATGGCTGTGCTTGGCATCACCCACCTACAGAGAAAAGACCATCTTCTTACATTGCTCCACTCGCCTCACACGCTTCACGTCAACACCCAAATCCCACCCACAGAAGTCCCCAGCAAAAGGGGAAGCACTCCCGCACCGACACAATTCCCACCTCAGCAGATATTTGACAGTTTCTGCACCAGACGGCAAAAGGGGAAACTTTAGCAGAAGCTTCTTCCTGCTAGAAACCCCTCCAACAGCCCGTGCTGAGCAACGCTCCCGTAATCACCCGGCCAGAACAGGCCTGAGCAGGATAAACGCGGCCAGCGCTGGAAGGCAGCGGGCGACACCGTCACAGCAGCCTCACTGCTCGGCTCTCCTCGCACACGGCAGACAGAAGTGGCCGCACCCGCAGTCCCTACTCTCTACTCCTTCTCCACCGGGATGCTCCGGAGCCCGCACCACGCAACCGCAGCATTCACGTCCACACACTCCGCTTCCACACACCCCTCCCCAGGCCCGGACAGACCCCAACCCGCTCCTCCACCTTCTATCTCCAAGGCCACCGGGCCCGACAGCAACTTCACACTCCCCACCCATCCCCGGCTCAGCCAACGCTGCCGAGCCCTGGCGCTCCCCGCTACCTCTAGCCGCGACAGACGCCTCCCGGGCCGGCTCGGCAGTGCTTGCGGGCGGCGGCAGGGCTTGGGGCGGCGGGCGGTGGTGTGTGTGCTGCCGGCCTGCCCAGCCGCCAGAGCTCCGGAGTAGGCCTCAAAGCCTCGGGCTGGCGTGACACCGCCACCCCGGCAGGGTCTCGCTCGCTGCCGCCGCCGCCGCCCGGGACCCCCCGCCCCCCCCCAAGCGCCGCTCACGAGACCCAGGGCTCGGCGGCCGCCGCCGGTCACGTGAGCGCTCACCCCGCCCTCTCCCGCTCGTCCCCTTCTGTCACGTGATGCGGCGAGGCGGGCGGAGTGAGGAGCGGGAAGGCGGTGGAACGCGACGGCAGTGAGGCATTGGCCGCCATCTTAGATGCGGGCAAAGCGCTGTCTGGCAGGGCGGGGTTTATGGAGGTGGGAAGCGGGGGGCGAGGCCTGGCAGAGCCTCACGTAGCTCTGAGTGGCGGCTGGTGGCGGGACTCATAGTGACAAAGGCTATATGGGCTCGCTGGAGCCTCGTACGGCCTTGATCAGCGGTTTGAGCCGGGCAGGATCTTCTGGTAAAGCGAACTAACAGGTCCTGACAGACGTGCGTCAGTAGAGATATGGAGCGGGCTGGGAGAACAGTACCCAGCGCCTCCCATATGGTCTAGCGGTTAGGATTCCTGGTTTTCACCCAGGCGGCCCGGGTTCGACTCCCGGTATGGGAAGCTTTACTTTTTCTTCCCTCGGGGCGGAGAATCGGCGCCCTCCACTCGCCTCTCGTTCCCGAAGAGTCCTCTCCTCACTCGGATCGCATGGTTTCACTGCGTTTCCCGCCAGGAAGCGCCCTGTCACTGCAAACCCCCTTTTCCTCCTGGGATTAAAAGCTCCAACTCAAAGTAACGACAGTTAATCACGTCTTGTACTAATCTAGGGGAGAATGTTCCTTGTGTCCCACCAATTCACCCAGCCAGGGCTGGGCAGCTCTATTTTTCTCTTGCCTGTATTGGGAACCTGGGCTCCTCCTGCCCCCCACCCCCGAAGCTGAAGGGCTGAGACCCATCACGCATCTAGTGAGGCTTCTGGGGTGTCAGAGATGGTGGCTTCAGCATGTCCCTGGGCAGCCCTCACAAAGCGAGAGCCTTGTCACCTCGTGCATCCCCCTGCCCCTGAACCTCATCACCTCACCTCCCTTAGAGCTTTGTCACCTCATGTGCCGCCTTTTAAAGCCTTGCTACCTCATCTGTCCCCTTTTCAATGCCTCCGCAACTGAGGGCTGCTACCAGTCTTGTAGGAAGATTTCTGTTCCTTATGTCCTGGTAGACCCCAGCCCCCCTCAGCTGGGGAGGCGTCAGGGGGAAGCTGGGGGCTGTGCGTATGTGGCGACTACTTGTGGCAGCCCGATGTGATGACCAGGGCAGGGGCTCTATGACTGGGTGTCCTCAGGGACTCCACGAAGAGCGCCTCTGTGTCCACAACTACGGACTATGGAGACTGTGTGGGTGTGGGGTGTGCTACCCAGGGAACATCTGTAAACGTGGCAAGTTCCTGCTGCTGGGTTTTGCTGTTTAAATAAGCCACCCATACACCTCCCATTTTTAAAGCACACCTCCAAGGAAAAATGCACCAAGTCAGCTTATTCTGCTGAAGTGCTGTTTATTCAGTATTCTTACAGGAGAGAAAGCTGTATCACATTTTGGAACAGACCAACTTTATCATTTAACTGTACAATGACAGTCACTGTCAACACTCAAACCGAGCTGTCAGTGCCTCCTACCATGCATATTCTGTTCACTGTACACTCAAATCGTGACTCCCAGAAGCTTTATTGACAAAACTTTCACTTGAACAATCCAAAACTGCTCCAGAACTAAGAAAAGGCAGCTTGGAGATTGCATAGAAATAGCAACACTCCTCCAGGAGACAATTTACTGGTTTTTTTTTGTGGTAGTAAACATACTTTGGACTTTCAGTAGCTGGACTTCACTTATTGTGTTACCATTAAAAAAAGACCAAAATGCTTCATGACTCATGCGTGGTGTAGCTGGCTTGGTTGCTGCAGCCACAGCACAAATATATCAGTGACTCCACAAGATGCTGGTTGTCCATCAGTTCCCACCTTCTTCAGGCCGAGCTGCCAAAATCTTAAAAGTATTTTGTCTTAAACTGAGAACTTCCTGCTCCCCAGGGTGTAAAAGCACCTTGTTATCAGCCACAGAATCTCAGCATGGTGGGACTGGAAGGGACCACTGCAGATCATCCGGCTAAAGCAGGGTCACCCAAGGCAGCTTGCCCAGGATCAAAATGTCCAGTAGGGTTTGGAAGCTCTCCACAACCTCTATGGGAAGCCTGCTCCAGGCCTCCAGCACCCTCACAACAAAGATTTTTCTCCTGCTGTTTAGATGAAATCTCCTGGGTTCCAGTTTGTGCCCATTGCTCTTTGTCCTGTCCCTGGACACCACTGACAAGAGCCTCACTTCATCCTGTTGTCCCCCATCCTTTATGTCTTGCTGAGCACTGCTCAGAGCCCCTCTCAGGCTGCTCTTCTCCAGGCTCAACAGCCCCAGGGCTCTCAGCCTTTGCTCCTCACAGGTACCTCAGCATCTTCCTAGCCTGCAGTACACCAGAGGTATATTTTTCTCCACAGGGTGAGCCTGGAGTAAGAGAAAGAAATGCAGGGAAGGCAAAGATGAAGTTAGAAGCCTTTTGGAACTGAGCCACTCAGCCATTCTTCTGAGGTTACTGCCTACGAAGCACACACCTAAACCCACATCTTCAACCAAATGCTCCAGATCTCCAGTATCTTCATGGAGATTTGGTTGAAGATTTGCTGTGGACAGGCTGCTCCGTCTTCTTCAGGTGGCAGACACCCTGTGAGGAAAAAACCCAATAAAGCAAATATAGAACATGTCAATAAACTGATCTGAAAGTGTCTCACAGAGTTTCACTGACTTCTCCCCCACTACTTTTTGAGCTTTGCTGCTCTCAGATTCCTACTGTTGTCACACCACTGCTTGCAGCCATGGCAGTCTCTCATCTTCTGCTTTGAGAGTAAAATCTCTTCCAGAACTTGTCAGGATTACAGAGCAAGCAGCCAAGCTGGTAATGAGCTTGTAGGGCTAAGAGTGCAAACTGGGACACCAAGTACTCCCACTTCAGCTCAGAGATGTGCATTTAGCTTTACATCAACACAACACTCAGACTCTGACTTGCGGGTAGGAGCAGGTGTCGCTCCTCCTCTCACCATGTAACTGTCCTGGGAAGTCTGATCAGTCCAATAGCACATGCCAGACACCAGGAAAAGATGGTAAGAGTACAGATGGCAGCACTGGAACTGGTCTCTTCCAGACAAAGTGATTCCATGATGCTGTGATTTAAGGAAGCTCATCTGATGATGACCCCATGAATAAATCACACCTTGAAGCAGTTCTTTTCCTCAACCCACTTAAGCTGGGGAGGCTTTTCCAGAGGAATTCTTCCAGAGTTATCACAGTCCCTGAGACGAGACCACCTCCAACTTCAGCCTATTACAAGTGATTGTAGCCATTTGAGTTGTCTCCTTTCTGCAGCTGCATCTGAGCTCTGAAAACAAACTGAACCACAGCCCTGAACCCCTCAGCAGCCACCTCTCCCATGCTCCTTCAACTAGATCTTCTCTACTAAACCCACATCTGGCACCAGCACAATGTTGGCCTCTTAAGTACATCTGGCCAGCCTTGGGGCCCGAGTTTTGTCACCAACTCAGTGCTGATAGATGCTCAGCCAACTGGAGAGCATGAGAAACAGTCAGGAACCACCCAAGCATTGATCTCTGAAACTGCATCTTCTCTCAAACAAAAAGAGCCAACACTGCCCTGCATCTCAGAAGCCACTTGAAAATTTCCTGCTATGCTTTACAGTAAGGAGATAAAAGTGTTTGAAAAGCAAAACAAAACTTCATACTACTCTTAAAATAACCAAACCATTAAATGGTTTGGGTTGGAAGGCAACTTTAAAGGCCATCGAGTCAGCAGGGACATCTGCAACTAGAGCAGGTTGCTCCAGAGCCGTAAAGCTGACCTGCAATGGCTCCAAGGATGGGGCATCTCCCACCTCTCTGAGCAGCCTGTGACAAGGTCTCACCACTCTCAGTGTCAAACATTTCTCCTTTCTCTTTCGTCTGAATCTCTCTCTTTTAGCTCGTTTGAACTCGCCCAGCTCCAGAACTAGCCCTAGCACTGCAGACGAGGTCTCGGACTCTCAGAGGACTCTTTACAAGGAAGAAAAAAATCTCTCTGCGGGCGGTTCACTGATGCACAAACCAGCCAACCTCACACTCAGAGACAGATGAATTCCAACACGCTCTTTGGCGAGACATCTCAGAGCCACGCAAAGCATCTCCAGCTCCCCCACACACAGGGACACCCCGCACGCCACCTGCCCCAACACACACAGCGAAGCCCCAGTCCCGCCCGGAGCTGCTGCAGGCCGCGCTGCCGGTTGGGCCGGCACCACAGCATCACTGAGACCTGGTACTCAACAGCTCCCGCCTCTGGACCTCCCCAGAAGCCTCGCCAGCCCCGGGTCCTCCAGTCATGCTCCACCCAGCACCTCTCAGTCGCTCAACGTTCACCCGCAACTCTGAGAGGAGCCCCTGGCCGGAAATACAAGCGCCGCACTTCCGGCGTAACGCCACCAGCGCGCCTCTGGGCGCAGGGCGCACATTTGTGACGTAAGGCGCACCAACCGCCATTGGCTGCAGGTATCGACGCATCTGCACGGCCAGCGCCGCTTCCAGGGTCTCAAATGGGGAGCGCTGGCTCTCCCGCTACGCCTGGACCTTCATCGCTGCCTCTTCGAGGCCAGCAGTGTCCCTAAAGCGGTTTGCGGAGGTCTCGCAAGGACCGGAGCCCTTTGTGAGCGCCCGTGAGCGGCGGACCCAGCTGGGCAGATCGGCGCATGCGTAAGACGCACGTCTGCCTGTCGCCCCCTGCTGGGTGATCCTGCACTTGCAGCCACAGTGGCGCACGGAGTGCCGCACGGAGTGCCGCCTGTCGAGAAACTTCATAGACTCACAGAATCAAGCAGGTTGGAAGAGAGCTCGCAGCCCCATCCAGTCAACCAGACCATGGCACTAAGTGCCTCAGCCAGGCTATGCTTGAACACCTCCAGGCACGGTGACTCCAGCACCTCCCTGGGCAGCCCATTCCAATGCCAATCACTCTCTCTGCCAACAACTTCCTCCTAACATCCAGCCTAAACCTCCCCTGGCACAACTTCAGACTGTGTCCCCTTGTTCTGTTGCTGCTTGCCTGGCAGCAGAGACCATCCCCACCTGGCCACAACCTCCCTTCAGGTAGCTGTAGCCAGCAATGAGGTCTGCCCTGAGCCTCCTCTTCTGCAGGCTGCACACCCCCAGCTCCCTCAGCCTCTCCTCACAGGGCTGTGCTCCAGGCCCCTCACAGCTTTGTCGCCCTCCTGTGGACACCTCCAGCACCTCAACATCCCTCTTGAATTGAGGAGCCCAGAACTGGACACAGCACTCAAGGTGTAGCCTGACCAGTGCTGAGTACAGGGGCAGAATAACCTCCCTTGTCCTGCTGGCCACACAGCTCCTGAGCCAGGCCAGGATGCCATTGGCTCCCCTGCCCACCTGGGCACACTGCTGCCTCATCTTCAGCTACTATCTACCAGCACACCCAGCTCCCTCTCTGCCTGGCTGCTCTCAGCCACTCTGTCCCCAGCCTGTAGTGTTCTTGGCGTTGTTGTGGCCAAAGTGCAGAACCCTGCACTAGGCCTTGTTCAGTCTCATCCCACTGGCCTCTGCCCACTCATCCAGCCTGTCCAGGTCCCTCTGCAGGGCTCTCCTACCCTCCAACAGCTCCACGGCTGCTCCTAGCTCGGTGTCATCTGCAAACTTACTGATGGACCAGTCCCCTGGTCCAGATCATCAATAAAGATATTAAACAGGACTGTGCCCAGCACTGATCCCTGGGGCACAGCACTAGTGACAGCTGCCAACTGGATGTGGCACCATTCACCACCACTCTCTAGGCCTGGCTCTCCAGCCAGTTCTTGACCCATATCAGAGTGAATCTGCCCAAGCCATAAGTTGCCAGCTTTGCCAGGAGCTGCTTGTGGCAGAAGGTGTCAAAGGCCTTGCTGAAGTCCAGGTAGACTACATCCACAGCCTGCCCCACATTCACCAGGCAGGTAACCTGATCATAAAAGGAGATCAGGTTGGTGAGGCAGGACCTGCCCTTCCTAAACCTATGCTGGCTGGGCCTGATCCCTTGCCCATCCTGTAGGTGCTGTGTGATGGCACTCAAGAGGACCCGGTTCTATAACCTTGCCTGGCACTGAGGTCAGGCTGACAGCTCTGTAATTTCCTGGTTCCTCCTTCAAGCCCTTCTTGTGGATGGCCATCACAGTGGCCAGCTTCCATCCTTCAGGGACCTCTCCAGTGAGCCATCTGTTCACTGTTAACTAAAAAGGCAGGTTTTTGGATGATGAAAGGGATGAGGGAAGGCAGGGGTGGCAGCTGTCTGCCCTAGGGGAAAGGTAGCAGTGTCAGCGCGACACTGCCCTGAGCCATGTGAAAATGGGACACAAATAGCAAATGTCAGCAATAGCATCAAAAAAAAAGCCCAATCCATCAGGGAAAGGTAAAGAGGATGTTGAAGGGTGTAAGAAACAGCCTGGCTTTTGTCATGGCAGCAGCTACTCCAGCCCATACGAGAATCACACTTTTAATTACCACTTCTTATTACCAAAAATTGCTGTAGCAGCTGCTGGAGACTTGGGATGCCTGCAGGCAGACACACTGTGGAGCACATGTACAGTTACAAAGAAATACTCAACCAGGGAACAAAATAAGGCCTAAGAATCAATGTAAAGTAAATATAAGGGTGATGGATCTCTGAGTAGGGTGCAGCGGCACCTTGAGGGTTGGAACTGTGCTCTCCTGTCACCCTAGTCAGCCTCACTGCTCCTCCTGGAGAGGACCCTCTGAGGAAGGACAGCTTAGAGAGAAGATGCTGGAGCCAGCAGTAGAGTTTGGCTCATTTCAGTCATGTTCTCTGGGGCAAGTATCTGAGTACAGAAGCAATCAAGCAAACAGACTGCGCAGGGAGGCTGTGAAGCCTCCTCCTTTGCAGGCTTTCAAAACCCACCTGGACACGTTTGTCTGTAAATTGCTCTAGGCAAACTCGCACTAGATGATCTCTTTAGGTTCCCTCCAACCATTCTGTGATTCTGTAGCACCCTGGCTGCAGTTCTCTAGCCCGGGGAGCAGAGAGATGGCACCTGCACCCGCCCTTGCCTTGGAGGAGAGAAAATTACACTCAGTGGAAGCCAGAGGTCCCTCAACTATTGGCGTTGTAAGGAGCTGCGGGTTTGATACCTACTCACATACCAAGCTGACGACAAAGAGATTTTTGCTGTCGAGGTGATGATGAGCAAATAGCAAAGCTATGTGGCTCCAGCGTTCTTGTCTCGGGGACAAGAGCGGCAGCGGCAGCAGCTCTCTGTCCTGGTGAGGAAGATCTGTTGAGTTGAGAAGCATTTTTCTAAGTCAGGAACAAACACCAGCAGCAGCTTCACAGGGAGAGGAAGGTGCTTTGAAGTTGAAACCCCTGCTCCAGACAAAGGAGCTTGCTGTTCCCATACAGCTGGTCAGGAAGGGGCTCAGGTGCAGAACAGCAGCACATCAAAGGTGGCGTTTGGGGGCTTTTAAAGTGAAAACAACCCCTTTTCAGCAATAGATTGGCTGGTGGGAGGCCAACTGCTGTTTCGTGGGCGCGGCAGGATTGCTGCGTGCTACCCCACTGCTGCTGCTGTAGGGACAGTGCCAAGGCACAGCTGTTTTTCTGTTTGGATCAGTTGTAACCTGTGAGAGCAAAACCCAGACGTAACAACCACTTAAGACACCAGTGGTGATGGTCCTTTGCCCAGCAAGGACAAACAATTCCAGATCCTGCTTTAACGAAACCTCTGCAAGGATATACAGCCTAATGTTAGTGAAACTGGAGGGAGAAACTGATTAGAGGGATCAAAGTAGCAGGAGAGAAAGAAGTATTGTTGACCACTTACCTTGACCAATAAAACCAGCAGTATGAATAACTACCTCCTCATCTGGACAGATTCCAAACTAGCCTGGACATTGCTATCCTGGGCAAGCTGCTGTGGGTGACCCTGCTTAGGCAGGAGGTTTGGACTGGATGATCTCCAGAGGTCACTTCCAACCCCTAGCATGCTTGGATTCCAGAGCAGATTCTGGTGACAATCAAGGGTCCTTGAATCTGCATCCAGGTGGGTTTGGACTCTCTCCAGGAAGGAGTCTGCAACCCCTCTGGGAAGCCTGCACCAGGGCTCCAACACCCTCACAACAAAGAATTTTCTCCTCCTGTGCAGATGGAACCTCCTGGGTTGCAGTTTGTGCCCATTGGCCTTTGTCCTGTCACTGGGCACCACCAAGAAGAGTCTGGCCCCATCTTCTTGTTCCCCACCCTTTATCTCTTGCTGATCATTGCTCAGATCTCCTCTCAGGCTGCTCTTCTCCAGGCTCAGCAGCCCGAGGGCTCTCAGCCTTTGCTCCTCACTGAGATGCTCCAGGCCCCTCAGCATCTTGGCAACCCCTACCGGACTCTCTCCAGTAATTCCCTGTCCCTTTTGAACTGGGGAGACCAGAACTGGACTTACTTTTGTCCTGGGTCAATTATATTATTGCTTACAGTAATTGCTGGAGGAAGGAAGGGAATCTGTGTGTGATTCACCGGGATGCATTATTCAGCACTTGGTAAACATCCAGCTCACAGCTCTATCCCAGCTTCTCAAGAGCACTGGCATGAGACACTGCAAAGCAACATTTTGGGGATGAGGATTTCATTCACTCTGCCCGCCCCTGGTGATGGAAATGTGCTTCATGCAAGGCAGAGCAGCTTGAGAGCCAGAGCTTCAGATCCTGCCCAGCTGCTGGCTATGTTCATTTGGAAACAATTAGTCTCACAGAGCCTCCACAGAGGAGACAAAGCAGTGCTGAGATCTACCCCTGCTCTGCCAAGTTGTCAGGCTCCCTCCAAACAAATAACTGGAGGAGACCCAGCTCCTGGTGATGGTTGTCAGGAATCCCTCCTTTTGCCTCCAGACTCACAGCAGAGAGAAGTGAAGATGCTGAAACATGCATAACATAGAACACTAGAATTGTTACAGTTAGAACAGACCTCCAAGATCATGGAGTCCAACCTTCAACCCAACACCACCATAGCCATTCAACCACATCCCCAAGTGCCATGCCCACACATCTGTTGAACATCTCCAGAGATGGCGACTTCACCACTTCCCCAGGCAGCCTGTTCCAGTGTCTGATCACTCTTGCAGGAAAGAAATTGTTCCTAATCTCCAACTGACACACACACACACACACACACACTGGCACCACTTCAGGCTATTTCCTTTTTTTCTACCACTTGATTTTAGGGAGAGGAGCCCAACCCTCACCTCAGTCCAACTGCCTTTCAGGGAGTTGCAGAGAGCAATGAAATCTCTCTTTAACCTCTTCTTCTCCAGACTAAACAACCCCAGTTCCCCCAGCTGCTGCTCCTCCTGAGCCTTGCTGTCTAGACTTGTTCTCTTAGCTCCGTACAGCAAGTATAAAAAAGGACAGAAACCCCCAAACCTAAACTGTCAGAGAAGAAATATGTTCCTGAGCCCTGTATCAGCTCGCTGGCAGCGTGGCTGGGATTAATGGCTGCTGGCAGGCTGCATGGCTTCACTGAGGCAAGTGCTTGGGGAAGATGGAGAGCTCCAGCAGACTCTCAGGCATAACTCACCCCAGATGCCTTTGCTCTGGGTTCTCTTTCTCTCCCCTGGTGTGATAATGATGCTGATTTATGAGTGGAGATCCAGCAGCACCCTCTTCTCCAGCCGTATGCTGTCTTCACGGCCTGTCAGGCTTCTTATTAATGCTCTTTAGCCTTCACATTTCAGAAAGAGCAGCAGCATGGAGAAGCTGTTGCCTAGAGATCAGACCATGATGCGGATGCCCAGGCCATGCTCTTTGCCAAGCAGAATTAACCAAACTCTTTGGTACCTTTTCTGCAGGGATGATTTGGTTGTAAACAGGTTTCTGGGATGGCAGCATTCAAAGGGGCAAGAAGTCCAGAGAAGGGTGACAAAGTTGGTGAGGGGCCTGCAACACAGCCCTGTGAGGAGAGGCTGAGGGAGCTGAGGGTGTGCAGCTTGGAGAAGAGGAGACTCAGGGGTGACCTCACTGCTCTCTACAACTACCTGAAGTTGTAGCCAGGTAGGAGTTGGTATCTTCTGCTAGGCAAGCAGCAACAGAACAAGGGGACAGAGTCTCAAGTTGTGCCAGGGGAGGGTCTAGGCTGGATGTCAGGGGGAAGTTGTTGGCAGAGAGAGTGATTGGCATTGGAATGGGCTGCCCAGGGAGGTGGTGGAGTCGCTGTCCCTGGAGGTGTTCAAGCAAAGCCTGGATGAGGCACTTAGTGTCATGGTCTAGTTGATTGGATAGGGCTGGGTGCTAGGTTGGACTGGATGAGGTTGGAGGTCTCTTCCAACCTGGTTGATTTTATGAGTCTATGAAGGACACAAGGTATTGGTTTTCCTCATGTACCAACAGCAGCATGCACAGCTTCCAGCTGCTTGGCTCATCATTTGCTCTCCACAACTCCGTGAAAGGAGCTTGGACTGAGGTGGAGGTCAGTCTCCTCTCCCTAGTATTAGGTGATAGGAAGAGGAAACAGCCTGAAGTTGCACCAGGTAAAGTTTAGGTTGGAGATCAGGAACAATATGTTTCCTGCAAGAGTGGTCAGGCATTGAAACAGGCTGCCCAGGGTGGAGCCCCCATCCCTGGAGGTGCTCAAGAAATCACAGTATCACAGTCTCACCAAGGTTGGAAGATACCTCACAGATCATCAAGTCCAACCCTTCACCACAGAGCTCAAGGCTAGACCATGGCACCAAGTGCCACATCCAATCCTGCCTTGAACAGCCCCAGGGACAGCGACTCCACCACCTCCCTGGGCAGCCCATTCCAGTAGCCAATGACTCTCTCAGTGAAGAACTTTCTCCTCACCTCGAGCCTAAACTTCCCCCGGCGCAGCCTGAGGCTGTGTCCTCTCGTTCTGGTGCTGGCCACCTGAGAGAAGAGAGCAACCTCCTCCTGGCTACAACCACCCCTCAGGTAGTTGTAGACAGCAATAAGGTCACCCCTGAGCCTCCTCTTCTCCAGGCTAAACAATCCCAGCTCCCTCAGCCTCTCCCTGTAGGGCTGTGCTCGAGGCCTCTCACCAGCCTCGTCGCCCTTCTCTGGATACGCTCAAGCATCTCAATGTCCCTTCTAAACTGGGGGGCCCAGAACTGAACACAGTACTCAAGGTGTAGTATGAATGTATGAACATGGCACTTGGGGACATGGTTTAATGGCCATGGTAGTGTTGGGTTGAAGGTTTGACTCAGTGAGCCAGAGTTCTTCTTTAAATGAAACGTGTTCCTAAGATTAACGTCTTTCTTCTTCCATCTTTTGATAGATCTTGGCTGGCTGTGGTCTGTAGAAGTGCTGTGTGACAATCAGGATGAGTGACAAGCCCTGCCTGCTCAGTTTTTGTATGCTGCAGTACAGACACCACCAGCACCCTGCTTCTACACCACATTGCTTCCATCCAGCACTTCACACATGCAGGACAAGCCTGAAATGTAAGTAACAGGAGCCTCTCTCCCACTTCCATTTATGTAATCAGAGGATCATAGAATTGTTTGGGTTGGAAAAGACCTCTAAGATCATCCAGTCCAATCATCAACCCAACACCACCATGGCCATTCAACCCTGTCCCAAAGTGCCATGGCCACACATTTCTTGAACACCCCCAGGGATGGCAACTCCACCACCTCTCTGGGCAGCCTGTTCAGTGCCTGACCACTCTTGCAGGAAACAAACTGTTCCTCACATCCAACCTAGACCTCCCCTGGTGCAGTTTCAGGCCATTTCCTCTCATTCTGTCACCTGATACTAGGGAGGAGAGACCAACTCTCAACTCCTTTCAGGGAGTTGTAGAGAGCAGTGAGGTCTCCTCCAGACTTAACAACCCCAGTTCCCTCAGCTATGCCTCATAGGTCTTGTTCTGTAGACCCTTCACCAGCTTTGCTGCCCTTTCTCAATTTGAGAACTGCACCAGGTTCACTCCAGGCAAGTTAAGAGAAGGGAGCTGCTTTAGATGAGTGCTGGTGCTGTCAAGAGCTGAAAACAGTAAACATGATCTAAACACTGCAAGACTGAAGCAAGATGCTGACAGCTAAGGCTGATAGGACTGGAAATGATGTTTAAGAAACAAAAGCAAAGCCTTTCCTGTCAGCCCTTACTTTTGCTTCGTGAGAAGCAGAAGTGTCCTTGGGTAACAGGAATCAAACAGGAGTTTCTTAGGGCATGTCAGCATGAGACAGCCCTGGAACAGGCTCTTGGGATCACCTCTGGGGATGGCAGGGGCTGAGGTAGTTGAACAGTTTAAAAGTCACTTTCTGCTTCTTTGCCACCCTCAGATTTTTCCCCAGCTTGGGGCTAAGTCACACTGAGGAGAGATCACAAAAAGAAGTTTGATTTCCCAAGACTGTTGGCGAGGCTTCTCCCTTGATTAATGGAGCTGCAACATCCCAAAGTGCAAAGCTGCTTCCATTTCTAGCTGAAAAACAAAGGTGAAACCTCAACTGAATGCTGCTCCAGCACCACCTCAAGGTTGTTTATCCCAGGCTGACAATCCCCCTAGCAGTCACTGTCACTCCAGGGAAAGGATCTGACACATTCAGTACAGGAAGTGGTTTTTTGTGGCCAGGTAAGGAGCTGGTAGCTTTTTGTCCTCTCCAACAGCCAGGCAAGCGCTGAGAAGCCTTCTTCTCCATTGCAGTCACAGGCTGGAGCCCACAGGTGAAATGGAACCACTGTTTTAATCTATACTGAGAGAAGTTCAGTTCCATATGGGAGCCAGGAAGGTGCTGGGTCTTCTCTCAGCCTCCTTTTCTCCAGACTAAACAGCCCCACTTCCTCAGCTGCTTCTCACCAGACCTGTTCTCCAGACCCTACCAGTTTGTTGCCCTTCTCTGGACCTGTTCCAGCCCCTCAATGTCCTCCCTTGGGTGAGGGGCCCAAAACTGAACCCAGGATTCAAGGTGCAGCCTCACCAGTGCCCAGTCCAGGGGTACAATCATTTCCCTGCTGGCTGCACTATTCCTGCTCCAGATCCTTCATGACCACCTGAGCACAGTGGTCTTGGTCTGTCATCTGGCAAATTAGGATTTGAAATCAGAATGATTCTAATGCAAACCAAACTGAGTGTTGATCCAGTTTGATATTACAACCTCCTACTCTAAGCAAGCAGAGCTTCAGTGCTCTGTGAATTAAGGGGAGGCAGTTTCCATCTCAGCTAAGGAGAGCAAATGACCACAATACCTGTGCCTAGTACATAAAAGCTGCAATTACAAGCTCATTATTTAAGTGGAGAGGATTTCTGATGCTTAATCTTCCTGGGCTTCATTCAGACACTTAGGAAATCTTTCTGAAAGGATCCTCCAAAGCTCAGCAGGCCTGAGTCACTTGGAGTATTTTATTAGCCAGAGCACATTTAAATAAATTGCATGATAACCTCTGGGTTTTAATAACTGTACAACCTGCAGGGGAAGAAGAAAAACACTTTTCCACTTAATATGAGAGTTTACCAACACCTTCCATAACCTTTAGAAAACCCCCAACACCAATAAAAGCAGACAGACTCTTCCCTCTTGATCTTAAGAACATTTTACACCCTCCTCCTGCTTCACCAGGCAGTGATACCAGATGAAATTCACCAAAGCACCATAATAACGACATCATTTTCTGTGCTCTTTATTATGAGCTAATGCCTTAAGGTTCTGAAACTATTATGATGGGCAAGGTGGAGCTGAGCTCCTAAGAAAGCAAAAGCTCAATGTCTTCCAGCTGATTAAGCAGCTCCTACCTGCTGGTGAGATATTAAGCTTCTTAATGTTCTTACAGGAAACTTTCATAGAACCATGGAATTGTTCCAGCTGGAAAGATCATCGAGTCCAACCATCAACCCAACACCACCATGGCCATTAAACCCTGTCCCCAAGTGCCACAGCCACACATTTCTTGAACATTTTCAGGGGCAGTGACTCTACCACCTCCCTGGGCAGTCTGTTCCAATGCCTGACCACTCTTGCAGCAAAGAAATTGTTCTTAATATCAAACCTAAACCTCTCCTGACACAATTTCAGGTCCTTCTATCACCTAATACTAGGGAGAAGAGACCAACTCCCACCTGGCTCCAGCCTCCTGTCAGGGAGTTGCACGAAGCCAGAAGATCTCCTCTCAGCCTCCTTTTCTCCAAGCTGAACAAGCCCAATTCCCCTAGCTGCTCCTCACCAGCCCTGTTCTCCAGAGCCTTCACCAGCTTTGCTGCCCTTTCTCTGTAGCCACTGCAGCCCCTCAGTGTCCTCCCTGGAGTGAGAGACCCAAAACCGAACCCAGGATTTGGGGGATTACCTGTGCCTTGGTCCTGCTGACTACACTGCTGCTGATCCAGACTAGGATGGTGCTGGCCTTCTCTGCCACCTGAGCACACACTGCCTCATGCATAGATGGCTGTCGACCAGCACCCCAGGTCCTTTTCTGCTGGCTGGCTTTGCAGCCACTCTGCCCCAAGTCTGGAGGGTTCATGGAGGGTTGTTCTGACCCAAGTGCAGGAGCCTGACCTTGTTAATCCTCAGACAAATGACCTCAGCATCCTGCTCCAGCCTGTTCAAGTTTCTCTGCAGAACCTCCCCACCCTCAAGCAGACCAACAGTCCCACTCAGTGTGGTGTCATCTGCAGACTCGCTGAGGGTGCCCTTGATCCCCATGTTTCATCACTACACTCAGTACTGATGTGGTCAATGACATCGCCCATACTTAACCTTCCTGCCAGGGCCTTGCTTCTCTCCCTTAGCCTGCCAAGCAGTTTAGTTCTTCCTCAAGACAGCAAATTGCTCCAGAATTAGACTGGCATTGTAGGAGTCAGTCAGAGCACAGGCAATATTACATGGGGCCTGATGAAATATTCTCTTGAGCAGGGCAGCACAGCTATATTCAACTAAATCAAAGTGATAGATCAGTTCTTTGCACTCTCTTTGGGCCAGAGTCTATTACCTGAGTGTAAAAGCAGAACAAGCCTGCTGATGGCATTGAAATCCCTGCATGTTTGACTCTAATGAAGCAGAACCCAGGACCTGGCTGTTGGCCTTTGGCAGAGGATCCACACTTATTTGATTCTCCTTCTTTTGTTAATTCTGAGCTTCAGTGGGACTTGTCCAACCCTGGCTCACAAAACATCACAGGAATATAAACCAAACCAGCCATGTCCTTGCTGGAAACTGTTCCTCTTTTCCTTCTGAACTAGTAGGACAGCACTGCCCTGATGGCTGGTACTTAGACCTAGACAGGTTGGAGAGCTGGACCGAGAGAGGAGCAGGCTGGGCATGGGTAGGGTCTTGCATTTGCCAAGCAATAACCCCCTGCACCAGTACAGATGAGGGGTGAATATGAGGAACAGTTTCTTTCCTGTGAGGGTTGTCAAGCCCTGGCTCAGGCTGCCCAGGGCAGTGGTGGAGTCCCCATCCCTGGAGAGGTTTCAAAGCCATGGAGTGGTGGTGCTGAGGGACATGGTTTAGTCAGTGCTGAGTTAAGGGTTAGACTCCACGAGGTTAAAGGTCTCTTTCAATCAACACAACTCTTGGATATCTTACACCTTGCTCACAAACAGCTCCCACCTCAGAAAGCCATTAGTTCAGTTAGAAAAAAAAGTGGGTTTGGAGCACATTTAAATTATTTTTGCTTATTTTCATCATTTCTCCACTGCAGCCAGCTAATGATAAAATGCATGTGTGAGAGGGAAGAATAAAAGAGGAGTCTGGGATGTCTTGCCCCATCTTACCTAAAAAGAGATGTCTCTGTGCATGTCCTTAACCCCTGCAAGCAACCCCAAAGAGATTTAGACAGGAGCAAGCAAAAGGGAAGGCTATGAATAGCTTCAGTTTCTAACATATTGAATGATAAACTGGGAAAAAAATAACAATTTGCCAAAAGATAATTAAGATATATAACCCTCTGTCAGGAAAAAGAGATGAGTAGGATGTAGTAAAAATACCATGAGATGGTTGCAGTGCAGCATTCTTTGTTCCCTCCCAATATGGGGACAAAGACTCCTTGACAGAATTCAGCTCTGTGCTCAAATTAAAAACAACAGCTGCCACCTTTCCTAATGCAGCCAATAAATTAATAACTCTGCAAGGCAGGGGTGCAAAAAACAGTCCCTCAGCAGATTCTGGGGCTTGACTGGCTAAGGATGTTCCAGGGGAAAATACTGAAGCTGATGGTAAATGGATCCCTGCAACCAACAAAGGAGAGCAAAGCCTGGTGGCAAACCACATGGGGCTTCTTTCTGCTGCTGATCAGCAGCAACGGCTCCAAAGCCAAGGGAACCTCTTCAGGCACAGAGGATCCAGGTATCCTCTTCCCAGGTATTCCCAAGGAAAGACTGCCAGGAATCACCCTTCAGAGCAGCCCTGTGGAGCAGTACTTGCAGAGTGAAAGTTTGGAGGCAAGTTGGTGCTGTGTATTTGCAACCCAGAGACAGTCCTGTCCTGCGCTGATCCCCAGCAGCGTGGGCAGCAGGTGGAGGGAGAGGATTCTGCCCCTCTGCTCCACTCTGCTGAGACTCCAGCGGCAGTGCTGGGGCCAGCTCTGGAGCCTTCAGCACAGCAGAGACATGGACTTGTTGGAGCAGGGCCAAAGAAGCTGAGTTAACTTTCCAGCCTAGCTCTGTTAAAGAATTTATTGCAGTCCCAGAATCCCAGCATGGTTGGGGTTGGAAGGGACCTCTGGAGATCATCCTGTCCAACCTCACTGCTAGAACAGGGGTACACACAGCAGCTTGCCCAGGATCGCAATGCCCACGTGGGTTTGGAATCTCTCCAGAGGAGATTCCACAACCTCTCAGAAGCCTGCTCGAGAGCTCACAGCATATAATTTTCTCCTCCTGCTCAAATGGAACCCTGGGTTCTAGTTTGTGCCCATTGCCTCTTGTCCAGTTACTGGACACCACTGAGAAGAGTCTGGCCCCATCCTCTTGCACCTCAGCCTTTAGCTCTTGCTGAGCACTGGTCAGATCCTCTCTCAGGCTGCTCTTCTCCAGGCTTAGTAGCCCCAGGACCCTCAGCCTTTGCTCCTCACAGAGATGCTCCAGGCCCCTCAGAATCTTTGCAGCCTTCCCTGGACTCTCTCCAATAGTTCCCTGTCTCCATTGAACAAGGGAGCCCAGAACTGGACCCAGTGCTCCAGCTGTGGCCTGACTAGGGCAGAGTAGAGGAGGAGAACCTCCCTTGCCCTGCTGGCCATACTCTTCATGCCCCCCAGGTAGGAAATGCTTTCTCCACTCCAGCAGCTGGGCAGAGGGCTTTGGCTCTAAACCAGACACACTCTCTAGTATGCTAAATGTGCTCCAAAGAGCACTGCTGTGTTAGTGTGTCGTCCTTAATTGTCGCCAGCTTTGATTCCCTTCAGAAGCTGTTCTTAATCCCTCTCCCATTTATCCTTTTTTTTTTCTTTTAGTGTTAACTTTGAGAGCTCTTGAATATGTTTAGCTGCAATCTCTCCTGCCTTAGCTTCAGGTCATCATTTTCTGTCCTATCACCATATGAAATGGATTATCCGATCCCACGGGGAGGGAATTAACACAGCAAGGGATATAGTCTAGGTTACCTTGAAGAGAGTTAGAGCCTCTGGTTATGTCTCCTCAGAGAAATCTCTTCCCTAATTTATATAAATGTGGTTGTCTCTGCCTTTCTCTTGCCAAAGTCTTTACTCCAGTGCCCCCCGAGACAGAGCCTGTCCAACAAATGACACACTTCCTTAGTGATCACCACAGATTCACTTAGTCTGAGCAGTACAAAAGAGGGCTCACTTTCTCCCAAGAGTTTCACCTTCCCCAGCCTAAGCAGTCACATCCTTGGGCTTCAAAAGAAAGTTTGGGTTGCAACACTCTAGAATAAAAAAAAACACCTGCTAAGGACTGAATCATAGAATTGTTTCACTTGGAAGAGACCTTTAAGATCAAGTCCAACCATGAACCAGCACTGCTGCCAGGTCACCACCAAACCATGTCCCTCAGCACCACATCTCCACAGCTTGAAAGCTGTCCAGGGATGGAGACTCCACCATTGCCTTGGGCAGCCTGGGCCAGGGCTTGACAGCCCTCAAGGGGAAGAAATTGTTCCTAAACCTCCCCTGGGGCAACTTGAGGCCATTTTCTCTTGTCCCATCACTTGTTCCTTGGGAGAAGAGACCAGCCCCCACCTGGCTCTAACCTCCTTTCAGGCAGTTGTAGAGAGCCAGGTCTCCCCTCAGCCTCCTTTTCTCTAGAGTAAATAACCCCAGTTCCTTTAGTAGCTCCTTATCGGACCTGTTCTCCACGCCCTTCAGCAGCTTTGCTGCCTTTCTTTTCATGCTGCTGGTACCCTCTGGGCTCAGACACAGGTCTGAGGGATGAGTAACAAACTCAGCAGCTTAAGCAAAGCTTTTACTTTTGAATGTGTATGAAAAGTTTTCCCACTCACTGCAGCTACATCCAACTTGGGGAAAATAACAGAGAGAGAGTCTCAGCTTAGATCTGAGTATCAGGGTGTACAAGTGTCAAACCCAAACAGGGCATGGACTTCACCACATCCTTAGGGGATGGATAAAGCATCTGGAGGAACTTCAAACCTGTGCAATTTTCAAGCACAAAGAGATGGTTGTCAGGGCTTTACTACCAGTTGTAACAACCCCTGTGGCCAAGCTCCTCTTGCTCCCATAGATGCCAATTCACAGCAGCATGCAGATGAAATAATTAGTTTGTAATTACCTTTGTCGGTTGGTTTTTTTTTTACCTCTTGGCCTTCATACTCCAGAAAGCTCCATGCAATTTTCCTAGGTGTGTTACTCTCAGCCCTTTGATGGCAGCTCTGAATGGCTGCTAGTGTTCAGCTCCCAAGCAAAGCACCAACAGCACAGAGATTCTTCTAGGTCTCAAGAAAACCAACAGGCAGAGAGAACAAGCTGGAATTTGGCTCTGGACAGATGTACACTAAAAACAAGGGTGGTGAAATGAAAGGGCAGATCAATGAGTGGAGCAGAATCAGTGGAGGAAGAAGGCCCATGGCATTCTGGGGTGCATGAGGAAGAGTATGGCTAGCAGGTCAAGAGAGGTTCTCCTCCCCCTCTGCTCTACCCTGGTGAGGTCATATCTTGAGTACTGGTCCAGTTGTGGGTTCCTCAGTTCAAGAAGGACAGGGACTGGCTGGAGAGGGCACAGCAATGGGCTACAAAGATGCAGAGGAGACTGGAACATCTCAGTGATGAGTAAAGACTGCATGAATTGAGGGAGTTTTAGCCCAGAAGAGGGAAGAAAAGGAGAGACCTTATTAATGCTGATCAATACATAAAGGGCAAGTGTCAAGAGAATGGGGCCAGACTTTGGCTAGTGGTGCTCAGTGACAAGACAAGGGGTAGCAGGCACAAGTATGAAGATAAGAAGTTCCCTCTAAGCATCTGGAAGAGCTTCTTTGATTTAAGGGTGATGAAGCCCTGGAGCAGGCTGCCCAGAGAGGTGGTGGAGTCTTCATCTCTGGAAACTTTCAAGAGCCACCTGGATTTGTTCCTGAGTGACCTTCTCTAAGTGAACCTGCCTTGGCAAGGGGGTTGGACTGGCTGATCTCCAGAGATCCATTTCAACCCCTGCCATTCATAGTCTCACAGAGCCTCGTCCTCCTTTTAGTTATGCCACACTAAGAGCAGACGAAGTGACACTCACTGAAAAAAGGGCAAAGCCAATTTTTCTGGTTTCTTTCTGATTACAGTGCCAAGAAAAAGAGGAGCTGTAAACAAGAAATACCCAATTCTGCCTGAAATACCTCATTTCCAGGCTTTTAATGCTAGGTACTAATTTAAAGAGATGTCATCCAAACTCACCATCTCCTGTTGATTAAAACAAAACCCGTTCAGCATCTTAGGACTGTAATGAGAACAAGAGGTTTATTAGCAAGTCCATTTTCTACTCAACAGCCTAACTAGTTTCCTGCTGTGCTCTTTCCCTAATAGCCCTGTGGATTAAATCCAAACTTTCCTCTACTAAATGAGGCTTCAGACTAATGCTGGATAAGATTCTGTGTTTTGGTGAAGAGAAAGTTTAAAAAGAGAAAAAAAAAAGTTGTTGTTTAAGCCCTTTTCTGCCCTCTGGTCCCCTTGGAGACTTCAGAGTCAGAAGCAGACACAGAGAACCAGATGAAATCACTGGAGGCTGAACTGCAGTGTGCTCAGCGTGTTTTGAAGACTGACACCGACCAGGCTGTGGTAGGAGCATCATGAGAGGCCAGTAGCAGAAGTGCTGCAGCAAGTGCTGTTAACTCCTTCCTGTTACCCATCCAGGTCTGCCAGGCTGTCATGGCTTTTATCACACCCAGTACTTCATCTGCTTGCACAGACACTTTGCTTCTGCTGCCTCTCCTAGTGCTCTGCACATCCACTGTTCCTTCTTGTTCTGCACCTTCCTCCTGTTCTCCCTTCACACAATGTCAGGTTTCGCCCAAAATGATGAAAAACTTGCCCGTGCCAGCAGATGGAGGGAGGGGATCCTGCCCCTCTGCTGAGACCCCACCAGCAGTGCTGGGGCCAGCTCTGGAGTCCTCAGCACAGCAGAGACAGGGACCTGTTGGAGCAGGGCCAGAGGAGACCACAGCAATGATGGGAGGGCTGGAAGCCCTCTGCCGTGAGGCCAGGCTGAGAGAGTTGGGGTTGTTCAGCTTGGAGAAGACTGTCCAGGGAGACTTTCTAGTGTCTTCTCAGTGCTTCAAGGGGACCCACAGGAAAGCTGGGGACAGACTTCTGATGAGGGCATATAGTGACAGGACAAGGGGTGATGATTTGAACTAGAAGAGGGAGATTTAGACTGCAGAAGGGAGAAATGTTTGACCCTGAGGATAGTGAGAGCCTGGGCCAGGTTGCCCAGAGAGGTGGCAGATGCCCCATCTCTAGAACCATTGCAGGTCAGGTTGTTTGTGGCTCTGAGCAACCTGCTCTAGCTGCAGATGCCCCTGGTTGGACTGGATGAGCTGTAAAGGTCCCTTCCCACTCAACCTCCAACATGATGAGAACTGCATTAAGAGAAAAGCCCTGGGAAAATCCTACAGCAGTCAGTGGTGGCCAGCACTGAAGAGGCAGCAAGATGACCCTTACACTTCTCTGTGACTATTTCAGATGGATTTGAGGACAGGGTTTGTTTTGTTTGAAGGTCTGGAAGACTGGAAGGTCTGCCACACTTCCAGTGCTCCTAGTGTTCAGCCCAGCAATAGGTGACTTAAATCTAGAGCAAAGTGTAGAGAAAGAACCAGGTGAAGGTTGCAATCTTAACTCCCTCACAGATTCATGGATTTTCTTCATCAGTTCTAGCAAATCCTTTGCATTTTTATTACTTCCACTTCCCATTCTCAATCTAGGAGATAAGCATCAGCTCCTTTTCACAAGGTGCTGCAAGCCTTGGGTTGTTTTGTTGTTTGGGTTTTTTTGGGTGTAGCTACCATGACATCTTCTGAGGGAAGATGGACAGACAATTGAATCCATTTTCTTAGAGAACAGCTTTAAAAAGACAGAAAAATCTCCCTGAGATTGCCATGAGAAGCCAAGTTTCCTTCAGCTGCAGACCTGCTTTAGTTGCCTCATGGATAGCACAAAGGAAGGCTTGAAAGACTCACTGCAAGATCATCTGCAGGGCTGGTTTGGCTAAAAACTGGTTCCAGATTTAAAGGAGGGGGAAGTACTTTTGTAATTCTCCTGAGTGTTTTGGATCTGGTGGTAAGGAAAGGAAGAGTTCCTCTGAGGCTGTTGTTTTCATGGGGCCAGCAGGACAGAATTTCCACCTTTTAGAGGAAAGGTAGGAACTGAAGGTCACTTTCCTCAGTTTGGAGTTTTGATGTAAGACTAAGAGCTGACTTCCCTGCAGTTATTTTACCTGCTGTCTACCAAACCATTGATTAATCAACTCAGAAAAGTTGATTAATCAATGTGGAGGCTGTCGAGAGCAGGATACAGAAGAGCTTATAAATTATTTTGAGGCTAGAAGCTGGCATGAGCAATCAGGCAGTTCCAGGGATGGTGAAGATGAACCAAATCTGTCTTCACAGCGCTTTACAAACGAGGAATGCAAACCATGCTCATAGCCACCATCACAAAACGCTAAGAGCTTGCTGCAAATCCAGTTTCTCTTGGCAAGTGTCACAAGGCTCAAGCTCAAGATGATTGTTGGAAGGCTGAGCAGGGTAGAAGCCATTAAAAACAAGGCTCAGAACCCTCCACTTGTGTCTTGCTTTACCCAGACTTGGACTGCAATCTGCACTGGTGCAGAGGAAATTCATAGATTCACAGAATGGTTTAGACTGGAAGAGACCTTGAAGACCCAGGGCCTTTTGGTCTGGTGAAGAAAAGGCTTAGAGGGGATCTAATCAATGTTTATGAATAACTGAGGGCTGGAGTTCAAGAGGGAGGGGACAGACTCTTCTCAGTTGTGCCCTGAGGTAATGGGTATAAACTGCAGCACAGGAAGCTCCACCTCAACATAAGAAGGAGCTTCTTTACTGGGAGGGTCACAGAGCGCTGGAACAAGCTCCCCAGAGAGGTTGTGGAGTCTCTTTCTCTTGAGACTTTTCAGGACCCATCTGGATGCATTCCTGTGTGATCTGCACTAGATTATGGCCCTGTTCTGGCAGCAGGGGGTTGGACTCGATCTCGGGAGGTCCCTTCCAACTCCTAACATCCATCTAGTTCCAGTCCCCCTGACACTGGCAGGGACAACCTCCAGTAGGACCAAGATGCTCAAGGTCCTTCTAACATCATCTATTTTCCCACCAAGAAGGGACAACAAAGTCACCCATTGTCCCTCATTCCCCCTTGGAGCACGTCCCCACAGCCCAGCCCATCCCAGCATGAGCTCCAGCCTTGGATTTATTCCTCCAGCCTGCATGCAGGCAGAAGTCATCACAGGGGATGAAAAGACTTCTCAAACTCTGCTTTCCCTTCACCTCCTCTCTGCTAAAAGCCAGTCCTTGAGAGCACAGCCAAACTGGACCCCACACACCAGCATTCCTGCTTCTGGGTGGTACCAGACACGGCCACCACACTTCATAAGCTAAACCATAAGTTTGCTTGGAACCAAGATGTGTTTGGGTGATATGTTTAAATTATTCTCAAGTTTGGAAGAGATCTGGGGAGAGACAATGTCTTTTCTGAAGTCCTGAGTGAGAAATACACAGCACAGCAATTAGGGCTCAGTTTTCCATCTTCTCAGCTTCCACTGGGGAAGGCATACAAAAATTTACTAGGCTGAAAGAAGATTGCTTTCTACAGCTCCCTGAAAGGTGGTTGGAGCCATGTGGGGGTTGGTCTCTCCTCCCTCCTAACAGGTGACAGGACAAGAGGAAGTGGCCTCAAATTGTGCCAGGGGAGGTTCAGGTTGGATATTAGGAAGAATTTCTGCCCTAGGTGATCCTGCTTTAGCAGGGAGGCTTGAACCCAATCTCCAGAGATCACTTTCCAACCCCTACCTTTCTGTGTGGATCCAGCCCTCCAAGAAGTCCCAGCACCCAAAGAGGGTGTTCCTTCCATGGAATCATGAAATCATCTGGGTTGGGAGACACCTTTGAGATCATCAAGTCCAAGTACTCACCTAGAACTCACAATCCCAGCACTACTGGCAAGCCACTACCACTAAACCACATCCCTCCGCATCACATCCATGTTTTCAAAATCCCTCCAGGGATGGTGACTCCAGCACCAACCTGGGCAGCCTGTTCCAATGCTTGGTAGCCCATTTGACTCACTCCAATTTCATTGAGGTAGGTGTAGAGGGTGATGAGTTCTCATCTTCTGAAGGCTAAATAACCTCAGGTCCTTGAGCACCTCCATGGCTTTGGAATGTCTCCAGGGATGGGGACTCCACTTTGCTGGGCAGGGAAATGTGCTGTCCATCTTCCCATCCTGCAGTGGGATGAGTTTTTCCTCCCCAGGCAAGGCATTGCAGCTGTAATCCCTCTGCAGAGAAGTACCCAGGCTGGTATCTGGCACAAGCAGCCCTGCAGTGTTCCACTCAACCTGTCAGAGCTCGTTTTCCATCTCGTTATTCCAAGGCCTGGAGCGGTGCCAACTCATCTCTGAGGCTTCGGCAGCAGGAGCTCCCCTGGGGTGCACTTTGTTTGCAGATGTCTCTCTCCAGCCTTACACAACAGCAGGCTCTGTCACAAAGCCTGCTCAGGGCAGGATTTCTGTGCCTGCCAGACACAAACCAGAGCCACCTGTGTCTGGGCCAGGAAGTGTAGGGCAGCACTGGGCTGCCCAGACTTGTAAGCAGCTTTGGTGGGGCTGGCAGTCCTGTATCCTGGAGGAACAGCTCAGGAAATGGCCTTTTGACAGGGAGAGCTTCATACAAGCACAGAATTGGTTTGGTTGGAAAAGGCTTCTAAGACCATCAGTTACAGTCACTACCACCATGACCATTAAACCATGACCCCAAGTACCACCTCCATACCTTTCTTGAACACCTCCAGGGATAGTGACTCCACACCTCCCCAGGCAACCCGTTCCAATGCCTGACCACTCTTGCAGCAAAGAAATTCTTCCTAATATGCAACCTAAACCTCCTCTGGGGCAATTTCAGACCCTTTCCTCTTGTTCCATCACCAAAGAACCATAAATACGAAATAATTTGGTGTTTTATATTCTGACCTCTCTGTCATCAGCTCAGATTACTCTGTAATAGATTTTGTCTGCTGCAAAAAAATATCCCCCTGACTGCTGCTTGACCTTGTGCAGAATCTCTCTTAGTACCTTGCTGGCCTCATTTAGGACACCCTAAACAACCTGCCAGTCCCACAGGGCCTTCACCTCTTCTCTTCCAGCTTGGCCACTTTGAAAAGTATATTTCAAGAGAGAGCAGCGCTCCTCTGAGAGTCACACAGGCAGGTGACATCCAACTGCTCAACTGCTCACTTTACTCCATAGCAATCATTCTCTCCTGGAAGGCCTGCAGCAACAGCTTGAAGCAATCAGTTATCACAGAATGTCAGGGACTGGAAGGGACCTCAGATCATCTGGTCCAGCCCCCCTGTCAGAGCAGGATCACCCAGAGCAGATCACCCAGGAACACATCCAGATGGTTCTTGAGTATCTCCAGAGAGGGAGACTCCACACCCACCCTGGGCAGCCTGTTTCAGGGTTCTGTCACCTTCTCAGTGAAAAAATTCCTCCTCATGTTTAAATGAAACTTCCTATGCCTCAGCTTCCAACCATTGCCCCTTGCCCTGTCATTTGGCATCACCCAGCAGAGTCTGGCTGCATCCTCCTGGCACTCATCTTTACATGTTGATAAACACTGGTAAGGTCACCTCTTAGTCTCCTCTTCTCCAAGCTAAAGAGCCCCAGCTCTCTCAGGCTCTCCTTGTAAGAGAGATGTTCCATTCCCTTCGTCATCTTTGTGGCTCTGTGCTGGACTCTCAAGCAGTTTTATGACCGTCCTGAACTGAGGAGCCCAGAACTGGACACAGTACTCCAGATGTAGCCTCACCAGGACTGAGTAGAGGGGCAAGAGAATTTCCCTAACCTACTAGCCACAGCCCTTCTAATACACCCCAGTTAACCTCAGCAGAGCTCTGGGATGTTGTTGAAGCTTTTCTCTGACTGCTGTGAGCTGACCATCACAGTTTCTGCATTGCACATCCCCTGCCTGCCTTCTCTGCTGGGTTTCCTAAACACCTAGTCCTGAAAAGCAGGGAGATGGCAGCCAGACAGAACTGAACAGCTGAGTACACTGGGAGCTGGAACAAGTCTGAAGAGATGGGGAAGCAGATGTTCTGCATTTGCTGCTCTTCCAGCCATCAGGAGTCTCAGCAAGTAAACAGAACAGGATTGCTGTTACATGTCACACAGGATCATAGACTTAATCAAGTTGGAAGAGACCTCCAAGATCATCCAGTCCAACCTGTCACCCAGCCCTGTCCAATCGGCTAGACCATGGCACATGATTCTTCTCTGCCCATGTAAGCTCAAGTGCACCAACAATTGCTTCCCAGCATCAGCACCTTGGCAGGAGATGACCACAGAATCCCAATAGGAACCTCTAGAGATCATCCAGCCCAACCCTCTGCTCAAGCAGGGGCACCCACAGCAGCTTGCCCATGGTCACAATGTCCACGTGGGTCTGGAATCTTTCCAGAGAAGGAGACTCCACAACCCCTCTGGACAGCTTGCTAAAGGGCTCAGGCACTCTCTCACCAATGGAGTTTCTCGTCCTGCTCAGATGTAACCTCCTGGGTTCCAGTTTGTGCCCCTTGCCCTGTCAGTGGGGACCACTGAGAAGAGTCTGGCCCCATCCTCTTGCACCCCACCCTTTAGCTGTTGCTGAGCATTGCTGATTCCCTTCAGGCTGCTTTTCTTCAGGCTCAGCAGCCCCAGAGCTCTCAGCCTTTGCTCCTCACAGAGATGCTCCAGGCCCCTCAGCATCTTTGCAGCCTCCCCTGGACTCTCTCCAGTAGCTCCCTGTCTCTCTTGAGGAAGGGAGCCCAGAACTGGACTCAGTGCTCCAGATGTGACCTGACCAGGGCAAAGTAGAGGGAGAGGAGAACCTCCCTCCTTCTGGTGGCCACACTCTTCTTCATGCAGGACACCATCAGCCTTTTTGGCCATAAGGGCACATTACTGGCTCACAGGGAAGCTTGTCCACCAGCATTCCCAGGTCCTTCTCCACAGAGCTAGACACACTTCACCACCACACCTTGTGTTTGCCACCTATGACACAATCTCAGACCATAAACGCTGCAGTAACGTCAAGCCACCATCCCAGCACAAAAAACCCTTTGCTCATCCAGACAACTCAAAGCATCTCACAGATGTATCATCACCAGAACTTTTTTTTCTCCCCAGCAGACAGAGTAATATTTAATGTAGAGCAAAAAAACAAAACAAAAAAAAAACAAACCCAACCCAACAAACTCTGAATTAAATTCTTGCCTTAGCATTGAAAGAAGACACAGCAGCAACCACCCAACCATACATTCTCTGAGCACAACTTGGTTTCAGGACTCCCACTTAACAATTGTTTACAGCAAAAAGTTTTCAGCACCGTGCACAAGCAGTGCCAGCCAAGTAAATAGAAGGACTTGTTGAAAATCATTCCACAAACGAGCATCAGTGCTGACAAGAGGCCTTACTTTGTCTCCTTCCCTGCTATTTACTTCATTCACGGATCCCAGTGGCTCCTCCGCATCTCCTGCCACCAGCCTGCCTCTCCTTTGCCTTCATAGCCTCCCAATTATTTCCTTCCTTGCTGCATCCTCCCAGCTTGCCCTCAAGGCAAGTGAGACTTGTTGAGCAATTTCAGCTACCTCTCCAAGACAGCCCTCGAGTTTCTTCGCCATTTCTGTTGTCAGACTCATCACTTTGTCACAGAGGTAACGGGACAGTATACATAATGGGACTACAACTTTGAGTGATGAGGACTTGGAGCACCCCATCACTCCTCCACCTGCACGGTTACTCAGCATGTCCCTGTCCTGACACAGCTCCCCTAGTACAGATTACTGGTTTCCATGTGGAAATACATCAGCCAAATGATATCCAAATGAATACAACCAGCCAAATGACTTGGAGCACCCCATCACTCCTCCACCTGCACGGTTACTCAGCATGTCCCTGTCCTGACACAGCTCCCCTAGCACAGATTACTGGTTTCCACGTGGAAATACAACAGCCAAATGATATCCTGTACTCCAGATCATTTACCTTCTTAGCCATGAGGGCACATTGCTGGCTCACGGGCAACTTGATGTCTGACAGCACTCCCAGCTGCTTCTCCACAGAGCTGCTTTCCAGCAGGTCAGATCCTCACCCACAGTTTTGTTGATGGCACCAACAACTAACTGATCTCATAGCAGCAAAGCTTTCCACAGCTAGAGAGGAAAGCATTCTGCTCTCCTCCATCCCAGCTTCATTTCAGATCTACATTTGAGAAGGGAGCTGACCCACAGGAGACAACTCAAATCCTTTTTCTGTATGAACAAATATTTTTGTGGCAGTCACCTCCAAGCCAGTCCACTTCAGGAAGGACCCACTTACAGATACTTCACTATCATAGGCTGGTTTGGCTTGGAAGGGACCTTAAAGATCATCCAGTTACATGGGCAGGGACAGCTCCCACTAGACCAGGCTGCTCAAGACGTCATCCAACCTGGCCTTGAACACCTCGAGGGAGGGAGCATCCACAACCTCCCTGAGCAACTGTTCTAGTGTCTCACCACCCTAATCAAAGAATTTCTCCCTAACCTCCAGTCTAAATCTCCCCTCTTCCCAAAGACATTATGGGAGGAAATCAGGCAGAAGTTTACAAAACACCTCAGCTAGAAGCTGCCTTTGCCTGTCAAGCTCTTGATAAGAGAAGACTTAGGAAGCTCAAATGCAACCTTGGCCTCAGACTCAGCAGGCTGTGTCCTGCAGTACATCCAGAGGCAACAAGCCATGCTGAGTGCGAGAGGAGTTCAAAGCATGCAAGAGCCACAGAAGAAAATCAATACAGACAAACCTGTGCTAAGTAGCCACATGAGAGATTAGTGAAGATCAGAGCCTTAACGAAGAGAATCTCTTGAGAATCAGGAAAATGAATCGGATTTATTAAGCCTCACACAGCCTTTTGAGGCAGACTGGCCCAGCAGAGGTGCTGCATTTCCATGGATGTCCCCACAGCATCCCTGATCTGTGAGACAGCAGGTAGTTGCAATGAGTAGTTCCCTCTGCTCTGCCCTAGTGAAGCCACAGCTGGGTCCTCGGTCCAGGTCTGGGCTCTCCAGTTCAGGAGAGACAGGGAACTACTGGAAAGAGTCCAATGGAGGCTACAAAGACACTGAGGGGACTGGAACATGTCTCCAGGGGACAGGGCAAGAAAAATAACTCAGAGTAAGATGCAAAACCTATGAGAGCAGGTTTTGTTAACAACCACCAAGACAAAAAGAAAAGCTTATGGTGACATCTGCAAGGAGTTTCTTCTGCCTGGGCAATCTTTCAAGCTCATAGTCTGGGTCAACGTTTCACCTGTATCCACAGCTGCTCCATCCCCCTACGACTCCTCTGCAGGAGAGGAGGCAGATCACAAAAGGAAGAGACCCATGGGCTGAGATGAAAATGGATGCAATGAAACAGCCAGTGTCAGTTTGAAGCATTTGAAATTATACTTGCCCAGAGAAGGCAGAGCAGTCACACCAAACAGGAAAGCAGTCCTCAAGAGCAGAAGAAAGAGAAAGAGCCCAAGCTGAAGAGTCTAGCAACAGAATTTCCTCAGCAAACTCCACCCTTTATACTGAGTGTGATGCTGATGGTCTGCAGTGCACCTGGAACCAACTCAGCTCAGCTGCCCTGGCTGACTCTGAGCTGCTAATGGCCTGCAGCCCATGGAGTTCTGTCCCAGCAACACCAGCACAGGGTTTGTGAAGAGCAGAGTTAGAGGCACTGCATCATGTTTATGTCTTCCTGACAAAACAAAAGTGGAGGAGAAGAAGCAAACATTTTCCAGTTTCAAAAAGCTAGATTGGAATGAGACTGATGTTAATGAAAACAACACCAACCAAACCTGGTTTTACTCAGCTGCTAAAATGCAGGAGAAGTGAGAAGGTGTTTCCTCCATGTCCCTTCTAGACTGCACACAGACATGCTAAGGAAATGCAACCACTTCAGCCAAACACAGAACACAAACCAAGTGTTTTCTGAAGGTGAGGGAAGGAAAGCATAGGGAACTGTCAATATGACTACGTAAAACACCAAAACCAGTTCTGGTGGGACTGTTTAGTTTGAAAAAGGAGGGGGCTGAGGGGAGACCTCATCGCTGTCTACAGCTACCTGAAAGGGCATTGTGGAGAAGTTGGTGCTGGTCTCTTCTCACAGGTAAATAGTGATGGAAGAAGAGGGAATGGCCTCAAGCTGCAACTGGGTAGGTTTAGACTAGATACTAGGAAAATAGCAAGAGTGGTCAGGCAATGGAATGGGCTGCCCAGGGAGGTGGTGGAGTTACCAACCTTGGAAGTGTTTAAAAGTTGTTTGGATGTGGTGCCTGGGGACATGGTTTAGGGTGAACCTTGTAGAGTAGGGATACAGGTTGGACTTGGTGATCCTGAGGGTCTTTTCCAACCTGAATGTGTCAGTGATTCTATCAAACCTCTGCATCTACAGAAAGCAAAAGACCATCATTTACCATCTCACCTGTAAAGCCCAAATTTCAGCAGTCTAAGGCTGCTAGCAGCAAAGTGCTGTGCTGGTTTATTGGTAAGTCATGAGAGAGAGCATCTCCAGCCGGAAGCATCAGTGTTGGGAATGATCTCTATACAATCCTGTGCTCACAGCCTTGGAAAATTGCTTGGGTGTCCCAGCAGAATGAAACAAGATAAAGAGAGAGTGATTCAAGTAATGAGTAATAACAAGGCCTGCAGAAGTCTGCCTGCTTACAGACAGACAAATGTGCTGTTTGCACTAATTAATAAACGTGACAAAGCGGAAGGGAGCTGACGGTGAAGGAAACATCAAGAGGTTCCAGCTCAGATCTGCTACAGATGAATGTTTCTACTCCCAGTGGGGAAGTTCTGGATTTTAGTTTTTAATTAATTTCAACACCCCTCCACCACCAGCACTCAGCTCTGGGTTCAGCTTTTCATTGCACCAGGAGCGAGGAACATCTGGGCTTAAAACTTATGGACTGAATCCACCGTAACTTTAAACAATGGTGTGATAAAGTTCACCCACTCAGCTGTATCAGAGAGAGGAATTCTTTCCAGTGAGAGTGGTGAGACACTGGACCAGGTTGCCCAGGGAGTCTGTGGATCATCTAGTTTCAATCCCCCTGCCATGAGCAGGGACGCCTTCTACTAGACCACATTGCTTCAACCTGGCCTTGAGCATTTGCAGGCTTGGAGCCTCCACAACCTCCCTGGGCAACCTGGTCCAGTGTCTCACCACCCTCACTGGAAAGAATTTCTTCCTAAGAGATGCACCCAGCATGCAGGTTTCTTGAGAGGTAGCTGTGGTGCAGAACAGCCTATGGGAGCCTATGGCTCCTCCAGCCAGCCAAAGATGCTGAGACGACAGAACTGGCACTGCACACATCACCCTGACTCGGTGACACCGACGACAGCACCGGGTCCTCTCTGTGCAACCACACCCTCAGGCCAGCATTGCCCCTCTGGTTTTCTCCTGCCAAGAGAAGGGGGAAGCTTGCTATTCCCAGCCAGATGTATTTATCCCATTCTTCTGGTCTCCATGGAAACAAGCCATGATATTACAGCTGCACAAGGAGGTCGGGAGGTCTGCAGGAGCCGCTGGGAGCCGGTGGCACAGAGCAGAGCAAATGCTACAAGTAGAAAAGTGCAATTTCTCTGCAAAGAGCAATGAAATAAGTGGCAGGAGAGTTGAAAAGCACTAAATGTGAGAGGCCTGAACTTCATACCACTTCAATTATTTAACAAGATTGTCTCATCTATGGATTTGGATGAGTATGATCAAGCCTCAAGACTGCTGAGGTCATCTCATCGCTGCTCAGTGACAGTGCTGACATACTGTATCTCTGCAGCCACCTTTGCATTGCTTTTTATCAGCTTTCCCTAGAAAAGATGAACAAGGAAAAAGCTCAGATTGAGCTGACCTTGATCCTACAGAAATCAACAGCATCAGTTGGGTCCAGACTTAGCTCTAAGCAAATAATTAGAGATGACAGAAAGAACACAGGGATTTGGGCAGTAAGGGTTGGAGCAGCTCTCCAAGAACAGGCTGAACGAGTTCGAGTTGGGGTTGCTCAGCTCAGAGAAGAGAAGGCTCTGGGGATCTTTTATAGCAGTCTTCCAGTACCTGAAGGGGGAGGTACAGGAGAGCTGGGGAGGGACTGTTTAGAAGGGCCTGTGCTGACAGGATGAGGGGCAATGGTTTGAAACTAGAACAGGTTAGATGTAGGTTAGACTTCAGGAGGACGTTCTGTGCAACGAAGGTAGTGAGATAGTGGAACAGGTTACTCAGGGATGTGTTTGAGACCCCATGCCTGGAGACATTCAAGATTTGATGTGGCCCTGGGCAGCCTGATCTAGTTGCAGGTGTTCCTGCTCACTGCAGGGGGGGATGGACAAGATGACTTTTGAGGCTCCCTTCCAACTCAATGCAATCTGTGACTCTGTGTAACTGGAAGTGGACACCACAGAAGCCTGCATCTGGAGTCAGGGCAAGTTTTGGTAGGGACAAGATCCAGATCATGGCTTCAAACTGGAAGCAGTTGGATTTGGATAAGACATTAGGAGAAATTTCTTCCTTTTGAGGGTGGTGAGGCACTGGAACAGGATGCCCAGAGGAGCTGTGGAGGTCCCAAGCCTGGAAGTTTTCCAAGCCAGGCTGGATGAAGCCTTGAACAACCTGTTCTAGTGGAAGGTCTCCTAGCCCATGACAGAGGAGACTGGCACTAGATGACCTTTAAGATCCCTTCCAACCCAAGCCATTTCATGATTCTATGATCATCCCTTTAGGAAAATCCTGACAGTTGTCATAAATACAAACCAACTGAGTGCTCTAACTCAGGCTTGGAGAGTCCTGTGCCAGATAAGATTTATACCAGCTTTGCACCTTGTCTGTCTCACACCAAACCATGTTCCCTGCTCTCCCTACAGCCAAGCCAAGGAGGCTGTAACATAAATACACTTGAGAGGCAGCATATCCATATTGTCCTACCAAAAAGAAAGAACAAAGGAAGAAATGAGAACTAATTAGTGCTGTGATGTGTCTGAGGCTAGATTTAGTGTCATTCAACAAGCACAGGCAGCAGAGGAATGAAGAAAAATGGAGCCAATTTGTGGCTGGGTATTTATTAGCATTTAGATAATACATCCCATCCATCATACACAAGGAATGTTTCCAAAGTCCCTGTGCTCCTGTGTCCTGAGTGCCCCAAACCCTTGTAAATCACCTTCCTTGGATCTTGCTGAGAATAAAACACATTCATCTGGATGCAGCCACTGAGGGGAGGCATTTTTGCTTTCTGATGGAAATAGAGTGATGGGACAAAGGAGTCAGGAGCGTAAGAGGCTGCAGATGAAGGCAGAAGCTGCTCCTGCCCACTGGTGTACATCTGCTACTTACAGGCTGCCAAACACAGCCATAGGGCTCAAAGGACCAAGCAGTGCTGGGTTAATGGTTGAACTGGATGATCTTGAGTTGGGACTGCTCAGCTTGGTGAAGAGCAGGTTCCAGGGAGACTCTATGGGGGCCTTCTAGTACCTGAAATGGGCTACGTGAAAGGTGGGGAGGGACCTTTTGCAAGGGCTTGTAGTGCTAGGATGAGAGGCAATGGCTTTGAGCTGCAAGAGGGGACATTTAGACTAGAGATTAGGAAGAAATTCTTCACAGTGAGAGTGGAGAGACACTGGAACAGGTTGCCCAGAGAGGCTGTGGATGCCCCCTCCCTGAAGATGTTCAAGGCCAGGTTGGATAAGACTTTGAGCAACCTAGGCTAGTGAGAGGTGTCCCTGCCCATGTCAGGGGAGTTGGAACTAGATGATCTTCCAACCCAAACCACTCTATGAATCTATGAATCTTAGGTCTCTTTCACCCAAAATGATTCCATTGATTTCATAATGGGAATCAAATCCCCACTGCCACTGCCAGAGACAAACTGAAAGCATCTAAAAATCTTCAGCCAATTGGTTGCTCCATTACCCAGCTCTTATTGAGCAGGGAAGAGACCTCAAGACTGCAGAAAGGGTCCTGCAGAGGAACCAGAAAGGGAAACATTAAACATGATAGTAACAAAGTTTGATTCCTCTCAAGTGATGGGACAGGAGGAAATAGCCTCAAGTTGCACCAGGGCAGCTTTAGGTTGCACATGAGGAACATTTTTTCCCCAAAAAGGTTGTGAAGCCCTGTCGCAGGCTGCCCACGACAGTGGTGGAGTCTCCATCCCTCAAGGGGGTTTCAAAGCCATGACCTGGCAGTGCTGAGTTTGGGGTTGGACTTGATGATCTTAAAGGTCTTTTCCAATCAAAACAGTTCTGTGATTCTGTGATTTATCCAAGAGATAGGTAATTATGGACAACACCTGCAGGTGTTCAAGAAACATGTGGACATGGCACTTTGGTTTAATGGCCGTGGTGGTGATGGTTGGACTCAGTGATCTCAGAGGTCTTTTCCAACCCAAACAATTCTATTATTCTAGATCACAGAATCATTTTTTGTTTGCAGATGTAGACAAGTTTGAAGAACAGACCATTTCCAGGTACTGGAACCATCCATTCCTGCCAGCCCTCCAGAATGAGCCCTGTGTGTGCCACTTACAGCTCAGTTTGATTTCTGCAAGGCCATCACTTTGACAAGAGTTAGTTCCTACCATCATCTGCTGTTTGGTGTAGAGGAGGAGACAGCAGCAGATGGTCCTGGCTTCACTGCAATCTTGGCTATCATAGAATCATAGAATCAAGCAGGTTGGAAGAGAGATCCAAGCTCATCCAGTCAACCAGACCATGGCATTAAGTGCCTCATCCGTTCTTTTCTTGAACACCTCCAGGGTCGGCGACTCCACCACCTCCCTGGGCAGCCCATTCCAATGCCAATCACTCTCTCTGCCAACAACTTCCTCCTAACATCCAGCCTAGACCTCCCCTGGCACAACTTCAGACTGTGTCTCCTTGTTCTATTGCTGGGTGCCTGGCAGAAGAGACCAACCCCACCTGGCTACAGCCTCCCTTCAGGTAGTTGTAGAGATCAGTGAGGTCTGCCCTGAGCCTCCTCTTCTGCAGGCTGCACACCCCCAGCTCCCTCAGCCTCTCCTCACAGGGCTGTGCTCCAGGCCCCTTACAGCTTTGTCGCCCTCCTGTGGACACCTTCCAGCACCTCAACATCTCTCTTGAATTGAGGAGCCCAGAACTGGACACAGCACTCAAGGTGTGGCCTGACCAGTGCTGAGTACAAGGGAAGAATAACCTCCCTTGTCCTACTGGCCACACTGCTCCTGATACAAGCCAGGATGCCATTGGCTCTCCTGCCCACCTGGGCACACTGCTGGCTAATGTTCAGCTACTATCTACCAGTACTCCCAGGTCCCTTTCTGCCTGGCTGCTCTCAGCCACTCTGTCCCCAGCCTGTAGCACTGCTTGGGGTTATTGTGGCCAAAGTGCAGAACCCTGCACTTGGCCTTGTTAAATCTCATCCCAATCATGTTGTTTCTCAGGTTCATTCCTCAGGCACTCCCAGAAATCTCATCAATTTCTGACTCAATAAAACTCAAAGTAAGTGGCAGAAATTAAAGACACAGAAAATTAAACTTAGGCACTTGGACAAATCAAAGACTATAAAAATTAAACAAATTAGTCTTTTTTAATGTAGATTTCTGCTTTGCTGAAGTTTTAAAGAATTTTGACCCTTTCATCTCACTTCAGCATCGGAAAAATCTTACATAATTGCCAGGAAAAAAACAAACTTTTTGGCCTACTTTTAAGCCAATAAATTGTTATGGGTCTGAAGTAGTTTTCAGCTTGAGAACTGTCAGGCTGCTCAGTATCTGAGAAGCTGTTAACTAAAAAGAAACAAAAGAATGCAAAGGAACTCAGTTCATAATGAGCATCTCTCTAACAATTGTAAGTCATTAATGCTGATTCATTTATTAACATAACTGTCATATTGGATTTGGTATGCCCAGCACAGGTCTCAAGTTACTTGGTTATTAATTTTGATAGCACAGTCAGGTTAGCTCATAGAATCATTGAATTGCTGAGATTGGAGAAGAACCCTAAGATCACTGAGTCCAACTGGCATCCTAACACCACCATGACCACTAAACCACCAAAGTGTCATACCCACACATTTCCTGAACACCTCCAGGCATGGGGACTCCACCACCTCCCTGGGCAGCCTGTTCCAGTGCCTGCCCACTCCTGCAGAAAAGAAATTGCTCCTAATTTCCAACCTAAACCTCCCCTGACAAAATTTCAGGCCATTTTCTCTCATTCTATCACCTGATACTAGGGAGAAGAGACCAACTCCCAACCTCACTGCAACCTCCTTTTAGAAGTTGTAGAGTGCCAGAAGGTCTCCCCTCAGCCTCCTTTTCTCCAAGCTGAACACCTCCAGTTCTCTCGGCTGCTCCTCACCATCTCTGTTCTCCAGACCCCTCACCAGCTTCACTGCCCTTCTCTGGACCCACTGCAGCCCCTCAATGCCCTTCTTGGATTGAGAAGCCCAAATGCCAACTCCTGAGCTGTTAGCAGCAGGTACAAAGACCCAGCAATAATGGCAGAAGAATTAAGGCAGAAACTGCAATGTGACAAATATTCTGAGCTTCAATCTCTGTAGTGGCTTCAGGGCTGTAATGAGGAAGGAGGTTAGCAAATAGGTACATTGCAATTTAGGAACAATGACATGCAATTAGCATCAGTGCCACACCACCAATTAGGATCTGCTGGAGGAGCGGTTGTGTTTCCTGGGATTTCTGTGCCAGCAAATACTGTTTCTTTAAAGTACAGTATCTCTCTTTCTTCTCCCCACCGTGCTCTGATGTGGATGTAATTTGGAGGCAGGAATAGAGCTGTGGTGCTTCAGATCTTCACAGGTTTCATACCTTTTCACAGCTGCCCCATAAATCACCTCCTCACCACATTTTCAGTCTTTACAGGGATTTTTAATGTCAAAACTGTAACTAAGACAAACAATTCTGCTTTCCTAGACACAAATCCACTGTTTTTCCACAGCCTTGGAAGAAGCAGCAATTAATGCAAAGCCTAATGAGGGGCTCAGTTCACACCTCCTTCCATCCTGAGTCTGACGCATCCCTGTCCACTTAGATCCCCTCTCCACCGCCCCACAGACTCAAGGCTCAGCCACACAAGGGCAGCTTCTGCTCCCTGGGGTTACCTCCCTCCTGACACAGGAGCCATTCAGGAAATTTCTTCCCCTCCAGTTCCCAGACCCCCTACCCTAACAGGCACCTTAGTGACCTGCTTGTAGCTTCTGCTGCAGGCTCAGATTCCTGCTAGGTTCCTCCTAGCCTGGCCCTGGCTTTGACTGCCACCATCTGCTCCTGCCTGTTCCCATGTCCCAGGATCATGGTCTGCTCTTTCCTGCCAGGACAGGAGCACACAGCCAGCCAGATCCCATCTTATGCCCTCATCAAACTCCACAGACCTCCCCAGTGCAGGGCTGCTTCACAGGGAGAAACTCCTTCAAGGGGAGATGGTGGCACCTCCACCACATAACTGCTCCAGCCCAAACTGCCTTCAGAAAGGCTGAACACTCGCATCCTGAGGAATGAAGGCTGCACAAGCCTTACCATTTATTAAGGTCTCATCTTGGTTTTGCCTGTTGGATTATTCAAAAGCCTCAGCCAAACTCATGGCTGAACTTTTCTACCTTCAGTCTGACGCTAGCTGACACGTGACAGCCTTGGATCTTGCAACTCCTAGAGTAAAATATGTGAGAATAAGTCTCCTGCTAGAACAGAAACTGAGCCTGACAGCAAAGGGCTTCTTCGGGGAATAAACATCTCTCCACTTGCTCCCTGCAGCTCCTCACATCAGTTGAGTGTAACAAATCCATGACAAAGGTAGAACAGGAGGAGAAGGCTGGCTGATTCCTGGAGTCCACAAACAAATGCAAACACAGCCACGCCAAACCCAGGAAGAGTACTCAAAGGAACAGGAGAAATGAAACCCACACAGGTGTGCACTGTGCTTAGGGAGAGTTGGGGAATCACAAAGATGCAGAACCATCTTCAAGTTCAGTCTTCCTTGCTGAGGAACAAAGGAGGTTTTACTGGCTGGAAAAGGTAAGCTCTTCCTGGTGTGCATACTAACACTGTGCCATGGCACACCCTCGGAACATCTGACCTAACACCCACCAAATGACTATAAAACACCTTCTGCCATGCCCTGTTTTGTTAGCACCCATCACCTCAAACAGATCCTCAGGCTATTGTTCCAGCAATTGTGTGCAGACAGCTTTGTTCAAGCAAGATTCCAAGCCAAGAAGCCCCTTCAGTGGTTCCCTCCCATCAGAAAACTAAAAAAAATCCCCAATAGGATTAGCTGCACCAGTCAGGATCCCTCTTCAGTGCCACATTCAGGGCATTTGTGTCTAAACAACTCTAGCTGAAATAAAAAACTGAGGAATTCCTCATAGAATGGTAAGAGTTGGAAGGGATGTCTGGAGATCATCCAGTCCAATCCCCCTATCCAAGGTAAGTTCACCTAGTGAGGGTCACACATGTGGCTTTTAAATGTCTCCAGAGATAGAGACTCCACCACTTCCCTGAACGGTCTGCTCCAGTGCTCTGTCACCCTTCAATTAAACAAGTTCCTCCTTATGTTTAGATGGAACTTCTTATGTTTCAGTTTGTGCCCATTACCCCTTGTCCTGTCCCTGGGCATCACTGAAACAAGCCTGGTCCCATCCTCCCGACACCCACTCCCGAAGTATTTATAAGCATCACGATACGGCCACACAAAAGCTAACAGTGGCCTTCCTCTCCAACCGTAGCCCCCCACATTATGGCACACCACAGGCTTAGGACAAAAAGGGTAGGTGGCATTTCACGCACTGTGCTGGAAGCCCACCTCTGCACTGTCAACAAACCAGGAGCTGGAGTGGTTTTCAAGGCAGGAAGCCTCTATGAAAGCTAAACAGCAGGCAAAGCAGCTGAACCAAGTGAGTAACAGCACACCCATCGCCAGTGCCAGCCAACGTCGGAGGGGGGATGTGGGAACCAGAGATGAGAGCTGTTTTCCATTCTGACTTAGCACTGCTGAGGCCACACATTGAATGCTAGGTTGAGTTTTGGGCCCCTCACACCCAGAAGGACATTGAGGGGCTGGAGTGGATCCATAGAAGGGCAATGAAGCTGGCAAAGCAAACTGGAGTTGCTCAGCCTAAAGAAGGCTTTTCTTCTTTTGGCTCCCTACAGCTCCCTGAAAGGAGGTTGGAGCCAGGGGTTGGTCTCTTTTCCCACAAGACAATGGCTTCTAGTTGCATCAGGGGAGGTCTAGGTTGGACATGAGAAACAATTTATTTCCCAAAACAGGCTGTCCAGGGCAGTGATGGAGTCCCCATCCCCAGAGGTGTGAAGCCGTGAAGTGCAGTGCTGAGGGACATGGTTTAGTGGGTACCTGGCAGTGCTGGGCGAATGATTGGGCTCAATAATCTTAAAGGTCTTTTCCAACCCAAACAACTCTATGACTCTTCCTGCCTTATCCTTCTTTGCTCTGTCTGAATATGCTTTGCATTGTTGCTGCTTCTGGCTTGTGTCTGCCTCCTGTTCCTCCTTTGGTGATGACACAGCCTGCTCTGCACCTGCGTCTCCACAGTCTCTCCACCTGCCCCTGGCTCTGCACTAGCAGCCACCCACACCCCTGCAAGTGAGGATCATGTGTCTAGGTGTGACAAGTCCTACGAGGTGGATGAAGTGCAATGAAGAGGCAAAACTTTCAGGGTATCTCTCTCTGAAGGGGTTGATTTGAGCAAGACATAGCATGGAAAAGGACATGGAAATGAAAATGTTTGGCATATGGTTTGAGAATGCTAAAACCTCTCCTGGTCCCCACACTTGCTCACCCACAAGCTGATGAGCTTGTAGGTCCAGCTGGCTGTGGCTGCCTGCACAGTTTCAAGGCAGGCTGAGCCTAAAGATCTCATTTCTCCTTGATCCACTGTGGTGCCCTTCCTTAAAGGCCCAAAGCTATGTGAAAATGCTGTGAAGGCTGGTGTGATCCTTCATGATGCTGAATCTGGCCCATCTGCATGGAGAGGAGGTCCCTGCTTTCAAAATGTCAATCCACAGCATGCACCCAAAGGCTCTCCCTTGGCTTTTTGGCTCCAGAAAGCTGTGTTTGAATCACAGAATGCATCAGGTTGGGAGGGAGCCTCAAAGGTCATCTTGTCCAACTCCCCTGCAACCAGCAGGGACATCACCAACTAGATCAGGTTGCTCAAGGCCCCATCAAGTTTCACCTAGAATGTCTCCAAGGGATGAATCATAGAATCAGTCAGGGTTGGAAGGAAGCACAAGGATCTAATTCCAACCCCTCTGCCATGGGCAGGGACACCCTACCCTAGATCAGGCTGCACACAGCCTCATCCAGCCTGGCCTTAAACACCTCCAGCCATGGGGCCTCAACCACCTCCCTGGGCAACCCATTCCAGCCTCTCACCACTCTCATGCTCAACAACTTCCTCCTCACATCCAGTCTGAATCTCCTCACCTCCAGCTTTGCTCCATTCCCCCTAGTCCCGTCACTCCCTGATAGCCTAAAAAGTCCCTCCCCAGCTTTTTTGTAGGCCCCCTTCAGATCCTGGAAGGCCACAAGAAGGTCAGCTGGGAGCCTCCTCCAGACTGAACAGCCCCAACTCTTTCAGTCTGTCCTCACAGCAGAGCTGCTGCAGCCCTCTGAGCATCCTCGTGGCCCTTCTCTGAACACACTCCAGCATCTCCACATCCCTCCTGTAATGGGGGCTCCAGAACTGGATGCAGTACTCCAGGTGGGGTCTCAGCAGAGCGGAGTAGAGGAGAAGAATCACCTCCCTGGCCCTGCTGGCCACACTTCTCCTGCTGCAGCCCAGGCTCTGGTTGGCTTTCTGGGCTGCAAGTGCACACTGCTGGCTCCTGTTGAGTTTCTCGTCCACCAGCACCCTCAAGTCCCTCTCCTCAGGGTTGCTCTCCAGCCAGTGACTGCCCAGCCTTGACCCAGATAAGGCCTCAACCACATATCTGGGCAACCTGTTCCACTATTTCACCACTCTCATTGTAAAGAACTTACTCCTAACGTCCAACCTAAATCTACCCTGCTCCAGTTTCAAACCATTGCAACTTCTATTGCTAAACCCTTCCTTTAAAAACAAACAAACAAAGCTGTTAATGGTGAGACAAATGCAGACAAATGCCTCTCCTTCCTCCATTCTACAGGAAGAGACTGACTAGGAAACTAATTAAGTGGTTGGTTAACTTCATGCATATAAGTAGCTTCATTTAATTTTAAGTCAAGTTACTGCAGCCTCCTACTGAAAGCATCAGCAGAAAGGCTGTCAACTAAATCTCCATAAAAATGCTGTTAATCTTGAGGAGACCTTGAATGGCTTCAGCATACCCTAATGGAGCCTTTCATGCTCTTTTCCTTTCACAGCCTCCTTCCTATGAGGTGCATTTTCGCTTGCTTGCACCAGTAAAAACACCATAATTCAGGAAGGATCGTGAAGCTGTTTTGAAATAATGATCTGGAGCTCCCACTGAATAGAAATAGAAGCAGGATTCAAATTATGAGCCTGGCGTTGGCTTGGCAGTGCAGCAGGCACACGGGATGGGGCCAGCCCATAACTGAAAGGAGAAGCCTGGCAAGTTCCTCCTGTGCCAGCCCATAATTGAAATGAGAAGCTTGTCAGGTTCCTTCAGTTCTGATACATAAGTGTTAGAATCATAGAATCGTTAAGGCTAGAAAAGAGCTCTGAGATCACTCAACACCACCATGGCCATTAAACCATGTCCCAGAGTGCCATGTCCACACAGTGTCTGAACACCTCTAGGCATGGTGACTCCAGTACCTCTCTAGGCAAACTGCTCCACTGCTCCACCACACTTTCAGTAAAGAAATTGTTCTTGATACCCAAGATACCCAACCTCCCCTGGCACAGCTTGAGGACATTTCCTCTTGTCCTGTCATTAGTTACTGGAGAGAAGAGGCCAACACTGCCCTCACCACAAACCCGCTTTCAGGCAGATGTGGACAGAAGAACTTTTTCATTGTGTCAGATAGTCTACAGTGAAGTTAAACAGTGCTTTTTTTGTGATTCCATGTCCATAATGGGACTTTCTCCACAGAAAGAGGCAAATTTATGCATATTCCTCATAAAGGAAAAAGAAAATGTTCATGTATTTAGGTCTGGGTTCACTTCAGAGAGAGCAAGTAAATTCTGTGATTCTGTGATTGATTTGCTGTCTGTTCACAGGGAAAAGATCTGGTGTCTCTGGATGGAAGCACACTGTCCTCCAAAAGAAATGTAATGTTCATCAGGAGCACACTCTCTTTTGCCTCTCTGAGCATCTCCTCTCTCAGCTAACAGCTGCTTGCGCTGTGGGCAGATGGAGCATGCTCTTCCATCTCAGCACACTGAAGTGACAAAATAACACGAAGAAAAGCATCAAGGGGACAATGGAAGAAGATTCCTGTCTGGCACACTCTGTTAAGAGGTGGCACCTCTGCCATTTTACAGCTCTTCCTTTCCTGAGTTACCTCATCCCTTCTAACCCCTCATTGCAAAGCAAAGCTCCTCAGCCAAGGCATCAGTACATGCCACATTCCCCAGACCTGCAAAGTCTCCCAGGGTGGCTTCACTCTTTGCTGGTTTTCCAGACTGCACCACCTCATGTAATGACAAAACCTGGGAGTTGTTCTGGGGGTGTGGATTTGCTTCCCAAAGGAGCAGGGGCAAAATCTTGAAAAGCAGGGTTTGCCAAGGAGCATAACTAGCTCTGGGCTGCTTAACTCTGGTTCAGACCTGTTATAGCTCTGTGCAATGCCATCCTCTCGTAACACAGAATCCATCTGGTTGGAAGAGACCTTCAAGGTCATGGAGTCCAACTGTTAACTAAGCACTGCCAGGTCACCATTAATCCATGTTCCTTAGCACCACATCTCCACAGCTCTGAAACCACTCCAGGGATGGGGACTCCACCACTGCCCTGGGTAGCCTGGGCCAGTCTTTGACAATCCTTTCCATGAAGAAATTGTTCCTCATGTCAACCTAGACCTTCCCTGGGGCAACTTGAGGCCATTTACTCTTCTCCTGTTGCTTATTGCAACAGCAACAACCCCCACCTGGCTCCAACCTCCTCTCAAGGACTTGTAGAGAGCCAGAAGGTCTCCCCTCAGCCTCCTTTTCTCCAGGTAGAATAATCCCAGTTCCCTCAGCTGCTCCTCATACAACTTGTGCTCTAGAGCTTTTATCTGCTTTGTTGCCCATCTTTGGAAGGGCATTTCATGTGATGAAATGAGGACAAGATGAGATGAGTTAGTACCACTTACCCTGTCCTGAGGATTGAGTGCTAATGCCATTCTCATGTGCATGGTGACTGCAGTCGAGCAGCTCTCAGTCCACATCAGGCTGTGGTAGAGTGCAGTGGAGCAGCAGAGACATCTCCCATCAAAGGCTGCCTGAAAAAAGAAACCTTTAATTGCAAATAAATCCCAAAGTCACCTCTCCTCCTTCCACTGCTTTAGTTCTCCCAGAAGCATGCACGAGGAGAGCTGAACACATCTTTTGTGTCACACCTCATGCTAGCTACAGAGAATAGACAGAGATTCCACATCCTTCAGTCGCTGTGCTTCTGTGAGGCAGCAGAGGCTGATGCTGGTGTCTGTGTCACTTTTCTGATCAGACCTGACAAAACCAACGAGATCCAGGAACCACTCAGCATGGTGAAAGACCAGAAATGGCTTTGTTTTACTCTTGAATCCTGACAGGAAAAAGTAGTGAGCACTATAGCAGAAAGGAAGGAGAAGAGAAAAAAAAAAACAGGCAGAGGGAAAAGCTAATGAGAGTCTGGAGCGAATTTGACAGACTGCTCTAGGATGGACTTGTTCTCAGCATTGCAATCAGGCTTTGGACTCCACAAGTAGTGCCTGATAAACCCTGACACTCTTTTATTAACATATTGCCATCCAGTACCTATTAATGCTCATTAACCCTCATTTAGAGGCCAGGAGAACCCTCCTCACTAGGATTGTCCCCTCTCTCTGCATCCTCTTTTCTTCCTTTCACTTGCTTCTGTGGTCAGATGAAGTCAAACAGTGAGAGTTTGTTGCTAACTCCTTTTGGCACCTCTGATAAGGTTATTTGGGATCCAGATGGATGATCTTGGAGGTCTTTTTCCAACTGAAACAATTCTATGATTCTATCCTAAACTTAGATTCAAAAGCAGAAAATCACTAATGGGCTCCAGTGCACAGTGGAGACTCTGCTCTTTTGAAGGCTTTAAAAGCTCCCTGCTGTGGATTGAGCCAGTTTGGTCCTTCTGCCATGGAAAGGCTGTCAATCACCCCAGTCAGTGCCCTCACTAAACAAAGCATTTCATAAAGCACATGACCCAAGCAGTCAAGACATTGAGGAGGAAAAGGCAACAAGTGGCTTAGATGTGTTTGGTGTTAGTAGGGGTAGAGATGGGAGCTTACACACTCTCAGACATTGCCTGGGTTTTTTTTCCCTTCACATCACCTTTGCCTGAAAGGGAAGGCATCAACAAAGGGAAACTTCAGCAAGAGTTTCATCAAAGCTGCAGCCAAAAAGGCTGGAAGTCTGTCCCTGTCTGTTAAAAGGCTGAGAAAACTTTTAAGGTCTGTTGTCTGATGATGGTAGCTGTGCTCTGGACTCATTAGCAGACTAAAATGAAGGGCCTGGTTCTACAAAGTACAAAGCTGGGAAGAGAAGAGGATGAGTCCCAGCAACTCTTCCCTAAATCAGATGTCCTTGCTTGCCATTTGCAAGCATTTGTTACTCCCCACACACAGTCTTCTCTTGCACGCACACATGTTGCCCATCTTGCCTTTGTCTTTTGACACAGCAAGGACACAGCCAATTTCTGCCACAGATTGTCACAGGAAAGCAAAGTTGCTCCTGAAGGAGTATCTGTGAGGATCAAAAGGAGATGGCTATTGAAGGAGAGAAAAGTAAGACAGTGGAAGTAAAGTTCCTTTGATTTCTATTCCCACCCTCCAGCTGGGAGCAGGACTGCCAACACTACTGAAGAGCAGCCAGGCAGAGAGGGACTTGGGGGTAGTGGTCAACAGTCGACTGAACATGAGCCAGCAGTGTGCCCAGGTGGCCAAGAAGGCCAATGGCATCCTGGCCTGTATGAGGAATAGTGTGGCCAGCAGGACCAGGGAAGTCCTTCTCCCCCTGTACTCAGCACTGGTTAGGCACACCTTGAGTACTGTGTCTAGTTCTGGGCCCCTAAATTTAAGAAAGATGTTGAGGTGCTTGAACATGTCCAGAGAAGGGCACCAAGGCTGGTGAGGGGGCTGGAGCACAGCCCTATGAGGAGAGGCAGAGGGAACTGGGGGGTGTTCAGCCTGGAGAAAAGGAGGCTCAGGGGAGACCTCCTGGCACTCTACAACTACGTGAAAGTAGGTTGTAGCCAGGTGGGGTTGTTCTCTTCTCCCAGGCACCCAATGACAGGACAGAAGGACACAGTCTCAAGCTGTGTGAGGGCAGGCTTAACTCCCCTCTTTAAGGGAGTTGCAGAGAGCCAGAAGGTCTCCCCTCAGCCTCCTCTTCTCCAGACTAAACTGAATTGCCACATTCCGCTTGTGTGCCCTCTTAACAAAGTCAGTGAATGCTGAGTAAAGCTGGCAACAAACCTCTGAACCTCAGGACAGCAGCCCTCTCAAGAAAGATGTGATGATGTAATTACAGAGTGCCAGGGGAGATTTAGGTTGGATATTAGGACCAATTTCTTTGCCACAAGAGTGGTCAGGCATTGGAACAGGGTGCCCGGGGAGGTGGAGGTCTCCCTATCCCTGGAAGCATTCCAGAAATGTGTGGACATGGCACTTTGGGACATGGTTTAATAGTCATGGTGCTGCTGGATTGAAGATTGGACTTGATGATCTTAGAGGTCCTTTCCAATCAAAGGAATTCTATGATTCTGAAATGTGAGCAGCCAAGGGAGCTAATTAAATGCCCAAACTCAACCTCCAGCCTGCTCTTTGCCGATGGCGGAGGTCTTTGGTTTGCAGCCTGTGTAACATTAGTGCAAGGTAACTTTTTGTGGACAATAAAGAGTTTTCTCATTAGCTGTAGCTTGTCTCTTCTCTGGATGGTGTGACTGTCTGGATTGAGTCACAGCACAATGAGTCTCCTGCCTCCCAAAGTCAGGTAATTATCTCCAGATCTTAAATGGAAAAATAAGGCTCTCGTAAACCTCTCTGCTCTGAAGGGAAGTGGGAGGAGGTGAATCCAGAGTAACCAGGGTGTTTGTGGAGAGCCTGAAGTAATAGTTTTGGGAGCTATCAACCACTGTGTGTAACCTAATAGAAAACCAATCATTGCAGCAACTCCTTCAACACGGTCCCATTAGGGAACTCTGTCACCCACTGGCTATTTATGGGAGTGAGCACTCAGAGAAATCTTGCTGATGACCTGAGCTACTATTGTTTCTGTTTCTTTTAAAGATCTTGATCTTTTGAGCAAAGTAAAGAAGCTCAATGCTCAGAAGGGGCCCGAACACCTTGGCCAATTCTTTTGAGGCAGTGGTCTCCTGGGATGCATTAAGTAGAGTGTGACCAGGTCAAGGGAGGTTCTCCTCCCCATCTACTCTGCCCTGGTAAGGCCAGTACCGGGGTCCAGTTCTAGGCTCTCCAGCTCAAGAGAGACAAGGAACCACTGGAGAGAGTCCAGTGGAGTCTGAAAAGATGCTGAGGGGCTTGGAGCATCTCTATGAGGAGCAAAGGCTGAGAGTCCTGGGGCTGCAGAGCCTGCACTAGAGCATCTGACCAATGCTCAGCAAGAGATAAAGACCTTGTAGGGGGCAAGAGAATGAGGCCAGACTCTTCTCATTGGTGCCCAGCAACAGGGCAAGGGGAACTGGGCACAAGCTGGAACCCAGGAGGTTCTACCTGAACATAAAGAGAAAAGTCTTTGCTGTGAGGGTGCTGGAGGTCTGGAGCAGACTGCCCAGAGAGGTTGCGGAGTCTCCTTCTCTGGAGAGCTTCCAAACCTAGCTGGACATTGGGATCCTGGGCAAGTTGCTGTGGGTGCCTCTGCTGTAGCAGTGGACTGCATAATCTTCCAGCCCTCACCATGCTGGAATTCTGTGAACCTGAAGCATGCCAGCTTACGAAATAGGATACAACTCATCACAGTGTGCTCTGGTACCTGCTACCACCACAACAGTCCTCTGGAGTATCAGTGCAGACAGCAGCACTGAGACCAAAGACTCTCAGGGAGCCAGGCAGCAGATAAGAGAGATGTGCTTATTTTTAAGTCATCTCCGCCATACAGGCACTTCATGTTTATGGAATATGGCACAGGAGATATCTTAAACCCAAAGCATCTCTCCAGCTATGCATATCCAGGACAAATCTGAGAGGAATGATACCCTCTAACTTCCTTCCAGAGCCATTTTAGTGGCAATCAGAGGAAACATTTCCTAGAGAAACAGTTCCTATTCAATCCATAAGCCTTCCCTTGGGGAGGAAACATTCATTTCCTCTTCTACCTGTCATTCTTCTTCATTTATTGAATCAATAACGCATGAAATTTGGCAGGCTTTAAGTAAAAAATGAGCTGCTCATATCAAAGAGAGCCTGGATGGGTGAAGGGAAAAAATAAAATCAAACTGTTAGCATCAAGATGCAGCTAATAGGAGGGAAAATAAATAGAAACAGAATCTAAATGTAAATGAACATCACGTCACCACTGGCATTTAGGCACATTTTCAAATCCAGAATTAGAAACAGATTCAACTTGCTGCAACTTGCTGTGTTCATACAGCTAGAGCGGCTCTGGGGACACACACAGCTCTGAAGGTTTGGCCTGCAGCTTCTCCTCCCCAAGCAAACCACAGCTGGAGATACTTCCTGCACAAGAAAGGAGGAAGAGGAATCATGCAGAGGAGGCAAACCTCTGCTTTCTGGTCAAAAGGATAGCTAAGAGGTTAGGAGGAACCTGCCCTTTCCTAGAATCAGTGAATTGCTTTGGTTGGAAAAGACCTATAAGATCATTGAGTCCAACCATCAGCTTAAGATCACTGTGGCCATTAAGCCATGTCCTGAAGTGTCATGTCCATGGGTTTCTGGAACAGCACCAGGGATGTGACTCCACCACCTCTCTGGGCAGCCTGTTCCAATGTCTGAAAAAAACCTGTTCCTAATAATCAACCTAAACCTCTCCTGGTGCTGTTTCAGGTAATTTCCTCTCATTCTATCACCTGACACTAGGGAGAAGAGACCAACCCCACTTCTCTCAGGATCACAGGACATTAAGGGTTGGACAGGACCCAAGGAGATCATGGAGTCCAACCCCCCTGCCACACCAGGGCCATCCAATCTAGTTCAGGTCACACAGGAACACATCCAGACAGGCCTTGAAAGTCTCCAGAGAAGGAGACTCCACAACCTCTCTGGAGAGCCTGTTCTAGTGCTCTGTGACCTTTACAGTAAAGAAGTTCCCCCTTGCATCGAGGTGGAACCTCCTGTGCTGCAGCTGACATCCACTGCTCCTTGTCCTATCCCAGGGAGCAAGTGAGCAGAGCCTGCTCCCCCCTGCTCCTGACGCCCAGCCCTTAGATATTTAATAAACATTTATTAAATCCCCTCTCTGTCCTCTCTTCTCCAGACTAAAAAGTCTCAGGTCCCTCAGCCTCTCTTCATCAGGCAGTGCTCCAGTCCCCTCATCTCCAACCTCCTTTCAGGGAGTTGTAGAGAGCCAGATCTCCCCTCAGCCTCCTTTTCTCCAGGCTGAACACTCCCAATTCCCTTGTTACAACACGACAGCCAGTATGTCTGAGCTACCTTGACCCTTCTGGAGAGCATCTGAATTTACCTGCAAGTTGCAGCTTCTACACTCCCAGCCTTCAGTACAGATTCTCCACCAGCTCAGATGAGGGAGATCCATTACTGCCAAGGCAGCTGAGTATTGTACCTCCATGCCTGCCTTTGGGGCTCACCACCAGTTTCCTTCCTGGTGTGCCTCTCTAGAGCCTGGAAGTTCCTCCTCTCTCCCCTCTGGAGATCACTGTTCCCATATCTATGCTTTCCATGTTACACAAGGAAAGAAATTGCTGGCAGTTCTCTAAGCTAATACTGCCAGCAGGTTACAGCAGCTTCTCTGGGTGTCTTCAAGCTCCAGGGGTGTTTTTCAAAGCTACCCATCCCCGTTCTGTGTTCTGACTTCCAGCCTGATGAGTCTCATTTTCCTCTACTCAGAGGTGAGCTATTCTGTTCAACTACAGGCATGGGGTCCATCACTCAGATGAAGATGCAGTGATTATCTCTGAGGCTGGCTCTTCTGAGCATGACTGTGTCCCACACTGCCTATTAAAGAGCAAGGTTTAAGGCTGCTCTCACTCCCACCAATCCTTTTGTGGAATGGCACATTACACATTTGCTACTCCGACTATTTTTGTAGCACAGGGTCTCAACGAGCACCTTCTAGCTTCAGCTGCCTTTGGAACTGCATCACATCCAACCATGAATCATAGGCTCACAGAATCATAAAATGGCTTGGGTTGGAAGAGACCTTAAAGCTCATCTAGTCCATCCCTGCTGCCGTGGTTAGGGACACCTCCCACTAGACCAGGTTGCTCAAGGTCTTATCCAACCTGGTCTTGAATACAAGGGCACATCCACAGCCTTCCTGGGCAACCTGTTCCAGTGTCTCACCACCACCACTCTAAAGAGTTTGTTCCTTATCTCCAGTCTAAATCTGCCCTCTTCCAGCTCAAAGTCACTGTCTCTCACCCTAGCACTACAAGCCCTTGTAAAAAGTTCCTCCCCAGCTCTCCTGGAGCCCCTTTCAGGTACTGGAAGGCTAAGGTTTCCCCAGAGCCTTCTCTTCTCCAGGCTGAACAGCCCCAACTCTTTCAGCCCGTCCCCACAGAGGAACTGCTCTAACCCTCTGACCATCTTAATGGCCTCCTCTGCACCTGCTCCAACAGTTCCAGAACTGGACAAAGCACTCCAAGTAGGAGTAGAGTGGAGTGGGAGAATCACCTCGCTTGTCCTGCTGGTCACAGTGCTTATGATGCAGCCCAGCACTCAACTGGCTTCTGGGCTGTAAGCAACCACTGCTGGTTCGTGTTGATTTTTTTATCAGCCAACAGCCCCAAGGACTTCTCCTCAAGACCACAAGGATGTTTCAAGTGTAGGCAGACATGACATGAGAAGGGGCAGGATTTTTCTCTGCAGTCAATATGACTGCAATAAGCCTGGAGATCAATCCCACACAGATCCTAGGACTCTGTCAAAGCCTTATACTTGCCTTTCTTCTGCCTGCCTGGTTTTATTAGGACATGAGCACAGAGCCATGCTGTGATCAGCAGGAAGGTCTTGTTTACTGCCAGCTTGTTTGAAGACCAGCAGAGCATAGAGTCCCACTGAGGTGGGATCTAATTATTAAGACTTTAATGAAAAAAACATGATGGTGATATGTTGCATAAGGTATGGAACCCAAATCTGAGAAACTCCGAGCTTGCTGGTTCCAACATTATCCATATAGGATCCTTATATTTAAACAGAATCTCAGCATGGTGGAGGATTGGAAGGAACCTCTGGAGATTGTCCAGTCAACCCTTGCTGCTCAAGCAGGGGCACCCACAGCAGCTTGCCCAGGATCACAATGGCCAGCTGGGTTTGGAAGCTCTCCAGAGAAGACTCCACAACCTCTCTGGGCAGCCTGCTCCAAGCCTCCAGCACTCTGACACCAAAGAATTTTCTCCTCCTGTCCAGGTGGAACTTTCCAGATTCCAGCTTGTGCCCAGTGCTCCTTGTCCTGTCATTGGACACCACTGAGAAGTGTCTGGTCCCATCCTCCTGACTCCCATCCTATAGATATGGCTAAGTGTTACAACAGCTCTGTTGAAATGCACAATTCATTGTAATCAGTCTCATATTCTGATCCACACCTTTGCAGCTGCACAGCTCCCTGTGATGTCTGGAGGATACATGTATAAATTCTTGCTGTCTGCTGGTACAGAGACTCAGTCCTAGCTCCCCTGCCCAGCTGCTAATACCACTCCTCAAGCTCATTCTTGACGTGCAGGAGATTTATTCCACTGGAGGGTTCACCTCAAATGACAGATACACACCAAGAGGTTTCCAACCTTGACTGTTCTAAATGGGTATGTTTCCTCTGGAGGAGTAATCGGGTTTGCTGGCTTCAGTTGAATTCACTCAGCATCAAGCAGATTAAAGGTGAAAGCATCTAATTTAACTCCAGCCCAGAAAAAGGTTAGGCTCTTCATTATTAAGTGAGAAAGAAGGAGGAAAATAAACCAAAATGTCATTTTAGCATCAAATTTCATTCCAACTGTCATCTCAAATCCCTGAGGTATGCATTAGCCACACAAACTCAAGGCACACCTTACAACCTGAAAATACACCTTGAGTACTGTCTATCAGAGGAAGTTCTCCAAGCTGGTGGACCTGAATACCTCCATTCACCACATCTACACACAGCAGCAACCTGCTCAATTCCTTCTCTCATCTCTAGTTCAGAGTGGCTTTACTGCCCATAAGGACTGTTAATCTTGCTCACCATTCCGACTCATTTGTATTGCTAATCTCACTCATCTTTCCACCTTCTGCAGCAGAAAGCACCTTCCTTTTCTGGGCACTTGAAATGAAACTTCTGCAAGTTTACAATTCAGTGGCGCTCTTCCCACTAATGAATTTGTTGTGCCTTAAATGGTCTTTTGGCAGGCCACACCGTTTTTGACAGACACCATAAAAAGCACAACCCTGATGACATTATTTGACACTTCCTCCCATCTTGTATGACAGCTCTGGCAAGGTTGTAGCCCAGCAGGACCGAGTTTTTTTTCAGGGAGGCTGGAGGTTAAAACCTTACTAAGACAGATGACAATGTAGACTTTGAGAGATGCTTTGTCCAACCCCTTTCCTTCTCCTTTGGTCACTGTTAGGAGCTCATGTCATCACATTCATCTTTCACAGACTCCCAGAATCCCAGCATGGTGGGGGTTGGAATGGACCCCTGGAGATCAGCCAGTTCAACACCCCTGTGGTGGTTTGGGTGTTACCTGCCCCCCCACTCTTATGAAATCACCCAGGCTAGACTCAGAGGGCTGGAAATTTAGGAATGAGGCTTTATAGCCACAGCTTAGCACAATACACAAGCAGATGTTTACAATATATACAGCTATATGCAGAAATAGACAAGTTAAAAGTTGTACAGGAACACCACAGCCCTCCCAGAAACCAGAGTCTCCAGGAGGGGCTTCCAACCACCCTTCCACCTTCTTCCCACCCCTCTACCTTATCCCAGAGTTTGCCTTACCTGCAATGTGAGTTTGGAGGATCGGCCAGGGGGGTTAGACAGGAGAAGGATTAGTTACACAGAAAGCAGGCCACGGAGAAAAGTACAGGGACCAGCTGCAACAGAGAGCCACTGTGTTATCTATGTTTGTGTTCTTGTTTTTATACATCTCAGCAAGCCTAGGAGTGCTTGTGCTAGTTTGAGCCAAGCTAGAATGTTTTGGTGAGAAGAATCAGATTACAGGCTGTGAAATAGAAACAATGTTGATGTCTATTTCACTCATAGGCTTGCTGAGATGGATAAGAACAAGAACATAAATATAGCTAACAGAGACAGTCTCTAGGCTTTGTGGGCTGCACTTCTCTCTCTAACCTAACCTGACGTCTGTGTGACTAATCCATCTGCTTCTTAATCCCCCTGGCCGACCCTCCAATCTTCCTTGGGCATAAGGCAACATCTTGGGTAAGGTAGAGGGGTGGGAAGAAGGTGGAAGTGCGGCTGGGAGCCCCTCCTGGGGACTCAGGTTTCTGGGAGGGCTGTTTTGTTTCTGTATTACCTTTTACCTTGTCTATTTCTGTATTACCTTTTAACTTGTCTATTTCTGTACTACCTTTTAACTTGTCTATTTCTGTCTCTAGCTGTATAGATTGTAGATACCTGCTTGTATCTTGTGCTAAGATGTGAATATAAAGCTTAATTCAATTTCCAGAGCTGCTGAGTCTAGTCTGGGTGATTTTCCAAAGCGGGGTGGGGGAGGGGGGCAAGTAACACCCAAACCATCACAGTGCAGTAGCCATCACCATTCTTTCCTTTTCACAGCCTATAATCTATTTTTTCTCACTAGAATATTTCAGCTATCCTCAAAATAGCACACTCCCTGCTCAAGCAGGGGCACCCACAGCTTGCCCAGGCTTCAAATGTCCAGGTAGGGTTGGAATCTCTCCAGAGAAAGAGACTCCACAACCTCTCTAAGTAGCCTGCTCCAGGGCTCCAGCACCCTCACAGTGAAAAAGTTTTTCCATATGTTCACATGGAACCTCCTTTGCTCCAGCTTGCACCTGTTGCCCCTTGTCCTATCATTGGGCATCTCTGAGCACAACCTGGCTCCATCCTCCTGACACTGCCTTTCACATCATTATAAACATGCATGAGGTCACTCCTCAAGCTCCTCTACTCCAAGCTAAAGAGCCCCAGCTTCCCTCAGACCTTTCCTCCTAAGGGAGATGTTCCACTGCCTTCAGCATCTTTGTGCTTCTGTTCTGCACTCTTTCAAGCAGTTCCTTGTCCTTCTTGAACTTAGGGGCCCATAACTGGACACCATATTCCAGCATCTTGTCCATCTTGCCTCCAGCGTGCTGTCTCCAGCCACGAGGCACTGACAAATGCTTTAGAAGTCAGAAAGAATTCTAATCATCTACTTATTAAGACAAATTGCATCTAAGCCCTAGCCAAGGCCAATCACCGTGCGTTAGCCTCAAGAAGAGGCCAGGATACTGAGATGTCTCCTTCTGTGATCATCATCATCCTTCACTGCATCTTTTGATTTTGCTGCCTGATTTAACTGTTGTATCTTCTTATCCCTCCATGGAATAATGCTCAGGCCATTGGATTTGTTTGACTTACAGATGTTGTGGCTCACAGAGAGAAGCAGAATGATCCCAACGTGTTGACCTTCAACATCATCAAGTCCAACACCACCATGGCCATTAAACCATGTCCCAAAGGGCCACGTCCACAAATGTCTTTAACCCCTCCAGGGATTGTGACTGTACCCTTTCTTTGAGCAGCCTGTTCCAATGCCTAGCCACTCTTTCAGGGAAGAAATTGTATCCCCTCAGCCTGAGGGTTGCACTGGATGGACCAGAGGTCCCTTCCAACCGTCACCATGCTTGGCTTCTGGGCTAAACCATCTCATGTCAGGACTCTTGACAGATTAAGAAAGGCAAATCCATGCAAAGCAGACTTCAGAATAACTTGGAAAAGCCAATAATGCTTCTTGCCTTTCGATGAAGAAGATTTGGAGCAACTATATTTAGAGTCCTAACTAGAAAGCAACATTCTGCTTTCTGAAACAGAACTGTGTCCACAAAGACTTTCCTTAGATTTAAAGTAACAGAGGTTTCATGTTGTTATTGGTTGCCCCCGACCTCTCTGAACAGATCTTTTGTGACCAAGAATTCTATTAAAAGATCAGAGAAATGCTGCTTTCAGCCTGAAATCTCTGTTGCAAAGGACCTGAGACTTCCAAACTGCAGATTTTTCCTTTCTTACACTCCCCCCCCACGCATGCACACAGAAATGCCTAAGTTCGGATCTCGTAGGAAGCTTTCACCATGGGTGGGCTTCTCACTTCAGCTGAGATCATTCAGTCTTTCCTTCCGTTCGGCCCCCTAGGGATTGTCACTTTGCTGTGAAAGAGTGGCATCTTCACGAAGGAAAACCACAGCAGGCATGGCATGGAGGGGAGTGAGCAGAGAAAAAGGTAAACCTTGCTGAGACTGAAGCGAACAGTGACGTGAGGCAATGTGAATCTCAGCTGCTGAGCTAGAACCATGCATATTTGGGACAAACCTCAGTATCAGTCCAAGCTGGGGATGAAGGGATGGAGAGCAGTACTATGGAGAAAAACTCTGGGGCTGCTGGGGGGTGAAATGCTGGACATGAGATGGTGTGGGAGAGCACTCTCCCTAGGCAGGCATGAGCTGTAAACATCTGAGCTCATGCTGCGCACTGTCCTTGGCTGTCTGGGGCCCAGGACAGTGAGCTGTAAACAATGAGCACCCCACGCACACCTGCAGGGGGCTGAGCTTGCCGTCCCACGGGGTGGACACCAGGGGATTGACTGACCTATCGATACCTTGTTTATAACTCTGAACCAATCTGTACCTTCCACATATGTAAACCTCAGCTAGTTGTGCACACCTCTGCTAAAGGGGTATATAAGCTGTTGCACTTCCTGAATAAAGCTGTACTGCACTGCACTGACCATAAGGCTGCTGGCAGCTGAGGCCTCGTCAGTACCCCGATCGATTCTCGGCCTCCCCGGCGGCCTGCCACCCGCAAGATGGTACCTTGCACTTCCAGCCCAGCCCAGCCTTGTCTTGGGCTGATCCCCAGCAGTGTGGACAGCAGAGGGAGGGAAGGGATCCTGCAACTCCGTTCCTCTCTGGTGAGACTCCACCTGCAGTGCTGGGGCCAGCTCTGGAGTCCTCAGCACAGCAGAGACAGGGACCTGTCAGAGCAGGGCCAGAGGAGGCCACAGCAATGACAGGAGGGCTGGAAGCCCTCTGCTTTAAGGCCAGGCTAAGAGAGTTGGGGTTGTTCAGCCTGGAGAAGAGAAGGTTTCTGGGAGAGCTTCTGGTGGCCTTTCAGAACTTCAAGGGGCCAGAAGAAATCTGGGGACAGACTTGTGAGCAGGGCCTATTGTGAGAGGACAAGGGGTGATAGTTTGAACTAAAAGAGAGAGATTCATTCTGGAGAGAAGGGAGAAATGTTTGACACTGAGGGTGGTGAGAGCCTGGCCCAGGTTGCTCAGAGAGGTAGGAGATTCCCCATCCCTGAAACCATTGCAGGTTAGGTTGTTTGCGGCTCTGAGCAGCCTGTTCTAGTTGCAGATGTCCCTGCTGACTGCAGTGGGGGTTGGACTGGATGACCTTTAAAGGTCCCTTCCCACCCAAACCATTCTCAGATTCTATGAGTCTGTGATTCTGTATTTAGTGACACAACAGGCACAGACCGCCCTGGACACTTGCCAACAGAGCCACCATCACCACAAGCAGGACTGTGCAGATGGAGTGCACATCTCTGCAGGCACTTTTGCAGGCAGCAGAAAGGCAAACCCAGAGATCTGGAAAGCAGAAGTGGGCAAAAGCACTGGGGACCTCTGCAAACACAGCCATCATTTCCCACAGACACTTCAGACCATCTCTGCCAGCTCCTCCAGACACTGAATCCCGGTGTTTGTCTCCTCTGCTTCTATATTAAGGCACAAAGAAATGTTTCCCGTCCCCCACTGTAAAGCCAGTGAATCCCAAAGTGGTTTATCTGGCAGTCGTGATGTTGTGTTCCAGCTGATTGCCGAGGAGGGCTCTGTGCTCCAGGCCACCTAGCTCCAGAGACAACCATGCAGGCACATTCTGAGCAGCAGGGCTGGTGAGGAGAGGCCCTGGGTCTCCAGGGTGCTGCGTGCCTGTTTACTTTTAATGATGAATAATTTGTTCAGGGAAGGAAGAGAAAGCTGAGAAGCCTCATTCTGGAGGAGCTCTCTGCAGCACTTGGTAGCTGCTGAAATGCTTCGGTTTTGGAAAGCAGGGTCCTGCCATCACAGAAGATGATCTGTCAGATGCAGTTAGCCCCTTGCTTAATGCTTGATGTGCTCAAGTCCTGGGCAGCTCTAGGCAAGACAGGGAGAATGATGCAGCCTTAAACACGGTGCCTCTTATACTCCAGGTACTTTGTGTCATTTTAGGTCACTGAGAGCTGCTCAGTACACACAAAGACTCCACAGGTAGCTAAAGATTGAGACGATTTTCCCTTACTCTTACACACCTTAGACAGCCAAATGATTTTGCCAGGACTGGGGCAGGTATCTAAGCTGCTGGGGTTTGAAACAAAACTCTTACATGTGGTAAGAAGAAGGGAGAGGGATCCTCGTGTGCCATTGTAGAAGCACAGAACTATCTAAGACTATCATCAAGCCTAACCATCAGTCTAACACCACCATGGCCATTAAACCATGTCCCAGAGTGGCATGTCCACACATTTCTTGAAGACCTCCAGGGATGCTGACTCCACCACCTCCCCAGACAGCCTGTTCCAGTGCCTGACCACTCTTGCAGCAAAGAAATTGTTCCTAATATCCAACGTAAACCTCCCCTGGCACAATTTCAGGCCATTTCCTCTCATTCTATCACTTGATAACATAACCCCCACCTCACTCCAGCCTCCTTTCATGGAGGTGTGGAGAGCAGTGAGCTCTCCCCTCAGCCTCCTTTTCTCCAAATTCAGCAAGTCCAACCCCCTCAGCTGCTGTTCTCCAGACCCCTCATCTGCATAAGAAGCTGCCTGTTGCCTTGGGCACTTCCATTATTTTCCCTCTCTTCTTCCCTGTCCTGGTCTGAGCCAGACCAGCACAGATTCTGGTCAGGATGTGAACTCTCAGCTCAGGCTCTGCTCAGTGAGGCACCTTCTGAAGTTCAGGGCTGGTCTGCACAGCCAGAGTCTGCTTCTAGCAGGGAGAAGCTGATGGGGAGAGCTCCTGCTAAGGACTGGGCTGCAGAAAAGCTCTGCCTTGGCCTTGAGACATGAACAACATCTGATTTCCCAGGGAAAACTAAGCAGGCAACAAATTTCCAGATCATTTCAAGCCTATTAACACAGTTGTGAAGCGCACAGCTTTCCCTCAAACCCATAATTGTGATTTGGAAGTCTCTGGCTGTGTCTTGCACATCAGTGAGTCACTCTGTATTTTCCTCCTGCCTAAGAAACAATGTGACTGTTCAGGGCTGAGAAAGGCAAACCAACTTTTGATCTCAGTAGAAAACCACCTGGGTTAAGCACTTACTTGATTTACACTCACAGGAATAAGCTCTTGAGTGGTCACTGCTGGGGAAGGGGAAAGGTGGCTGGCTCCAGGCAGTGAAGACAAACAGTCACACAAACACATCAGGTGGAGCAGTAAATGTGCTCTGCTACAGATAAGTGAAAGTCTTCCTACAAGAGATGAAAGAAACCTCCCCTTGGAGAATAAGCACAGAATGGCTGTGAGGTATTGAGGGGAGGGAACTGCAGCTGTACAGCAAACACAAGAAATCATTTGGGGAAAGAGATGGAGAAGGTTGAAGCAAGGGTGTGGAGAAAGGGCAAGAGTGCTGAGGCAAGCGTGATGAAGCCAGTCTTTGGATGGAGCTGTGCTCATTCTCTGCTAAATCTCTTAAATCTCCCTGTTTCTCCTCCTATCCCTCTGCCATGGGGTCATCACTATGGAAGTTCTGGCTGCAAGGGAAAAAGGTTGTCAACAAGAGGACAGGAGAAGGACCTGCAAAAATATTTAGCACCATGGCTCTGCATAAAGCTAACAAAGACCTTCTAAAGCCCAGAAGAAAAGCAGCTCTGCATAAAATACAGCCTTGGCTGCCTTTCATCCAGGGATCTCAAACCACTTTTCATATGCACAGCAATGCATTCAGCCTCGTGACACTTCTCTAAAGTTAGGCAAGTCAAGCTAGGTAGAAAGCAGCAGCCACAAGCCTTGACACTCACCCTGTGCCGTAATCAGCAGGAGTGTCCCTTTCCCCAGCCTCAAGAACACTAATGGAGCATCTGGAAACCTGGAAAGTGGCAATGAATTCCTCTCAGCAGGGAGAACTGCATGTCTGCAGAGAAAGACTGGTGTTCTGTGCCATTCAGAATCCAAACAGCAGCCAGGCTAAGGCTGGCAGGCAGCAGCTTCCCTTGGAGCTGTAATTAATATTATCTGAGACCCAGGGAGTGCCAGGTGCCTCCTCTCAGCAACCATCTGTGAAGAAGCAGGATGCTGGTGCTATTAGGAGCCTTTCCCACAAACCAGAAAATAGTGAAGAAGAAACCAGAGATTCAGGAGCATCAGTCTGATGCTCCTAGTGTGTCTGTGTAAGTGTCCAACAATCAAATCTGACCAGTTGGCATCTGCCACCATTCGACTGCCTCTCTCAGAGGGCAGAGAACTGCTGTTTGCAAGGCTGAGAGGCTGTGCTGGATGGTCCTCCTGCCACCAAACGAGCATCATCAGCAGAAGATCCCTTACTGGGAATTTGGGGTGTATCATCACTGGCAGAAATTCTAGTAGGATTTCTCATCAGGCCAAGGGCTCTTCCTCTGCTCTTACAGCTGCATAGGAAGCTGCCTGCTGCCTTGGACACTTCCCTTGTTTTCCTTCTCTTCTGCCCTGTCCTAGCATGAGCTGGGCCAGCACTGATGCTGGTCAAGATGGGACTTCCCAGCTCAGGCTCTGCTCAGTGAGGCACCTTCTGAAGTTCAGGACAGGTCTGAGACTTGTCCAGTGCCTGTCCCAGCATCAGTGGTGCCAGTGGTGACCACTGGGTTGGGTTCCATCTTGGTTTGTGTGTCTCTATTTCACAGGATTGTTCTCTTGCCATCCCAGCTGGTTTGGTTTCTTCCCCATCCCATCAGAATCTCTCCCTTCTTCCCCTTCTCTTCCCTTTGGGAAGCAGAGTAATTCTTGGAGAGCCTCCGGCTCTTGCTTAGCGGCCAGCCCAGCCTCAACACTTGCCATGCCTTAAACACATCTGTACATCCTTTTATAGCTGTCCCACTGAGGATCACACCCCATGGAAATGGCTCAGTCTCTGCTCATAGTTTTCCTGTCCTTAAGCTGCTTCCAAGCCACCTGCAGCAGCCTGAAGTGGTGCCTACATTAAAGAAACCAAACATGATTCAGACTGTAGAAGAAAGGGAAGATTCAAATCTTTTCAGATTGCTCACTAGATCTGCACTTCTCTGTCGATTCTAAAGAGACAAGGTCAGGTCCTGCAGGACAGGTAGGGATCTGCATCCCTGGGCAGAGCAGTGGAGCACTGCCACACCAGCAGAAAGCCTCTTTGACTGCAAAACTGCTCTGCAGAGCCTGGCAAAGCCAGAGAGGATGACACGTCTGTCTCAGATGAAAGGGAACAGGTGAAAATGACAATGTTCTACACAGCTCATGCTATCAAACCGGGCTCCTGCTTTGTGCTGCTAGAGTAAACAAGCTCTGTATGAAAAGCCCATTTTGATCCCACCCTGGTTTCCTCTACAACAAAGTGCCTGAGGAGGAACCAAAAAAGCTTTTAACTTGCTTCTTGATGTGTCTGCACTGTTTGTGTCTTGCTGCTGCTAACATCTAAAGCAGTTCAGGGAGTGATTCTTCTGCCTCTGTTGCTTTCTGTTCCACTCATTTGCTCTGTGGATATAAAGATATAATCCTGCTAATGGCCAGTTTGCAACCAGGCCCACTGGAATTATGTGTTTTACTTAAGACCTTTGGAACACCTTCCACAAGCTTAAACCTCTCCCTCCTCTCCCCTTCCACTGAGGAGTAACTTGTTAATGCATGACTAAGAAAAGTGCTTTTTATCTGGGATCAGGCTGAAAGGCTCTGGAGAGCAAAGTATTGATCCTGTGAACTATCAGCATTCAGAATTTCAACCAACTCCAGCGAGCAGTGCTCAGCCCCTCTGGAGACCAGACCCTGTGATTAATGGGCAACAGCAGCAACAAAACTCTGTACAAGAAGGAGAACACTGTGCTCAGCTGCGGGTGCAAGACACAAGTTCTGCGAATTCCATCACTGGACCTTGAATGTAAGTAACCTGTCCCTCCCCACTCACTGCCTTTTTACCCTTCCCATAGCTCTTCTGAGTCATGACTTGTTGAGCTTTGGCCTAAACTCCAAATCATTAAAGCTTCTACTGCTTCTCTGTGGTCTAATAAAGTTCACATGCAGCAAAATGAAGCAAAATTCCTCTGACTGCTACTTATTTTTTTTTGTTTAAAGAAGAAAAAAACTACAATTTTAAAGATGTCTGATTTGCCTTTCTCTGTGAAGAGCTGGTAGTCCATAGAATAACAGAACTGTTCAGTTGGAAAAGACCTCTAAGAACACTGAGTCCAACCCTCAGTCTAACACCACCATGGCCATTAAACCATGTTGCAAAGTGCTTTGTCCACAGGTTTCTTGAACACCTCCAGGGATGCTGACTCCACCACCTCCCTGGGCTGACTCCATCACCTCCAATGCCTGACCACTCTTGCAGCAAAGAAATTATTCTTAATCTCCAATCTAAACCTGCTCTGGCACAGTTTCAGGCCATTTCTCTTCTTCAGGCTGAATGAGCCCAACTCTTAGCCTGGCTTTACAGCAGAGGCCCTTCCGCTTTGCTGTAGCCTTCTCTGGCCCTGCTAGGACAGGTCCATGCTTTGCTGAAGACTCCAGAGCTGGCCCCAGAACTGGAAGTGGGGTCTCAGCAGAATGGAACGGAAGGACAGGATCTCCTCTCTCTCCCAGGGATCAGTCCAGAGCTGGGTCTGGGCTGTGAGCCCACAGTGCCAGTTCATGTCCAGCTTTTCACCTCCCAGCTCCCCAGAAGTACCATTCTGCCCAGCTATGGATGCACAGCAATATTACCTTTAACTCTGTGCCCAACACCATCCTCTTCAGAGGTGGATCAGCATCTCTTACCATACTCAAGCTGCAAAGCCCTCAGCCAGTTGTTGGAGCAGGCTGATCTCATTAAGATGTCCTTCACACAAGCCATCAGGCTGTCCATCAAGCCATGCTACACCTTTATAACAGCTGGGACTTATTAGGAAGCCAGAAGCTCGGCAGCCCATGTTCCTGATATCCTTGCTTTGATATTTGTTAAAATCACGAATTTGAACTTTACACCAGGAGAAATGAGGCAGGACAGCTGTGCTGGCAGGACAGCTGTGCTGGCAGCACAGCAATTTGTGTCAGCCCCCCCATGGTGCCCCCAATAACAGCCATCCAGGAGCACACAGGCTGTGTAGAGCCTGAATTCCCACTGACAGCTTTTAATGAAGATATCATTAACGTGGCCAGTGATTGGCATCATTTGGAGTGGAACAAAAGGAGCTGCACTTTCGCTGCCCTTGCTTCCCTCCACCAGGATCCTGCAATCATCTCTCCATAATGGCAGGTTATTGGCAGAACCAACATGGTTCCCCTTGGACTCTTGCAGCCCCTTGTATTGAGCGGAGCTCTTCCAGGGTGCGGCAGTCAGTGGAAAATATGTATTACAGCTGACCAGATAATGAGGCATCTCTGGCTGAGGACTGCCATCCCAGGCTTCAGCAGGTGCCATCTCACCACGTGCTTCTTTTTGGAAGGCAGCTGTTGGGAAGCAGAGAGGTCACCAACTATTCTCAGCAGAATGATGGATGGCTGTTTCGCTTCAGCTGCAAACCCACACAGGCTGCACAATCAGGGCTGGGACAGACATTGTCCTCCCTGCAATCTGGGCTGTGCTTTTCCAGAATAGCCTTTAAAAGGCCCAAAATATCCCACAGCCACTCTTCTGCTAAGAGTGTTCATTGGAAAGGCAAATGATGTCTTCAGCAATATCATGCAACTGATACATGCTTCAGAACCCCCAGAGCAACTAATGGTCTCAGATATCGTCCTGATGTGAGCTGGGCCAGCACTGATGCTGCTCAGGATGGGACTTCCCAGCTCAGACTCTGCTCAGTGAGGCACTTTCTGAAGTTCAGGGCAGGTCTGCACAGCCAGGGTCTGCTTCTAGTGGGGAGAAGCTGATGGAGAGAATTCTGATTCTTATCTGCCACTGGGACTTGCCCAGTGCCTGCCCTCAGCATCAGTATTGCAGATGGTGACCTCATTGCCACCAGGGGTTGGGTTCTCTCTTGGTTTGTATCTCTTTGTATCTATTTCATGGGATTGCTCTTCTCAACATCCCAGCTGGCTCAGTTTCTTTCCCACTCCATCAGAATCTCTCCCTGCTTTCCTTTCTCTTCCCTTTGGGAAGCAGAGGAGTTCAAATAGAACCTCTGGCACTCAGTGGATGGCCCAGCTTCAACTCTTGACTAATACCTGACACAGGTAATCAGGAATCAAATCTCACTATGGATCACCACATCCATTCCTGTTGCTCCCAGGGTACTCCTGTAACCCAGTCTCTAAGGAGTTAAGAGAGTATCTGCTTTCATCTTCACAGATTACAGGGCACCAAATACTTGCCCTGCCCTGCAGCAACTCCATTCCTACACTAAAAATCCCCAAGCAACACCTTCAACACACCCCAGGAGGACAGACAGAAGTGGATGTGGCAAGCTGGCTCCTCTCTGGGCTGCCATATGCTCTACAGTTGTATTTTGGGCTTCCCAAAAAAGCGTTGGTTTTCTAGTTTTTAATGTGCGTGAGGAAGTGTCTGCCACCCAGAAACGCTGCTCCACTGAGGTGGAAGCAACAGGTCAAGGTATTCCTGGAGAATAAACATTCTGGTCTAGATGGAATGTTGTATCACTTGTTCTGTATCACTCTGAAAGTGACCCCCTGAGGATCAACAAGATCAAGTGCAAGGTCCTACACCTGGGCTTGGACAAACCTTCATGTCAATTCAGGCTGGAGATGAAGGGCTGGATGAAGTCCTCCCCTAGGGAGGACTTGAGGTGCTGTTGGATGAAAAGATGGACATGGGGTGACTCTGTGCAATCCCTGCCCAGACCCATCCCTGTCCTGGGCCAATCCCCAGCAGTGTGGACAGCAGGTGGAGGGAGGGGATTCTACCCTCTGCTCCTCTCTGCTGAGATGCCACTTGCAGTGCTGGGGCCAGCTCTGGAGTCCTCAGCACAGCAGGGACAGGGACCTGTTGGAGCAGGGTCAGAAGAGGCCACAGTAATGACGGGAGGGCTGGAAGCCCTCTGCTGTGAGGCCAGGCTGAGAGAGTTGGGGTTGTTCAACCTGGAGAAGGAGGCTCCAGGGGGACCTTCTGGTGAACTTTCAGAACTTTGAGGAGCCAGAAGAAATCTGGGGAGAGACCTGTGAGCAGGGCCTGTTGTGACAGGACAAGGGGTGATGATTTGAACTCGAAGAGGGAGACTGAGACTGGAGAGAAGGAAGAAATATCTGACCCTGAGGGTGATGAGACCCTGACCCAGGTTGCTCAGAGAGGTGGTGGCTGCCCCATCCCTGGAACCATTGCAGGTTAGGTTGTTTTGGGCTCTGAACAACCTGTTCTAGTTGCAGACGTCCCTGTTGACTGCAGGGCAGCTGGACTAGATGAGCCTTAAATGACCCTTTCCCACCCAAACCAGTCTAGGATTTTATGATTCTCTAATCCTGCTGAGCTCAATCTCACTAAAACCAGGTCTCCATTGTGTTGAGGCTGACTCCAGACAGCCCCATCACGTGTAAGAGAAGGTGATGAGCTGTGCTGCAGCCTCGTGCTGAGTGACAAAAAGGCAGCCCCCCTGAAAGAGATGTCAGGAAGTCACTTGGTGGAAGGGTGAGTGGAGGAAGGTGGCAAGCAGCAGATCTGCAGCTCACCACAGATTCTGTTCAGCTGTCACCCACCCGCTCACGCATTCCTGGGAAGTTGTGGAAGACATTTTTGTCTCTTGGAGTTCATATCCCTACACAGAATGTGCAAATGGACATCTGTGGAGGAAACTCTTCCACTTCACAGTTCCTACAAAAGCAGAAGACTCCTTGTCCCCAGTCAACCAGCTCCAGATCTGCCCAGCATCAAGGAGTTCTCCTCGTGGTTATTCACGGGGATGCAGCCCAGGAGACAGTTGGCTTCTGAGCTGTAAGTGCACTTTGCTGCCTCATGTCCAGCTTTTCATCTGTCTCCTTTTCATGCTCCCTAATTTTCAGCTAATAAGCAGGACATGTCCTGGCTAAGAAAGCTTTTCTAGCTGTAGCAGATCAAAGACTCAGGACTGAACTCTAGGAGGACAACACCCACGGTCAATGGGTGTTGTTGCAGTGCTCCCAGAACTTGTGGCTCTAATCCCAAGGGTCACATCCTGCACTGTTCCAGACTTCTCAGCTCCCTGAATTAAGAAGAGATCTCTAAAGGTTGTACTAAAAATCCCCAAAGCATGAACTGAGACTGAATGAAATGCTTGGAAGTCATCCTAAAGATCCAGGTCTCTTTTTGACAGTCTAATGGATTTTAGGATGAGATCCAGTTTGCCAAAGGCTGGTGCTTGTGTGCGGCTGAAGGAGATGAAGTGAGGCTGGAGAGGCACAACAGAGACCTTATGAAGGGTCTAGAATCGTAGAATTATTTTGGTTGAAAAAGATCTCCAAGGTCAGAGTCCAGCCTTCAATCCAACACCACCATGGCCACTAAAGTATGTCTCAAAGTGCCATGCCCACACATTTCTTGAACATCCCCACGGATGGCAATTCTACCACCTCCCTGGGCAGCCTGTTCCAATGCCTGCCCACTCCTGCAGGAAACAAATTGTTCATAATCTCCAAACTAAACCTCTTCTGGCAGAATTTCAGGCCATTTCCTCTCACTCTATCACCTGATACTAGGGAGAAGAGACCAACTCCCACCTCACTGCAACCTCCTTTCAGGGAGTTGTAGAAAGCAATGAGATAGGACAAGTAGGGCAATGGCATTCCCATGTCAGGTAAAATACAAGGAAAATAAATCCAGTAGTTTGATCTGCTTGTCTGGAGCAAGGACCAGCACCTGGACGGGAACACTAGAGGGAGCAAAGGCAAGAAACAGATGAGGAGAGATAAAGGCATGGAAGAAAAAGCCACAGGAGCTTCCGAGACAGCTTTGAAGGAGAAATTAAGGTTCTGTGTTTCTTGTGCTTTCAGCATTGTATCAAACTGCTGAGCACAGAAACAAACTTTCTAAACCTGCATGACAGAAAAGGACCAGATGGGTTCTATTTTTGGACACACTGTTAAGGATTCAGGCTCCTTAGGTCAGACTGAGTCCTCACTCACAACCAGGTAGTTACTGAGGAAAGCTTTGACCTGATTCAACTGCTTTTCTGGAAAGGCTGACCTCCAACTCACTCCCCTGGTGCTGTACCTCGAGGGCGAGCAGGAATGGAAGGAAGCCGGAAGGCATTTGGCTGTCTCTTAGTGCAGACACAACTCACGTCCAGAAGGATCCATCCCATCTGGTTCTTTCATTTTTGCACTGAACTTCCTTGAACAAAGGCTAGTTCAAAGCTTTCTCACAAGAGTCACTGAATCATTAAGCTTGGGAAAGATTCTCAAGGTCATCGAGCCCAACCATTAATCCATTACTGTCAGATCACCACTAAATTGTGTCCCTCAGCACCACATCGACACAACTTTGAAATCCCTCCAGGGTGGAGACTCCATCCTGCCCTGGGCACCATGGTCCAGGCCACTTTTCAGTGAAGAAATTTTTCCTACTCTCCAATACAAACATCCCCTGGGACAATTTGAAGACATTTTCTATCGTCATAAAACATTTCCTATCATCAAAACTTGATCCTTGGGAAAAGAGATCAACCCTCACCTATCTCCAACTGCCTTTCAGGGAGTCTTAGAAAGGCACGAGGTCTTCCCTCAGATTCCTTTTCTCCAACAACTTCAGCTGCTCCTCACCAGACCTGTTCTCCAGACCCTTCACCAGCTTTGTTTCCCTTCTCTAGACCCACTCCAGTCCCTCAATGTCCTTGGGGAGAGTGGCCCAAAACTGATCGCACTGGCCTTGGCCCAGGAATCCAGCCTGCCTAGATCACTCTAGCCTCTTACCCCCCAGCAGATCAACACTTCCACTACTTGGTGCCAGGCTTCCTCCACTAGTTTCCTTCAGCCAAAATACTAACAGCTACACATCCCAACCATGCTTCTCTCTAAATAATCAGATGACAGAGCTGCTCCTTCCACAGCCTCATTCTTTCCCTTTGAAAGTTATTAGAAGTTATTAGCACTTCAGGAGTCATTTTCCAGCTTTGTGCTTTGATCCTCTGCTTCCACAAGTCACTTCCCACTGAGCTGCTTCACAACTTGTTTAATAGTTAATTTGTTTGGACATCATTAGAAGTATTAAGGCTCCAGGCAATGAGGGCATGCCAATTACTGTGTCAAATGGTTTCATTTTGAGGAGGGCAGTAGAAAGCTGCAGTTTAAACTGCTTAAAGGCTTGTACCTCTTGCTGATGGTGACATGAAGAGAAAGGACCTGCTCAGGAAGCCTGCTGCTTTGGGTTCAAAGAGGTGTAGGTCTGGATCATTTATTTTGGGTGCTCAGCAGATGCTTAGGCATGAGCTGTGCATGTGAAATAACAGCTTAAGCAGCTCTGTCAGGATGAAGCCTGCCTTAGCTTCTCATAAAACTTAAAACCACGACAGCAGCAGGTTGGGCAAAGAGCCTCCTGAGAAGTGGCATCTTGACAGGAGTTTTTTCAAAGCATCAACTGTTTGCTGGAGCTTTCCTTGCAAGGTGCTGGGTCTGCACCCCAAAACTCTGCAGATTTACATCACATTTCTCACTGTCACTTCTTATTTCAACAGCGTTCTGGAAAAGTAGGGTTCAGCAGGTGGATCATCTGGTCATAAAAAGAGATCAGGTTGGTCAAGCAGGACCTGCCCCTCCTGGGCAGACCCATGCTGGCTGGGTCTGATCCCCTGGCCATCCTGTAGGTGCCCTGTGATTGCACTCAGAATGAGCTTCTCCATTGTCATGCATGGCACTGAGGCCAGGCTGACAGGTCTGTAATTTCCTGGGTCCTCCTTCCAACCCTTCTTGTGGATGAGCACCACATTGTCAGCTTCCAGTCTTCAGGGACCTCTCCAGTGAGCCAGGACTGCTGATAAATGATGGAGAGCAGCTTGGCCAGCTCATCTGCTGGCCAAGCTCATCTGCTCTCTCAGCACCCTAAGATGGATCCCATCTGCTCCCATAGACTTATGAGGATCCAAGAGGCTCAGTAAGTCCCTAACTACTTCCTCCCAGATTATAAGGAGGCTGCTCTGCTCCCTGACCCCACCTACCAGCTCAGAAGGACAGCTGCCCTGAGGACAACCTGCCTTGCTATTGAAAATTGAGGCAAAGAAGGTGTTAATCACCTCTGCCTTTTCCTCATCTCTACTCACTGCATTCCCCTCCTCGTCCAATACAGAGTGGAGGTTATCCCTGCCCCTCTTTTTGTCCTTAACACTTCTTGTTATCATTCCCAGCAGTGGCCAGCCTAAGTTCGAACTGGGTTTTTGCCTCTCGAATTTTCTTCCTACAGGACGTAGCACCATTCTTATTTTTTTCCTGAGTTACCACCTCCTCTTTCCAAAGGTGATCTGCCCTCTTTTCTTCCCTTAGGTCCTTCACAAGTCCCTCACCCATCCAGGCTGGTCATTTTCCCCAGCAGCTCTGCTTTCGGCCCATCAGCACAGCCTGGTCCCCTGCCTTCGAGACTTCTTCCTGGACCCTTCTCTTTTTAAGGGCTTTTTCCAAAGGTACCCTTCCAGCTAGTTCATTGAATAAGCCAAAGTCTGCCCTGCAGAAGTCCAGTGTGGATGTTCTGTTGATGCCTCTCCTAGCATGACTGCATGTTGAAAATCTTCATGACCTCCAGAGGAGGTCATGAAGATGATAAGAGGGCTGGAACACCTCCCCTGTGGGGACAGGCTGAGAGAGTTGGGGTTGTTCAGACTGGAGAAGGCTCTGGGAGGCCTTAGAGCTGCATTTCAATATCTAAAGGGGACCTAGAGTAAGGCTGTGGGGCTCTGTGGTGATAGGATGAGAGGCAGTGGTTTGAAACTGGAGCAGCACAATTTAGGTCAGACATTAAGAGGAAGTTCTTCACAGTGAGATCGGTGAAACACTGGAACAGGTTGCCCAGAGATNGTAAGTCCCTAACTACTTCCTCCCAGATTATAAGGAGGCTGCTCTGCTCCCTGACCCCACCTACCAGCTCAGAAGGACAGCTGCCCTGAGGACAACCTGCCTTGCTATTGAAAATTGAGGCAAAGAAGGTGTTAATCACCTCTGCCTTTTCCTCATCTCTACTCACTGCATTCCCCTCCTCGTCCAATACAGAGTGGAGGTTATCCCTGCCCCTCTTTTTGTCCTTAACACTTCTTGTTATCATTCCCAGCAGTGGCCAGCCTAAGTTCGAACTGGGTTTTTGCCTCTCGAATTTTCTTCCTACAGGACGTAGCACCATTCTTATTTTTTTCCTGAGTTACCACCTCCTCTTTCCAAAGGTGATCTGCCCTCTTTTCTTCCCTTAGGTCCTTCACAAGTCCCTCACCCATCCAGGCTGGTCATTTTCCCCAGCAGCTCTGCTTTCGGCCCATCAGCACAGCCTGGTCCCCTGCCTTCGAGACTTCTTCCTGGACCCTTCTCTTTTTAAGGGCTTTTTCCAAAGGTACCCTTCCAGCTAGTTCATTGAATAAGCCAAAGTCTGCCCTGCAGAAGTCCAGTGTGGATGTTCTGTTGATGCCTCTCCTAGCATGACTGCATGTTGAAAATCTTCATGACCTCCAGAGGAGGTCATGAAGATGATAAGAGGGCTGGAACACCTCCCCTGTGGGGACAGGCTGAGAGAGTTGGGGTTGTTCAGACTGGAGAAGGCTCTGGGAGGCCTTAGAGCTGCATTTCAATATCTAAAGGGGACCTAGAGTAAGGCTGTGGGGCTCTGTGGTGATAGGATGAGAGGCAGTGGTTTGAAACTGGAGCAGCACAATTTAGGTCAGACATTAAGAGGAAGTTCTTCACAGTGAGATCGGTGAAACACTGGAACAGGTTGCCCAGAGATGTGGTTGAGACCCCAGCCCTGGAGACATTCAAGGACAGACTTGATGTGGGCCTGAGCAACCTGATCTAGTTAGAGACATCCCTGCTGACTGTACGGGGGTTGGACAAGATGACTTTTGAGGGTCCCNTCTACTCACTGCATTCCCCTCCTCGTCCAATACAGAGTGGAGGTTATCCCTGCCCCTCTTTTTGTCCTTAACACTTCTTGTTATCATTCCCAGCAGTGGCCAGCCTAAGTTCGAACTGGGTTTTTGCCTCTCGAATTTTCTTCCTACAGGACGTAGCACCATTCTTATTTTTTTCCTGAGTTACCACCTCCTCTTTCCAAAGGTGATCTGCCCTCTTTTCTTCCCTTAGGTCCTTCACAAGTCCCTCACCCATCCAGGCTGGTCATTTTCCCCAGCAGCTCTGCTTTCGGCCCATCAGCACAGCCTGGTCCCCTGCCTTCGAGACTTCTTCCTGGACCCTTCTCTTTTTAAGGGCTTTTTCCAAAGGTACCCTTCGAGCTAGTTCATTGAATAAGCCAAAGTCTGCCCTGCAGAAGTCCAGTGTGGATGTTCTGTTGATGCCTCTCCTAGCATGACTGCATGTTGAAAATCTTCATGACCTCCAGAGGAGGTCATGAAGATGATAAGAGGGCTGGAACACCTCCCCTGTGGGGACAGGCTGAGAGAGTTGGGGTTGTTCAGACTGGAGAAGGCTCTGGGAGGCCTTAGAGCTGCATTTCAATATCTAAAGGGGACCTAGAGTAAGGCTGTGGGGCTCTGTGGTGATAGGATGAGAGGCAGTGGTTTGAAACTGGAGCAGCACAATTTAGGTCAGACATTAAGAGGAAGTTCTTCACAGTGAGATCGNTCACTTGAGATCGGTGAAACACTGGAACAGGTTGCCCAGAGATGTGGTTGAGACCCCAGCCCTGGAGACATTCAAGGACAGACTTGATGTGGGCCTGAGCAGCCTGATCTAGTTAGAGACATCCCTGCTGACTGTACGGAGGTTGGACAAGATGACTTTTGAGGGTCCCTTCCAACACAATGCAATCTGAGATGTGACTTGTTGACATGTGGCCTTTGTCATTGCACTTCTTTTCTCTTCTCAAGTGACAGTGATCAGAAATCTACTGACTTCCTACACCAACAAAGCCACTCTTACCTTTTTTTTTTGACAGTACAAACACAACTGAATTAGGGTTTCTGCTAGGAATAAAAGGAATACGAAACCCACTCCACAGAGTGGCAGGGTGCACAAATCCCACTTTCAAGCTAGCTGCAGGGAAGAGCTACACAAAAGACACTGACAGGTTTTGAGTGGAGGGTTCAGGCATCCAGAAAATATAGGAGCAGCTGGTGTGTGGATCAGCAGGAACAAAGCTCTTCAAAATAAAACTGGAATGGGGGAGGGGGAAGAGAAATGCTGGGGTCTGTGAAATGTAACAAGTGAGAGATGCACAAATGAGCCAACAAAACTCTTCACAAGTTAACGCCACCAGCACAGGTGTGAAATTAATTTTTTTCTCCCCTAAAAGATGAGGAACCAAAATTGTGAATACACAGAGTGAGAGGCAGGCAAACAGAGTGAGGCTTCTGCAGACAGAAGGTACAAAACATCCAGCACTTGGAAATAAAAACCCATTAAAGCACCACATCTAAACAGTAACACAGAAGTTTTGGGTCAAATGTTGGGGGGGGGGGGGGAACAAAACAGAAAAAAGTGAAAAAGAAATTAAAACAAACCAGAACTGGATCAAAAACTTGTCACACTGCCTGTATTTCTCAGGATGGTGGGTACTGCTGTGGAAGGAAACTGGAAATCTACTGCTGGAACACACCACACACCATTTGTCACACTGCAGAAAGAGCCTTTAATAGTTCTGCTGTGAGGACCGGCTGAGAGAATTGGGCTTGTTCAGTATGGAGAAGAGAAGGCTCTAGGGAGACCTTCTGGTGGACTTTCAGGTCTTCAAGTGGCCTGAAAAAAAGCTGGAGACAGACTTGTGAGCAGGGCCTGTTGTGACAGGACAAGGGGTGATGGTTTGAACTCCAAGAGGGAGATTCAAATTGGAGAGAAGGGAGAAATGTTTTACCCTGAATGCAGTGAGTGTCTTGGGTCGCCCAGAGAGGTGGGACATGGCACAACCCCGGAACCATTTCAGGTCAGGTTATTTGTGGCTCTGAGCAACCTGCTCTAGCTGCAGATGTCCTTGCATAAGCCTTAAATGTCACTTCCATCCAAACGATTCCATGATCCTATGATTCTTTGTAGATTCAAAGTACAGGTCAAAGTGGAGTGCAGGATTCAGATCTCTCACCAGTCTTACAAACCCCCAGGCTTAGTCCAACCATTCTCTATTTGTAGTCCTATTTCCTTCAGTGGTTTTCTGCATAGGTCTCTCATCTAGAACTGTCTCACTGACAATATCTCCCAAAGCCCTTGGCCTGTTCAAACTCATGTTCAATTTAGATAGACAGACAGTGCTGCCTGCTGTGCAAAACACTCCTCCCGGCTCTTCCTGCTCCTGATCAACCTGTATTCCACTGCCAGCAGCAACCCTGAAGGAGCTCTTTGACCAGGGATCATCCAGCAGGAAGTGATAGATTCATTAAAAAACCTAAACCACAAGTCATTGATTTTTGTGCTGCACTACACTAGTGTACCTTCTGTTTTTTTCTCAAGGAGTTAAACATGTTGTGTGGCCAGCAGGTCAAGGGAGGTTCTGCTGCCCCTCTACTCTGCCCTAATGAGGCTACATCTGGAGTACTGGGTCCAGTTCTGGGCTCCCCAGTTCAAGAAGATCAGGGACTTGCTGAAGAGGCTACAGAAAAACGCTGCAAAGACATAGACAGGACTGGAACATCTCTCTGATGAGGAAAGACTGAGAGAATTTGGGCTTTTTAGCCTAGAAAAGAGCAAAATGAGGGGAGATTTCATGAGTGCTGATCAGTACTTAAAGGGCAGGTGTCAGAAGGATGAGACCAGGGTTTTTTTTGTGCTTCCCAGTGACAGAACACAGAATCACAGAATGTGTTAGGTTGGAAGTGACCTCAAAGATCATTCAGTTCCAACCCCCCACCATAGAAGGGATACCTCCCACTAGTAGAGGTTGCTCAAGGATTCATACAACCTTCATCTTCAGGGAGGGAGCATCCACAGCCTCCCTAGGCAACCTGTGCCAGTGTCTCACCACCCTCACTGTAAAGAATTTCTTCCTAACATCTAGTTTGAATCTTCCCTCTGACAGTTTAAACCCATTACCCCTCATCCTGTACAAAAATAGTCCCTCCACAGCCTTCCTGTACATGGGGTAATGGGCATGAAGTGGAACATAAGGAGTTCCATCTAAACATGAGGAGGAGCTTCTTTAATTTTAGAGTGATGTGGAGTCCTGGAGCAGGCTGCTCAGAGAGGTGGTGGAGTCTGCATTTCTGGAAACATTTCAACTCCTCCCAGATGCGTTCCTGTGTGACCTTCTCTAGGTGAACCTGCCTAGGCAGGGGGGGTGGGTTTGATGATCTCTAGAAGTCCCTTCCAACCCTTACCAGTCTGTGATCCTGTGATGTTGCCCTTTCTTTGTGTCAAGATTAAAAGACACTAATCAGTTTTCATTCACACTCTTTGTAGCTGTGAATAAATCAAACCGAATTACTGTAAGATTACAATTCCCTTAATTAGAGATGCCTTAAAATGTCATCTGTTGCAAAGGAAATGAGAACAACCCACAAGTTCTCCTTTACTAGATCTGTAGTCAAACATGCACCTGCTCACTTTAATGATTCTCAGCCATTTGGGACTCTTTTGTCTTTATCTGGCATGGCAGAGCCTCTGCAGCTATGGGAGTGGGAGCTGGATTCTGTCCTGGACCAAAGGCAGTGAACAGAGAAGTGAACCAACTTTTGATCACAGCAGCAATCCTGCCAGTAAGGCTTGAGGCAGCAGAGCTCAGGTTGCCTCTCAGATCCCACACTGAGCTTGCAGCTGGCAATCAGAGGATCAGTGAATAGTTTCAGTCGGAAAAGCCCTCTGAGACAATCGAGTCCAACCATCAACCTGACGCCACCACGGCCACTAAATCATGTCCCAAAGTGTCATGTCCACGTGTTTTTGGCACACCACCACGGATGGAGACTCCACCACCTCCCCAGACAGCCTGTTCCAATGCCTGACCACTCTCACAGCAAAGAAATTGTTCTTAATATCCACACTAAACATCTCCTGTCACAACTTCAGGCCATTTCATCTCCTTCTATCACCTCTTATTAGGGAGAAGAGACCAAGTCCCACCTGGCTCCAACTTCCTTTCAGGGAGTTGCAGAGGCAGAAGGTCTCCCCTCAGCCTCCTTCTCTCCAGGCTGAACAAGCCCAATTTCCCTAGCCACTTCTCACCAATCCTGTTCTCCAGATCCTTCACCAGCTTTGTTGCCCTTCTCTAGGCCCACTCCAGCCCCTCAATGTCTTTTCTGTAGTAAGGGGCCCAAAACTGAACCCGGAGTTCAAGTTGCAGCCTCCCCAGTGCCTAGAATAGGGGCACAATCACTTCCCTGCTCCTGCTGGCCACACTATTCCTGATCCAGGCCAGGATGCTGTTGGCCTGCTTGGCCACCTGAGCATGAGGAACAACTTTCTAGTAATGAAGGGAGAATATCAACAAGAGAAACCACTGAGAAACCACAACCATGGGACCCCATCAAGCTCCTGTTAAGATCACTCGCAGACGAGAGCCACAAAACACCTCAAAGCAAATGTTTACGCTTTGCTCCATGAAACAGAGTGGGGAAACAAGTGGGAGGAATCCAGCAGCCCCCCAGAGATGACATTTGTGTAAATACCTGCCTCTAACCACTCAGTTCCTAACCCTGCAGGATTTCAAAGTCCATAACTCCTTTTAGCACACCAGCTGCTTCTCCTTCAGCGATGGTGACAGCAGGCAGTGTAAGGCTGACATGACTTGGAGGCAGACCAGGTTTATTTAAAAGCAACATTTATATATATATATTATCCACAATATTCCAAGTGAAAAGAAGATTAAAACACTTCAGTCAAATATTCTGAAGTTAAGAAAACCCAAAATTCAGGCCACCTGTGCAATCCCAACTTGAATTTCTTGTGCCCTCCTGTATCCTGCCACCTCCCATCCCAGGCTTATGCTCTGCTTTAGCTGCAGGACTCTTGCCTCACTCGGAGCAGAGCAGAGGGTGGGTGATTCTCAGTTAATGAGCAGCTCAGAGTCAATATCTGATTCTGTGATTTGTTTTCCTCATGCTGTGTGGTGTGCTGCCATTTCTGATGAATCATAGAATGGTAGGGGTTGGAAGGAACCTCTGGAGATCATTAAGTCCAACCCTCCTGCCAAAGCAGGATCATCCAGGGCAGGTCACACAGCAATGCATCTAGACAGGTCTGGAAAGTCTCTAGAGAAGGAGACTCTAGAACCTTTCTGGACAGCCTGTTCCAGGGCTACAGCACCTTCACATCAAAGAAGTTTCTTCTCCTGTTCAGGTGGAACCTCCTGGGTTCCAGTTTGTACCCCCTGCCCCTTGTCCTATCACAGGACACCAGTGAAGAGAGCAACACCTTCTTACCAACACCCACCCTTCAGAGATTTGTAAACATTGATAAGACCTCCTCTCAGTCTTGTCTTCTCCAGACTAAACAGCCCCAGGTCTCTCAGCCTTCCCTCATCAGACAGATGTTTCAGTCCCTTCATCATCCTCATAGTCTCCGTTGGACACTCTCTAGTATATTCCTGTCCCACTTGGAGCCCAGAACTGGACATAATACTCCAGATGTTGGACTCACCAGGGCAGAGGAGAGGGGGAGAAGAAGCTCCTGCACCTGCTGGCCACACTCCTTCTTCAGGTACCCCAAGACACCAATTGCCTTCTTGGCCCAAGCAGCTGAGCAGCTCCCTGATGGAATGCTGCACTACAGAACAAGATCCTTCCACCTTTAACAGTCCTTTCCCCTCAAAACCATTCTAAGACTTTGTAATTCTGCTTCACCCAATTCAGACTCTGAGCACACAGGATTAATTTATTCCTAGCTTCTCTCAGCTGCACATCACTAATACAGTTTTATGAAGTTATTGTCCCAACACTTCCATTTTATCTAGAGTCGTTGGTGAAAAAACGATTATAAAGTTGCAGAAATGATTATAAAGTTGTAAAAATATTCATTAATTCAGGATATCTAATTTAGAAGATGAGAGGCTTCTGTCTGTGGAGTGCTTAGCATTATATGGTGCTTTAAATGCTGAGAAGTCAGGTCCAGCTGCAGCTTGAAGTGCACAGAGCTGCTGCAGATCAGATATCTCCTGAAACTGAGAATCCAGAAAATGAGAAAGATTCAGTTAATGAACACTTCAGGAAAGGTTTGGTTTGCAGAAGCTCTGCATTAGAATCACTGCAGCAAAGGAAGAAATTAAATCAAGTTGGCCAGGGCTGCAGTTAGCTGGCTTAGCACTGACACCAAGTGAGGTGGTTATCAGCAGCACCAGCACTGCAGATGCACTCAGACTGAAAGAGGTGAAAGACACAAGTGCCAGACCAGAAAGAAAAGTGGAAAAGAGGGAGAAGCACCTTCAGACCTTCAGTTACCAGGGTAAGAATCAGAGTTGGCAGGGGTTGGAAGGGACTTCTGAAGATCATCCAGCCAATCTCCCTGCCAAGGCAGGTTCACCTACAGAAGGTCACACAGGAACACATCCAGGTGGGTTCAGAATGTCTCCAAAGATGAGGACTCCACCACCTCTCTGGGCAGCCTGCTTCATCACCCTTTAAATTAAATTAGTTCCTCCTCCTCTCTACAATTCCCTGATAGGAGGTTGGAACCAGGTGGGGGTTGGTTTCTTCTCCTTAGTAACAAGCGACAGAACAAGAGGAAATGGCCTCAACTTGCCCCAGGGGAGGTTTGGTTTGGACATTAGAATAAACTTGATTGACTGAAAGGGTTCTTAACCACCAGAGCAGACTTCCCAGAGAGGCAGTTGAATCCCCATCCCTGGAGGTGTTTAAAAGCCACAGAGATGTGGTGCTGAGGGCCATGGTTTAGCACCAGCCTTGGTAGAATTAGAGAATGGTCAGACTGGATGATCCTAACGGTCTTTTCTAAAAGGATTCTGTGATTCTCTGCACAACACCAGTGGAACAGGCTGATAATTCACACCAAGAAAGCCTGGAAATCTCCAGACTCATTCCCTGGTTTATGATCAATTAAAATCAGTGACAGTGATCAATGAAGCAGCACGAGGGTAAAGGCACTTTTCTGTTATGTGCTGTTAACTGATTCTTTTAAGTAGGTTTTATCTCTCCTAATAAAACCAAACCTTCTGGTTAGGACTGAAGAGAAGAGGAACAACACACAAGCACTGAAACTTTTTTTGCATAATGTGATTTCATTTTATGATGCTTGGCTGTAAATTTTGCACTTCCCCTGCAGTCAGTATTTCTGAAGTTCCCAAATAAAGCGGAGTTTGATGGCCTGGCTTTGATGCGAAATTTTGTTCTTAATGATAAAAATTCCTGTTGTTAATGCATGCCTGCTCAGTTCTACCTAAGGAAAGCCACAGTCCTTGCCTGTCCTGCCAAGGTGAAATGGTGAACTGCTCAACATAATGGACTTAGTTCTGTATTTCTATATAATGTGGTGGTGAGATGCTGGAACAGGTTGCCCAGAGAGGCAGGGGATGCCCCATCCCTGGAACTATTCCAAGTCAAGTTTTAGAACAGCAGCTAAGCTGGTGAAGGGCCTTGAACATGAGTCTTATGAGAAACGTCTGAGAGAACTGCACTTTGGCCACAACAACCCCATGCAGAGATACAGGCTGGGGTCAGAGTGGCTGGAGTGCAGCCAGACAGAGAGGGATCTGGGGGTGCTGATTGATACCCGCCTGAACATGAGCCAGCAGTGTGCCCAGGTGGCCAAGAGAGCCAATGGCATCCTGGCCTGCATCAGGAATGGTGTGGCCAGCAGGAGCAGGGAGGTCATTCTGCCCCTGTACTCTGCACTGGTTAGACCACACCTTGAGTACTGTGTTCAGTTCTGGGCCCCCCAGTTTAGAAGGGACATTGAGATGCTTGAGCGTGTCCAGAGAAGGGCGACGAGGCTGGGGAGAGGCCTCGAGCACAGCCCTACGAGGAGAGGCTGAGGGAGCTGGGATTGTTTAGCCTGGAGAAGAGGAGGCTCAGGGGTGACCTTATTGCTGTCTACAACTACCTGAGGGGTGGTTGTAGCCAGGAGGAGGTTGCTCTCTTCTCTCAGGTGGCCAGCACCAGAACGAGAGGACACAGCCTCAGGCTGCGCCGGGGGAAGTTTAGGCTTGAGGTGAGGAGAAAATTCTTCACTGAGAGAGTCATTGGCTACTGGAATGGGCTGCCCAGGGAGGTGGTGGAGTCGCCGTCCCTGGAGCTGTTCAAGACAAGGTTGGACGTGGCACTTGGTGCCATGGTCTAGCCTTGAGCTTTTCTGTGGTAAAGGGTTGGACTTGATGATCTGTGAGGTCTCTTCCAACCTTGGTGATACTGTGAGACTGTGATACTGTGAACTGGGGTTGTTTAGCCTTCAGAAGAGGAGGCTGAGAGGAGACTTCATTGCCCTCTACAACTCCTTCAAAGGAAGTCTGAGCCACGTGAGGGTTGAACTCTTCTTGCATGTATATGCAGAACAAAGCGAAGGGAAATGCCCTCAAGCTGTAACAAGGGAGGTTTGGCTTGAACATCAGGAAGAATCAAGGGATCAAGGGAGGTTCTCCTCCCCCTCTACTCTGCCCTGGTGAGACCTCATCTTGAATACTGTGTTCAGTTTTGGGCTCCCCAGTTTAAGAGGGACAGGGATCTGCTGGAGAGGGTCCAGCAGAGGGCTACGAGGATGATTAGGGGACTGGAGGGCATGACTTATGAGGAGAGGATGAGGGACCTGGGGCTGCTTAGTCTGGAGAAAAGAAGACTTCGAGGGGATAAATATCTGAAGGCTGCCAGGAGGGCGGGACAGGATCTTCTCACCTGCTCCCTGTGATAGGACAAGGAGCAACAGGTATAAGTTGCAGCAAAAGAGGTTCCGCCTCAACACAAGGGGGAACTTCTTTACTGTAAAGGTCACAGAGCACTGGCACAGGCTCCCCAGGGAGGTCGTGGAGTCTCCTTCTCTGTAGCCTTTCAAGGCCTGTCTGGATGTGTTGCTCTATGATCTGTGTTAGATAGCATTGTCCTGCTCTAGCAGGGGGGTTGGACTCAATGATCTCTTTGGGTCCCTTCCAACCCCTAACATCCTATGATCCTATGAATTTCTTCCCAGAAAGGGTTTTCATGCATTGGAACAGGGTGCCCAGGGAGGTGGTGGAGTCACCATCCCTGGAGGTATTTAGAAGCCATGCACGTGGTGCTGAGGGACATGGTTTAGTTGTAGTGGCTTAGCAGTAGTGCTGGGATTGTGAGTTCCAGGTAAGTGGTTGGACTTGATGATCTCACAGGTCTCTTCCTATCCCAAAATTTCTATCACTCTATGATTCTAAGCTGGATGAGGTTCTGAGCAACCTTCTCTAGTTGCAGGTCCCTGCTGACTGCAGGGGGGTTGGACTAGATGACCTTTAAATGCTCTTACCAACCAAACCCAGTTTGTGATTCTATGATTCTATGAGAGCAGCACCTTGACAACGGCACAGGCACTGAAGGAAGAAGAGGAGAAAGCAGCACCCTGGGAGTGATTTCCCTGTATCACAAACCTACATTGCAGTGGTATCTGATCTGATTAATCTGTCACCGGCTGTAATTTAAATTTCTAAGAGGAAGGACAATCTGGAAGTGTGAAACATTACTAATGATAACATTTAAGATAGAATCAGCAGTGGAAATGTCAACAACCTGACTGGGACATCAGAGCTTTGCACAGTGATGAATAAGGAACCTTTCACTGCAGACTGGCAGAGCAGCTTTGGGCCAGTTTTCAGAGCATGAAAAACTTCTCAAGGAGTTAGAAATGTTCCTTTTTATTTTCAGCCCTTCAGCTATTGTCAGAACATACTATGGTCCTTCTGGTAGATCCTACAGACTTTGGATAGCATTCAGTGTGAAGAGATCACAAGCAATAAGATACTTTGGTCTAGGTTCTACTGAAACCAAGGACAGCTGGGCATTTGTGGTGTCCTGGCATACATTAAGAAGAATGTGGCCAGCAGGTTCAGGGAGGTTCTCCTCCCTCTTTACTCTGCCCTGGTGAGACCACAGCTGGAGTGCTGGGTCCAGTTCTGGACTCACCAGTTCAAGCGAGACAGGGAACTAGTTCAACAGGGGCTACAAAGATGCTGAGGGACCTGGAGCATCTCTGTGAGGAGGAAAAGCTGACAGCCCTGGGACTGTTAAGCCTGGAGGAGAGCAGCCTGAGAGGGGAATCTGATCACGCACAGCAAGAGCTAAAGGACCTGTGGGGGCCAAGAGGATGAGCGGTACCTAGTGACAGGACAAGGGGCAACTGACACAAACTGGAACCAAGGAGGTTCCACCTGAAGATGAGTAGAAACATCTTTGTTGTGAGGGTGCTGGAGCCCTGGAGCAGGTTGCTCAGAGGAGTTGTGGAGTCTCCTTCTCTGGAGAGATTTCAAACCCAGCTGGCCATTGTGATCCTGGGCAAGCTGCTGTGAGTGACCCTGCTTTAGCAGGGGGTTGGACTGGATGCTCTCCAGAGGTCTCTTCCAACCTCTACCATGCTGGAATTCTGTGAAATAAAACTTGAGAGGAAAACTACTGTCCCTGGAAGTGTTCAAGAAACATGTGAACATGGTATTTCAGGACATGGTTTAGTGGCCATGGTGGTGTTGGGCTGATGGCTTGACTAGATGATCTTGGAGGTCTTTTCCAATCAAAACAATTCTTGGAAATACAAACTGGTGGAGATTTGCATTCCCAGGTCCCTGCATATGCACACGTTTGCATCTACATAAATATGGATGTATACAGACACCCTATATATAGCTTTCTGCATTGACATAAGACTGTAGCTGTGCATAAAAAGGAATGCAGAAGGAAGCTGCATGAAATGGGTAAGACAGAAAAGTTCAGTCAGTAAGAAAATAAAAAATAACTTGGGGAAGAAAAAATAAATAGAATTAAGGGTTAACCAGAGCTGCAAGAGCCTTTCTTAGCCTTGTTATCTTCCAGCCCTAGCTGGACATAGAGAGAAATCACTGCAAAGTAAAACCAAAGGAAATTGGGTTTATACAATTTGGTTTATCCACATTTCCTTTATTTTAAAGGAAATTGGAAATACCTTCAACTAAATGTAGAGAGGAATGGATGGCATCTCTGTCTGTGCATGCTTGGTTGAAAAGGACCTGGGAGTCCTGGTGGACAACAGGATGTCCACAAGCCAACAATGTGCCCTTGTGGCCAAGAAGGCCACATGTGGGTGCATAGAGTGTGGCCAGCAGGTCAAGGAAGGTTCTCCTGCCCCTCCACTTTGCCTGGTGAAGCCACATCTGGAGTTCTGTGTCCGGTTCTGGACTCCCCAGTTCAAGAAGAACAGAGACTTGCTGGAAAGGGCACAGCAAAGGTACTGAGGGAACTGGAATGTCACTCTGATGAGGTAAGACTGAGAAAATTTGGGCTTTTTTAGTCTGGAAAAGAGCAGAGTGAGGGGCAACCTCATCAGTGCCCATCAATACTTACAGGGTAAGTGTGAGGAGAAAGGGATCAGGGTTTTTTCAGTGGTGCCCAGTGACAGGACATGGGGTTAGCAGGCACAAAATTGAACATAAGAAGTTCCATCTAAACACGAGGAGGAACTTCTTTAGTATAAGGGTGAAGGACAACTGGAGCAGGCTGCCTGGAGAGGTGGTAAAGTCTCCATCTCTGAAGACATTCAAAACCTCCTTGGATGTGTTCCTGTGTGACCTTCTCTAGGTTGCCAAGAATCAACATTTTCACTGTCTCAGCCTTTAAGTGCCAGAGTTGGCTCCTTCCTCTGCAGGCTGAAAGAAGCAAGGACAGTCACTCTGTGGCCAGGTGCAGCTTGTCCAATGGCTGCTGGAGTTACTTTTGGGTGCACAGCAGCCTGACTCTCCCCTTAATTTTTACCACCTGGACATATCAGGCTTTGCTTTGGCAAACCACTTGGTTATGCATTTCCACTCATCTAGTATCACATTTTAGGATGGAATTTCCAGTACCTGAAGGCAGCTACAGGACAACTGGGGTGGGATGTTTTACAAAGGCTGTAGCGATAGGACAAGGGGTAGTGGCTTTGAGCTGCAACAGGGGAGACATAGACTGGAGATTAGGAAGAAATTCTTTACTGTGAGGGTAGGGAGACACTGGAACAGGTTGCTCAAGGAAGCTGTGGATGCCCCCTCCCTGGAGGTGTTCAAGGCCAGCTTGGATGAGACCCTGAGCAACCTGCTCTAGTAGGAGGTGTCCCTGCCCATGACAGAATTGGATGATCTTTACAGTCTCTTCCAACCCAAACCATCCTATGAATCTAACTTTTTGGGCAAGATGATTCTGCAAGCTTCCTATTACAACAGGCTGACCAGGGAGGTGGTGGAGTTGGCATCCCTGGAGGTGTTTAAGAAACATGTGGGCATGGCACTTGGGGACATGGTTTAATGGCCACAGTGGTTTTAGATTGACTCAATGATCTTAGAGGTCTTTTCCAACCAAAACAATTCTATGGTTCTAAGGAGACAGCCTACTTCTCAAAGCTGATTTCATTTTAACAGTGTGGACATGAGGAAGGTGGCAGAGGGTGGGCTGTGACTTAAACGCAGATGGAAATGCAGAAGAACAGTTGCTTAGCACCTACAAAAGTCAGGCCCACTTCTTCACAAGATGTGGATGTATTTAGGTACCCACATTTAGGCATCCACATTTGAATTCTGGCCTCTAAATAACCCAAATGCATTGCAGGTTTTGGGGAATGTGCAGTGGATCCAATAAGCAAGGATATTTAAAGTCCTAAGGATCATGCTGTGGTCCTGGTGAGACCAGCATTCCAGCATGGAGGGGACAGCTCTTGTATTACCTGTGCTCCTGGGAGGACCTTTGCCATCTACTCAGGAAGGAAAGGCAGAGATGACAAAAAGGAGCTGTAGAAACTTAATCCTGCAATGATTTCTCAGTCAGTGGGACAATAAAGGATCAGCCAGCAGTCTCCCTGCCTTTGTCTGAGCAAAGGATGCAAATTAAAGACTGGAGTCAGAGTGAATTATCCAACCTAGGCATTTTTTGTGTGGGCATGTGTGTGATTTGGAAGGAGTCTGCAGCAGGGTGGGTGCCGGGGAAGGGGTCTGTAGCAGGATGGGTGCTTTGGGAGGGGTCTGTAGCAGGGTGGGTGCTGTGGAAGAGGTCTGTAGCAGGGTCTATGCCGTGGCAGGGCTCTGTGGCACCTCTTTCCCTGAATCGACAGCATGCAGCAGGACAGCTACAAGCAGCATCTCTGAAAGGCAGGGAAAACAAAAAGCCTGTGGCAACGCCAGGCTGTCAGCCAAGAAGAATGTGCTCCCAAAGCACCTGCAAGCTGCAAACGTGCCTTTCACTTCTACTCCATTTCTTCCCGAATTAGCAAAACTCACTCAATCAAAGGAGCAAGAAATCCCCCCAGAGCTGAGGGCAGAAGACAGGAGCGTTGACTCCCCACCAGCAGCTCTCCTCTTTGTCTCAGCCTGCTTTTCGTGCCTGCACGGTGCTAACACCGCGACTCTTGGTGTCTGTGACTAACTCCTGGCTTTCGCTGTGGGTGACCTGATTCTGCTCGGCCACGCTCCGCCCCGCTGGGTGAAGCTCCCCCATGTGATCTCCATTCTTCCCCCCTAAATAAAGTTGACAAATTTGGCTGGGCTCAGTGAGTGCTGAAGGCAGAGAGGGAGTGTGTGGAGCTGTTCCACCCTCCCCGCATCCGCAGCACCAACAACCTGCCTCTTCAGCACTATCTGCTCCTGCTCTCCAATACCAAGACGGGACCAGACTGGCCACTTCAGCAAGGTCTTGGGCAAGCTCCGCGGTCAGGCTTCAGCACGGGCTGCCAGCCTTGCCACCTTCTGATCTCTCCTCCCTTCCGAGCCGAGATGTGGCTGAAGAAGGTGAGTACTGCATGGCTGGGAGGGATCCTTTGTGCGGAACCGGGGGCTCCCGAGGAGGTGGAGGAGGGAGGGGAGGCAGATTTTGCCATGGGCATAGCCAAACCCCATCATTTTCTGCCCCGTTCTGCCAAGGGCATGCATGTCCTTTTCAGAGGGAACCTCCCTAGTGAGGCGACTTCCCAGCCAAGCTCGTTGCCTGGCATAAAGAAAACCCGGGCATGGGGAAGTGCCCGCTGCAGAGGTGCCGTTTGTCCGGCTAGGCGGGCGGGTACCTCATCGGGCAAAGCTCCGAGAGCTGCCTGCCCTGCGTCCTGCTCCGGCACTCTCCCAGCCCTCCAGCCTGGGGCACGGCACCGGGCAGTCCCCGGGGCAGCAGGCTGGCACGGCACCGAGCGTCGCATCGGCTGGTGTGCGGGGCTGGAATGGTGTAGCCGGCACTCGGTCTGCAGAGGTGGCATGGCACGGCACCGCGATGCCCAGCGTGCAGAGCTGGCATCCAGTGTGCAGGGTTGGGATGGCACAGCCCTGCAATACCCCTGTGTAAGACTGGCATCCGCTATGCAGGGCTGGGATGGTATAGCATCACAATACCCAATGTGAGAGGATGGCACTCATTGTGCAGGGTTGGGATGGTACAACACCACAATACCCAGTGTGAGAGGCTGCCAATCAGTGTGCAGGGTTGGGATGGCATGGCACTGCGATACCCACCATGTGAGGCTGGCACCCATGTGCAGGACTGGCACATCATCACAATACCCACTGTGTGAAGCTGGCACTCAGGGTGCAGGGTTGGGATGGCACATCACTGTGATATCTAGCGTGAGAAACTGGCACCATGTGTGAAAGGTTGCCATGGCATGGCACTGCAATATCCAGTGTGTGGATCTGGCTCTCGGTATGCAAGACTGGCAGAGCACAGCACTGCACAGCATGGTACCAGCACACAGGCTGGCACAGCACAGCGCAGCACCAGCATGCAAGTTGGCACAGTTCAGCACAACACTGCACAGCATGGTACCAACATGCAGGCTGGCAGAGCACGCAGTGCCCTGGGCAGTGTGGCACCAGCCTGTGAGACTGGCATGGCAGAGCATGGATCAGAACAGCACCCACTTCTCATCCCATTGCCCTTCAGACTGGCTCAGGGCCACTCATAGTCCCACTGGGGTTATCCAGCTGTAGGCAGAGATGTGACTGTGCCCACCTGGGTATCAGCAGTTCTCCAGTTGCACGCTCACTATCCACCACCCTTCACAAAGACAAGTAGCATCCTCCCTCACAGCACAAACTCCAAACACCCTCCTCTTCCTCACACAACCAGCATCATCTTCTTCATCTACACTAGGGACCCCTCACCATTCCCCACTCATAGCATTGTTTGGGTTGGAAGAGACCTCTAAGATCATCATGGTTTAGATTGGAGATTAGGAACAATTTCTTTCCTACAAGAGTGGTCAAGCACTGGAACAGGCTGCCCAGGGAGGTGGTGGGGTCCTCATGTCTGGAGGTGTCCAACAAATGTGTGGACATGCCACTTGGGGACATGGTTTAATGGCCACGGTGCTGTTAGCTTGATGGTTGGACTCGATGACCTCCAACTGAAACAATTCTACAGTTCTGTGATTCAACCTAAGACCACCATGGCCATTAAATCATGCTCCAGCACTCCCATGTTCCTTATGCCCTTGCTTCTCCATATGCATCCAAGCCTCAGCTGCCTGTGTCACTCGTCTGCCTTGCTTGTCCACAGCACTCCCCCTTCTCTTCCTCCATCCATACCCCTATTCAGTCTTGCTACCTCAGCAGGAAGGCTGAAGCCCTCCCTTCACCAGGGGAGATGGATGGGTGCTCTCTGCTCACCCAGGACTCCTAAATTCCATAGAATCATTTTAGTTGGGGTAGACCTTTAAGATCATCAAGTCCAACCATCAAAACATATCAAACAATCCTTCTAGAGACTGTCCCCGGTTCTTGCTGTGGGACCTGGGAAAAAAACTTCCAGGGAGACCTTAGAGTAGCCCTCCTGCCTGTGAGGGGCTACAGGAGAGCTAGGGAAGGACTTTTGACAAGGGCTTATAGTGCTGGGACAAAGGGGAATGGCCTTGAACTGGAAGAGGGGAGATTTAGACTGGAAATTAGGAAGAAATTCTTTACAGTGAGAATGGTGAAACATTGGAATAAGTTGCCCTGGAAGGCTGGAGATGCCCCCTCCCTGGAAGTGGGCAAATCAGGTTCGATGGGACCTTGAGTAACCTGTTCTAGTGGAAGGTGTCCTTGCCCATGGGACATAGGAAAAGAAACGTGATCTTACTGCAGAACTGTAGAGACACAAAGTAGCTGCATCTCAAGTGACAGTCATCACTCCCCCTCTCAGCCCCTGCTCCTTCCCACCTTTTAACTTCTTTCTCTCCCACAATTTTAAGGGTGAAACTCCCTGAGCACCGAATATTTTGTAGCCCTAGACCATGCCTGTCTATCAGGACCAGCTAGGCTGGCTGGAAGGAGGAGAGTTTTCTTTTTAAATGAGTTGGGTGAATACTTGAATGTTCAAACAATCTTCTGTTCTTTGGCACATGAGAAAAAATAAATGTTCTCCCTGCGGGAGTTTTGATCTTGGCAGATTTTAGATCCGAGAGAAAGGCTGCAAAGCATCCCGTCTGTAATTACTTTCCTTGCTAGCAGGGGGGAAGGAGAAGAAAGGAGGGGAGAGATTAAAAAAAGGGAGGGAGTATGAAAGGAGAGCTCCTTTCTTCATCTCCCTTTCACAAGCAATTAGCCCAGCATCAGAACCCATCTCTGCCTGCGAAGAAAAGAAGGTGTTAATGAAAAGGCCACTATTGCCTTCAGATCTTTTGTTGAGCAAGCCGAAGCACTGGTGTGGGGCAGGGGATTGTTTGCACTCCAGGATTTGGGTTTTCACAGAATCACAGAATCCTAGAATTGCTTGGGTTGGAAGCGACCTTAGAGATTATCTAGTGCCGGCCTCTCTCCACTAGATGAGGTTGCCTGAATTCAAACACTTCCAGCACTGGACCCTGCACAGCTTCTCTGGAAAACCTGTTTCAGTGCCTTACCACCCTCGTGGGGAAGAATTTATTCCTAAATGTCTAATCTAAATCCAGCTTCTTCCTGTTTGAAGCCATCACCCCTTGTCCTGTCACTCCATGCCTTTGTCAAAAGTCCCTCTGCAGCTCTCCTGCAGCCCCCTTCAAATCCTGGGAGGCTGCTCTAAGGTCTCCCTCCAGCTTTCTCTTCTCCAGGTTGAGCAGACCCAACTTTCTCAGCTTGTCCTCCCAGCAGAGGTGCTCCACCACTCAGATCATCTTTGCGTCCTCCTCTGGGAGGACAATAAACCCTATTTAAAATACAGACTAACAGAAGCATTCAGAGGCTGCCTCTGTAATCACAGGATGGAACTGCCTCTGATTTGGAAGGGGTTTCAAAAGAACAGTGTAAAATCTGCCATAGAAAGGAACTAAATTGCCCAAAAGTTAACTTTGAAGAATAATTTCAAAAGGGAAAAAATCACAGGATCACAGAGTCCTAGAATGGTTTGCAGTTGGAAGGGACCTTAAAGATGATCTAGTTTCAACCCCCTGCCATGCGCAGGAACACCATTCACTACATCAGGTTGCTCAACTCTTCATCCACCTTTGTCTTGAACACCTCCAGGGAGAGGGCATCCCCAGCCTCCCTGGGCAACCTGTTCCAGTGTCTCACCACCCTCACTGTGGTGATTCTTCCTAATCTCCAGTCTAAATCTCCCCTCTTCCAGCTCAAAGCCATTGCCCTTCATCCTAGCACAGAAGAAGCCACAGTTTACCTTCTGCTAGAATACTGTGCCTTTAGAAGGTAAAATAAAGAATGGCATACGAGGAAAATCCACTCTGGTGCAGGGTGTGTTGCTCTGAGGAAAACAATCTCAACATGTTTTTTAAGCTGCAGTGAAGCCTATGGTGAAGTGAACACCATGAAGGAACAGAAGAGTTTAGAGATACAGCAGTTGGCCAAGTTTAATAGGGAAAAAATCCAAAGCCTTCCCCAAACACGAGCAGGTGAAAGGCATGAGCCTCCACAGCCCTTCCTGCAGGGTTTTATTACAGCATGCCTCAGTCTGTGGGGAGCACTTAAGACACAGCTTTACAGCTGCCCTCAAAATGTCATACAAGGATTTCATTGATCAGGGTGATAAACTTCCCTCACACCACCACACAGACAAGAAAGCTAAAAGATGTGTAGCACAGGTGCATTGCAGGAGCATTGCTTCAAGGAGGGAATTCATAGAGCCTTCAGTCTGTAACGTGGCTTGGAAGTCTGTTCCTGCTAACATGAGGCCTTGAACAACTTGGTCTGGTGGAAGGTGTCCCAGCAAAGGCCATGGAGATCAGAACTAGATGAGCTCCAAGGTCACTTTCAACCCAAACAATTCCATGAATTTATGAACCAGCAACTTCCACCAGGATTTGCACTTTGTACAGATGAAAGAGAGCGTTTGTCCACTCATGCAGTAACAAGAAGGCTGCAATCACATCTAAAAAGCTGCTGCTCACTATCACATCACATCACACTTACACTGAATTATTATCTAGTTATACTAAATTAAAACACACTCCCTGTACTCAAATACCGAGTTCACTTTTGAGGTCCTCACTCAGAGAAGGACATTGAGGGCTGGAGCATGTCTAGAGAAGGGCAATGAAGCTGGTGATGGGTCTGGAGAACAGGGCTGGTGAGGAGCAGCTGAAGGACCCAGGGGTGTTCAGCCTGGAGAAAAGGAGGCTGAAGGGAGACCTTCTCTCTCTGAAAGAAGATTGGAGCCAGGTCAGGGTTGGGCTCTTCTCCCACTTACCAAGTGATAGGACAAGAGGAAACAGCCTGAAGTTGCCCCAGGGGAGGTTTAGGTTGAACATTAGAAGAAACTTTTTCACAGAAAGGGTTCTCAAAGCCTGGAACAGGCTGCTCAGGATGGTGCCTGAACACCCATCCCTGGAGGTGTTTCAGAGAGGCAGAGATGTGGTACTGATGGACATGGTTTAGCATCAGCCTTGGTAGAGATAGATGATGGTTGGACTAGGTGATCTTAGAGGTCTTCTCCAAGACAGATAATTCTGTGATTCTGACCCTATAATTCTAAAGAACTGTGAGAAGTCATAACTTTAGCAGGATGAATAATCTGTGGGACGAATATCAGCGGGGAAAAACATCAGTAATTTCAGTGAGATAAGTAAGTGGGATGAATAAAATCAGTGGGATGAATAAAATCAGTGGGATGGAAAATCCATTTCAGAGAGTCTAAATGTAGAACACATTGGGTCTGTTGCTTCAATCACTCTGCATTTCAGGGATTACTTAATAAAAATTAAGTCATTTCAACCTTAAAAATGAAAAGTAGCTCCATATATGTTCTCCATAAGCTCAATGCCCAGGAAAACAGTGTGTTAAGCACAGACATCTGCCCACCCGAGTTCTTCAGGAACACAAAAGCCATCCCACAGCCTCAAACTTCCACCTGAGTCAACAGAACCTCTTTTGTTCAGCATCCTTCGGTGCAGGGGTAAGATGACAGCAGGTTCTGCTCCAAAATAATTTGCCTTTGTCCTGCACAGACTGTCCCTCAAAGCCACCCAAGCTTTCTGCTGCTTTAAGAAGAATCAGGATCCCATTAGATCTTGATTCTTTCATAGGAGCAAGACTGAATTTTGCTGGCTTTAGGAATCTGAGCAGTGCTGGAACTAGTTAGACCTTCCAGCCATTTTTCTCCTTTTGCATCAGGGAAGAGCAAACCTCAAGTATAGTGAAGAGAGAACTGCTAAAAGCAGAGCTTTCTTGCTCACTAGGATCAAAACAGTTGGAGGCTAGGGCTAGGATTTTATGCACTTTAATTAAAAGATGAATTGACTTGCTTATTAAGTTGCCAGTTCCATCCCTGGATGTAATTACAAGGGGTTTATGTAAACTAAGCTTCTAAGGGTGACTATGTGTGAAAATCAAGTCTTTTTTTTCTTTTATTTTGACATCAACAGTCTGAAAGACAAAGCCATAAAAAGGGACTGTTTGAGGTTTGAACTTCTGAGATAAATCAGTGGTGTGCAACAGCTACAAACCCAGCGACACCACAAACAACCTGGTGTTTATTATTTAAGCTCATACCCTGCAGCACATAGAACCTACTGGGAAGAGGAAGCCCAGCTGCTTCTCAGCTGGAAGCTGATCACCACTTTAGACTTGAAACATTAAGATATCCAAAAAGGATTTTAGGCAGGCAAAGGAAAAAACAGATGTGTACCAGTATGTACACAGGTTGTCAAAAGGGCAAGGGTGGGATTCTTTGCAGACTTAAAACACTCCTAAAACCTGTCCCTTTGTTCTTCCACATCGGTTTAGAGAAGACCTCATTGCTCTCTATAACTCCCTGAAAGGTTGCAGTGAAGTGGGGGTTGGTCTCTTCTCCCTAGTATCAAGTGATAGGAGAGGAAATGGCCTGAAATTGTGCCAGGGGAGGTTTAGGTTGGAGATTAGGAAAAATTTCTTTCCTGCAAGAGTGGTCAGGCATTGGAACAGGCTGCCCAGGGAGGAGGTGGAGTCACCATCCCTGGGGGGGTCCCAGAAATGTGTGGCTATGGCACTTTGGGACATGGTTTCATGGCCACGGTGGTATTGGGTTGATGGTTGGACTCAATGATCTTAGTGTCTTTTCCAACCAAAGCAATTCTATGATCCTGTGATTCTAAGACACAGTGAAAAATAAATAGCAAGGATCAAACACCTCTCTGCATTCTTTTTAAAGCCTTCCTTGCCTTCTCTCCTTCTCCTGTTCCTTCCTCTTTTCCCTTCCTCCTCCTTGTCTCCACTTTGCTTCGCTCTGCCTCCTATCCTGGCTTTCACAGCAGTTTTTGTGCAGGATTTTATTAGTAGATGTCTTGCCACACTGGCTCTGGAGGAGGAGGAGGAAAGGCTCATTTACATAGCAGGTTTACAAGGACAGGGATGCATTTCCTACAAATGTTCTTACATCAAAAAGATGCAAATGTGGACAAGGGAGGCACATTCCTCCCTATTGCCAGAAAAATAGAAGAGACAATTTGAAAGGCAGCAGGGAAATTACAAGCAAGCTGAAGGCAGAAAGCAAGCAAGCAAGCAAGCCTGAAACTGTATTAAAAAGCCAATATCCATTTAAGATGATATAAACACTGGAAGTAATTCAACACTTGAAAATGCAGCTTGAGGATGGATGAATGCATGACACACACACACACTGAGGAACAGGACAAAAAGAGTCTCCTTCTACTGAAATCAAAGAGATTGTTGGTATTAATTCACGAGGAGCAGGCTTATAGTTTCAGGTCAGTCACCTTCCCTTTGAAAGATGGTTTTGTGCTCCTTGCAGAACCTGCTCATACTTCCCACCCCCCAAAACTACACAAAGCCCCAAAATGATATTTGTCTTGACTTTGTTGGCATACTCAGAGGCACAGAGGTCAAGCCTGAAGAAGAAAAGAGGAAGACCATGAAAGGCTAATGCCTGTCCTAAGGATATTCCAAAGCAAGACACATGTTTTGTACTCCCCAAGTTGTACTTTAAACATTAGCTTTTTAAAATAGAAAGTCATGAAACCAGGAGCCATGGCAGCAAAATTCCATCCTTAGGCAAGGACATGTACCATATCAATAGCTTCTCCTAAATACCAAAATAAACCATCACTATTTCCAGCTTCCAGATTTTTCCTTCCCTGAAACGTTTCTCCCAACAATTCAGCATTTCCAGACCAAGAAGGGTCACTCAGACTATTTTATTCAGTGTTAATGGGAACTAAATGTGCTCATTCGTAAGATACCACTTGGCATGTTCAGACAAAACACACTGAAGGCTCCTGACTCACACAAGAACAACAAAACAACGTAAGAATGTTTGATTCTCTGCGGTTGAATTAAATTAGAGTAGGGACAATGCGTAACACTTGGGTTTTTCTCAATGGAAAGTTCCCTCAGGAGAGTGAGTTGACACTGAAACTTCAGTAGGTGGAGCCTGTTTTATGTGAGTGTGCTTAATGATGACAGGTAACATGGATAGTCTTCTCCAAATTTAGAGGCCCACCTCTTTTCACCAACTGCAGTCTCAGTAGGACGTTGCCGCACAAGCTGATGCCAAGATACTGAACTCTACTTCTACTATGGTCTCACAAGTGCTGACTAGAGGGGAAAAATCACAGAGTCATAGAATTGTTTGGGTTGGAAAAGACTCTAAGATCATCAAGTCCAACCTTCACCCCAACAGCACCATGGCCAAATGAGACCAGAGACATTAAACCATGTCCCAAAGTGTCATGTCCACACCTTTCTTGAACACTCCCAGGGATGGTGACTCCACCACCTCCCTGGGCAGCCTGTTCCAATGCCTGACCACCCTTGCAAGAAAGCAATTGTTCCTAATCTCCAACCTAAACCTTTCCTGGCACAATTTCAGGCCATTATCTCTCATTCTAACACCTGATACTAGATACTCACTAGATATTTGCTTTCCTCAGCCTGCTGACAACACCCTAATGCAGAAAAGGATGCCACTGGACTTCACAAGAGGACACTTCTGGCTCGTGTTGAGCTTAGTGTCTCCCAAGACCTCTCCTAAGTCAAGATAAACAACATTCAATGTTCTCCTTCACTCGCTGGGCTAACCATGTCATTGTAGACAGGTTGGTCAAAGTTATTTTCCCTGTTGTATGTCTATGATGACTACACTCAACTACCTTCTTGTTCTTAATATGTCTGGAAATGTTTTCCACAAAATTTGCTGTATCACCTTCCTTAAGGTTTACCCTCAAGGAGCTTAAAAGCAAGACAGCCTAGAAGGTGGAGGCAGCATTGGTGTATTACTCACAGACACTAAGTGGTTTAGTTATAGTCATTCAAGAGCCTGCAGCAGAGCCATGATGAGAATCATAGGAACATTAAGATTGGGAAAGACCTCTAAGAGATCATCGAATCCAACCATTAACCAAGCACTGCCAGGTCAGCACTAGACCATGTCCCTCAGCACCACATCCTCAGAAGTTGTTTTGAAGGGCAGGGATTTATCCATAAAAGCAGCTTCCTTCTCCTAAAATGCAACTGCAGCACAGTAGTATTTTGCAGACTGAAGCTTTTTAAAAGCATTCCTGAATTGATGGTGAAATGGCATCACAAATAACATCCACTCACCTTTTTGGAACAGTACCAGACAGTCCCAGCTGCTAATGGTCTGCTTTCTTCGCTGTTCCCCACAGGAATCTGATAGCTGTGGATACAGATGAGACCAGAGACAAGTTCAGGCAAGTCTGATAAGATTTGATTTCCACTAGTGCTCAGACATTCCACCCTCCTGGACTTCATGTGCTATGTCATAAATCAGAAAGGTCTTTCTCAGGTTTTTAAGCTATTTTATTGCAGTTTCTTTCCTTTGGCTGCTTAAGAAAGGTGTTGAACACAGACCAAGCAGCATGGAAATACCCTATTGTCATCCTATTGGCTTGAGAACAGTCTGGAGTAGAAGGACTTGGGGGTGTCAGTTGATGAAAAACTCACCATGAGCTGGCAATGGTAGTTGGCAGCCCAGAAGGCAGCCATGTGCTGGGCTGCATCAAAAGCAGTATGTGCATCAGGACAGGGAGGGGATTGTGTCCCTCTCTCTGTTCTGCTCTGCTCTGCTGTACTCTGCTGAGACCCCACTTGCAGCACTGCCTCCAGTTATGGGGCTCCCAGCACAAGAAGGACATGGAGCTGCTGGAATGGGTCCAGAGGAGACCACGAAGATGATCAGAGAGATGAAGAACCTCCCCCACGTGACAGGCTGCAAGAGTTAGGGCTATTCATCCTGGAGAAGACTCTGGGGAAACCTTAGAGCATCATTTCAGTACCTGAATGAGGCTACAGAAGACCTGAGGGGGTGCTTTTTACAAGGGCTTGTAGTGATAGGACGAGGGGCAATGGCTTTGAGCTAGAAGAGGGAAGATTTAGGCTGGAGATTAGGAAGAAATTCTTCATAGTGAGGGTGGGGAGACACTGGAACAGGTTGCCCTGAGAGGCTGGGAATGTCCCTTACTTGGAGGTGTTGAAAGGACAGATTGTATGAGCAACCTGGTCTAATGGAAGGTGTCCCTGCCCGTGGCAAGGGGGTTGAACTAGATGATCTTTAAGGTCCTTTCCAACCCAAAGCATTCTGTGGTTCTGTGTTTCTATGCTAACCTCCCACACGACAACTTGCAAGCAGTACAACACACAGGTATCCATCAAAGACATGGTGTGCTGCACTCCCTCCCTTGTGTGAAAGGAATTTTCAGCCAGCTTTACAAAGACCTCTTTGTTTTGTCTTGAGGCACACTAAAATCTGCCTTTTAAACTTTCTTTAAAACCCACATTTATTTTTGACTATCCCAACATATTGTTCCAAGCTGGCAAGCACTGCTCATTTACATCTCTGAACATCAACAGAATGCTAATCTATAGTAAACAGCCTTTATTACCACGAAGAATGTGGTGCTAATTAGCAAGAGAGACCCTTGGTTCTCTGATAGCCTGAGTGAGAGAGATTCCTAGGAAAAGGATGGGTTACAATTGCACCCCATCAAGCGGAGCATCTCTAAACAGTTATGCTGCAAGTTCTCTGAATCCTAATTCTGGCCTCCAAGCATTTGGGAATAGGGTGGAGGGGGTTTAGAGCAATTTGTTATTGAAAATAAATAGCTCTGAAAGGGCTTGCAGCTCCTCAAAGTGAAATATCCTGGGGCCAGATCAGGCTGTCCTGAGTGGAAGCAGATCAGGAAGAGCAGACCAGCCCTCTTCCTCATCAGATTTAACTCTAAAATGAGTTTTGGAACAGGGGAGGGAAGGGGGAGGTCAGACAAGCTCTTCACTTTCTCCAGACCAGCTCTTAACTTCAAAACTGCTCAGATGAGTAAATTTAGATCATAGAATCACAGAATGGTTTGGATTGGAAATGACCTTAAAGATCATCCAGTTCCAACCCCCTGCCACAGGCAGGGACATCTCCCACTAGATCGGGTTGCTCAAGGCCTCATCCAGCCTGGCCTTTCGACACCTCAAAGTAGGGGACATCCACAACCTCCCTGGGTAACCGGTTCCAGTGTCTCCCCATCCTCACTGTAAAGAATTTTTTCCTAATCTCCAGTCTAAATCTGCCCTCTTCCAGCTCAAAGCCATTGCCTCTCATCCTGTCACTACAAGTCCTCACAGCAAGTCACTCCCCAGCTCTCCTGTGGCCCCCTTCAGTTACTGGAAGGCTGCTCTAAGGTCTTCCTGGAACCTTCTCTTCTCCAGACTGAACACCTGTAACTCTCTCAGCCTGTCCTGTAGAAGACAGGAATTACCACGTATCAAAGCCAAGTGGCTTATTTGCAATTCCATCAGAGTTATGAAAGAGCAAGGGTTTTAAATCCTAGATTACAGCTGGCTGTCTGGAGGGGAGCTAATCTTTTAAATAATCCTGTGTTGTTTCTCACCCAGGTCATTTTACCAGATTCCAGATTTGCAATCAGTGAAGATATCTCCTAAACTCCAACATAACGAGGACCAAAATCCTCTCCAGACAAGCTGAGTCTGAGAGCAGATATCAAAGAAGAGAGGAGAGTAACCCCCCCCCGGCTAATAACAGGAGAGCTCCTGGTTTGTAGCTGATTTTTTCAATGCCTGTGATGTTAGCAAAACCAATCCTGCCCCTCAGTACAAGAACATGCTTTTGATTTCCTTCTCTTTTGGGAATACTTGGGGGCAGAAAAAGCCCAAAACTTCTGGCTGAACTAATTCCTAAGCTATAAATTAAACTCACTGCAGTGCTGGTTTTGCTTTGAAGCCTGAGGATAAGCCCTGCCACCAACGTGTTACTGGAAAATTGGTTTGATTTTCTTCAATTATCTCTTCAAGAAAACAAAGATTCCCAAACTGGCAGGCAGCTGAGCAGCCTTCCCCCACCACAGCACACACACCTTCTGACTTTCCACCTCTGGATATTGATGAGCTGTGCTGTCATTGTGGTGAGACACAGGGTTCTTCCTACGCTCCCTAGCTTCATAACCCAGGAAAGCTTCTGAGCATCGCTTGTGCCTGGAGAAGCTGAGGAGAACACTCTCTCATGAATGACACAGGTGACGGGGGAGTCACAGCTCTTCCTTCTTCAGCAATTCTGAGTGACAACAGCTACTGAATCCCAATGAGGCCCAAGTTCCAGGAACTCCCTGTACCTGCACTTCTGGCCTCAACAGACTATGAGAACTTTGCTAAACTGAACACGACAAGAGACGCTGAAACGCAGCAGCTGGAGGGGTCCCTCTCCTCCACTATCGCCCTGGTAATAGTGCTGGTTATTATTTTCTCTTTGATAATGACATCCCTCCTCACCTACTGCTTTCACAAGTGGAAACTCAGAAGTAAAAAACTGCAGAGAGCACAAGAGGAGTATCAGAAAGATCACGAAAAGAGCATTTTTCAAAACACATCTGGACTTGTGTCATAAAAAAACCCTCAAACAACAGCAGCCACCAAGAAATGCTCTTGAGTTACCTGAAAATGCTAAGAGAATAGCAACTATGACATTTCCAAGCAAATCTCTCCTTGTTTTATCTCATTTCTAAGAGTTGATAGCAGTTTGGAGAATTTCCTACAGCTTTATTAGACATATATATATATATTTCTGTACTTAGCCTCATTTGTGCAAAGTAAACCCAACACAATCCTGTATTTTTAATCTCTGTTGTGTTACTGAAAGAGGGAATTTAAAGCTGTGCTTGTTCTAAAAGCCACTGGGTCAGGGAAGGAGAAAAAACGACAGATTTTGGCCAATGCAAGAAAAAACAACTGAGTGACAGGGAACTACTGTCCAGTGGAGGCTGAAAGGATGCTGAGGGACCTGGAGCATCTCTGAGGAGCAAAGGCTGAGAGGCCTGGGGCTGGTGAGCCTGTAGAAGAGCAGCCTGAGAAGGGATCTGAGCAATGCTCAGCAAGACATAAAGGGTGGGGGACAAGAGGATGAAGCCAGACTCTTCTCAGTGGTGCCCAGGGACAGAACAAAAGGCAATGGACACAAACAGGAACCCTGGTGGATCCATCTGAACATGAGGGGAAACCTTGGTGTGAGAGTGCTGGAGCCCTGAAGCAAGCTGCCCAGAGAAGTTGTGGAGTCTCCTTCTCTGGAGATCTTGCAACCTCACCTGGAGGTTGTGATCCTGGGCATGCTGTAGTGGGTGTCCCTGCTGTAACAGTGGAGGCTGGACTGGATGATCTCCAGAGGTCCCTTCCCACCCCCTGATGGAGGTTGAAAGGGTGGTTTTGTGATGAAAACTCATGCAGTTGAGATGTCTTGCACCAAACTAATCATCTGGCTGAAGTTTCTGAAATCCAGTGGAGTTTTGGGGAAATAAGATCCCTAGATTCCCCACAGTAGCAGCCGGGTCCTGAAAGAGCAACGGAAGAATTCTTCATTTCTTTATCAACAGCTCCATGCAGAGAGCATGCAGGACCGAGCCCTAAATGTGTGAGCAGGTGGCAAGTCAGTATCTCTTGGAGTGAGTGCAGAGGAGGGCCACAAAGTTGATCCATGGGCTGGAGCACCTCTGATAGGAAGATAGCGTGAGGGAGCAGGGGGTTGTTCAGCCTGGAGATGATTTTGGTGGGATCTTAGAGCTGCCTTCCAATTCATGATGGGATCCTAGAGGAATGCTGCAGAGGGACTTTTCGTAGGGGTGTCTAAGCAATAGGACAAGGGGAATGGTTTTAACTTAAGCGAGAGCAGGATTAGACTGGATCTTAGCAAGTAGTTCTTCAGTACATGAGTGATAAGACTCTGAAACAGGTTGCCTAGGGGTTGTTCAAGGCCAGTACCTAGAGGTGTTCAAGGCCAGGTTGGATGATGCCTTGAGTAACCAAGTCTATTTGAGAGGTGTCCCTGCCTATGGCAGGAGGGGGTTGGAGAAGATGATCTCTAAGGTCCCTTCCAACCTAAGCCATTCTGTGATTCTGTTTCCTTCAGGCAGAGTTCAGTGCTGGGAGTTGCTAGCAGCATTCCAGCCACAAGTGGATTAAGGACATGCAGTTTCTCAAGGAAAAGAGCAAGCCCCAGCTGCACTTTGTGAACTGGATTTGTGATGTCTTTTAACCCTGCCCTGCCCTGGTCTGTTTCTCTTTTCATAGCCTGTAATATGATGTCACGGAAAGCAGGGCAGATCTCCTGTGGTTCAGCCTATTAGCAGTAACATTTCCTAACAGAGTGGTGGGTGTGCTCTTCATCTACATTGTCGTCTGGAAAAGTAGAGAACAAGCAAAACCCCCAAACCAGAATCCCTGCTGACCTATAGAGCTTGCCTGCAATTAACCATTCATGCTGTGATGTATTTTTAAACAAGCTATAATACTGTGATGATGCTGTAAACTTTACTTCTGTAGGCAAAACAACAACAAAAATGTTCTGTTTAAAAATGTCAAGATGAAGGATGTAAATGTTCTGAAAGTGCTATCAGCTTAAAAAGAGGAAAAAGATGAATTTGCACAGAACATTCTAGAGGATTCTGTGAACAAGCTCCAGATAATATTTTTGCAGAGGGATTTATGGCTCATACACACTTGTCTATGTGAGAACAAACAGTATTATTTTATTACAAAATAAAGACATGAATAAATAAGCAGTGAATGGCCATGGGCAGACACTGGAAAATGTTTGTTTTTGTTTTCCTCAAGGGATCCTGATCAATTCTACAGGTGATTGGAAAGAGAGAAGACCTGGCACCTTACTGACAGGTTTGTGCATCCAAAGAGCAACAAAGCTAGTAAAGGGTTTGGAAAATGAGAAGGATCTGGAGAAGGATCTAGTGAACGAGGAGGAGGAGCTGGGGCACAAGTGAAAAAGGTCAGGAGGAGTTGTTAGCTGCTGCTGAAGGAACTGGGGTTGTTCAGTCTGGAGAAAAGAAGGCAAAGGGGAGACATGCTGGCTTTCTACAACTCTGGAAGGAGCTTGGAGCCAGATGGGGATTGGGCTCTTCTCCCAAGCAACAAGTGAGTGGTTTCTCCTCAATTCAGCCTCAAGTCAGATTCAACACATGGAACACTTTATTCCCAAAAAAAGTTGTCAAGGCTTGGCCCAGGCTGCCCAGAGCAGTGGTGGAGTCCCTGTCCTTGGAGGGGTTTCAAGGCCATGTAGATGTAGTGCTGAGTGACATGGTTTAGTGGTGACCTGGCAGAGCTAGGTTCATGGTTGGACTTGATGACCTTTGAGGTCTTCTCTAATCTTAAGGATCCAGCTCCCAACCTTCCCCCATGCTCCACTCAGTGCAGGGTAAGATCACAAGAACCTGTTGTGGAGGCAAAAGGGAGTAAGCTGGCTGCACGAACCCAAGGCAGATGTAGTACCATTAATAATGTTTTCACAAAATTACAGCCCATTTTTTCAGGCAGACTGGCATTTAGAATCTCATCTCCATGGCAAGCAGGGACATTTTGCAGGCAGTGTCTAGGCTGGCTCTTAGGCATGGAGATGCTAAAAAGCCATTCTCTGAAAATCATCCTGAAGGGTAATAAAATTACAAGGTGAAGAATGCAAGCATATTCCAAAGGCTTTAAAAACCCAGAGCTGGAAGCACACCAGCTCTTCCTGGAGGCTGTTATGGATGACTTGGAATACCAGCACTGAAAGCTACAATTCAGGTTTTTAGTGCTGAGGAATCTGGGCGCTGTGTCAGCTAACAATTTTGCAGGAGAACATGATAGCTTCCAGCAAAACCTTGTCCTCAGTGCCACCAGCTTCCAACTTTTGTCAAGCTCCCAATGTGAATAAATGGATTCAGTTCCTCTTCTTGGAAGCTGATCAAACTGGCTTTGGTAAAATAAAATAGTAATAAAGAAACTGACCCTTGTCACACAGCAAAACCCTGACTGTAGGTGGACCGATAAAGAGGACATGGCCCTGAAGGGCCTGAAGCATTTCAGGGTTTAGTAGATCTTCAGAGAAAAGAGCTCTATTTGATTTACGGATTACTGGACCAGTGGGACCAGTATGGTTTGATCTGATGATCAAAAAGGTCATTTCCACATGAAATGATTCTGTGATTCTATGATTCTGTGATCAGGTTCCACCTGGCTATAGGAGACTTTGCTTGAGCAGAAGGTTGGACACGATGACCTCCAGATGTTCCTTCCAAGCTCCACATCCTGCAGTGACAAATTGCAACAGAGTGGCCAGCAGGACCAGGGTAGGATTGCGCCCCCAAACTGGGCACTGGTGAGGCCACACTTCAAATCCTGGGTTTAGTTCTGGACCTCTCACTCCAAGGACATTGAGGGGCTGGAGCAGGTCCAGAGAAAGGCAATGAGGCTGGTGAAGCCTTCAGAACAGGTCTGGTGAGGAGCAGCAGAGGGAACTAGGGCTGTTCAGCCTGGAGAAGAAGAGACTGGGGGAGATCTTCTGGCTCTCTACACCTCCCTGAAAGGAGGCTGGAGTCAGGTAGGCGTTGGTCTCTTCTCTCACAGAACAAGTGGCACAAAAAACGGAAGTGGCATCAAGTAGCACCAAGGGAGGTTTAGGTTGGACATGAAGAACAATTTCTTCCCCTTCAGTGTTGTCAAGGCCTGCCCAGACTGCCCAGGGCAATGGTGGAGTTCCCTTCTCTGGAGGGGTTTCAAAGCTGTGGAGATGTAGTGCTGAGTAACACAGTTTAACAGGAGTCTTGGCACTGCTGGGTTAAGGCTTGGACTCAACAATCCCCAAACTCTTTCTGTCTAAGCAATTCTTCAATTCCTTGATCTCACAAGGGATTGGAAACCAGTATCCAATCCTTTGCTCTCAGTTCAGATTCAGGCAAGTTGGTCACACCAGAACTTCATTCCCACAGTGCTAGAAGCATACTGTGAATAACATGGAAGTCTGTTTCTCCTCTAGGACACAAAGTCCTATGGGCCAACAGAGGGATAGAAGCAGGACTATGGAATGACTGAGCCTGGAAGCCAGGTTTGTTTTATTCATAGAGAAATTTAGGGCAAATGAAGGTGGAAATGACACTGCTGCTGTCCATAGGAACCCGATTTTAATGATAATCAGAGGAGTGGGGTTTTCTCCAAAGGGTCAGTTATGAAGCACAACATCATGGAACGGGTTATCAACAGACACCTGAATAAAACTGCATCTACCACAAACTCTTCTGTTCCTGTCCAAGGTTCAGAGCACTAAACTCTACTACAGCACCAATCATTCAGAAGATTAAATATTGCAACCATCTATAGCACGAAAGCTAGACAAGCACAAGCTCCAAAGCACTTGAAGAGGCAGACTGATTTGTTCCAGTTCTCCAGCTGCTTACCATATGAATCACCCTTGATCCACCTCGCTCCTTTCGAGCCCCAGTGAGCACAAACAAGGCAGCAGATGAATAAATATTTCTTGATCAGAGTTTTAGAGCATTTCTTTGCAAGAGAAGAAAAAGCTGCTGCTGAGGAAGGCGTAGGGGGGACACTCTTGTGAGAGGGAAAAGGAAATGATCTACCTTTCTTATCCCTACATCCTACTGGGCTCCACAATTCAAGAGGGACAGGGATATACTAGACAATGTCCAACAGAGGTTATGAGGATGATAGACTGGAACATCTGTCTGATGAGGAAAGGCTGAGAGACCTGGGGCTGATGAGCCTGGGAAAGAGCAGCCTGGGAGGGGATCTTCTCAATGCTCAGTAAGAGCTAAAGGATAAGGGACAAGAGGATGGGACCAGACGCTTCTCAGTGGTGCAGAAACTGAAACCCAGGAGGTTCCATCTGTACAGGAGGAGAAAATTCTTTGGTGTGAGGGTGCTGGGACCCTGGAGCAGGCTGCCCAGAGAGGCTGTGGAGTCTAAAAATTCCAAACCCACCTGGATATTGTGATCCTAAGCAAGCTGCTGAGGGTGCTGCTGGGGGTGCTGCTGGGTGGTTGGACTCGATGTTCTCTGAAGGTCCCTTACAATCCCCAGCATTTCTATGATCCTCCATTTGTTGGGTGTCCAGACTCAAACACTGCAGCATGATAAAATCCATTATTTAGACGCACAGATCTTTTGTCCCATTGTACAACCCTAAGAGTGGCTACAAGAAAGCAGAAGACAAACACTCAGGTCTCAGAGGGATCTTTTTTTATCATTCTGCATAGAAAAATGAAAGAGCTGTGGTGAGCAGCAGGAAAACACGCAACAGACAGCAGCAAAATGCGCTCTGATTTTTCAGAGCAGTGATTGGAACTGTCTTTGCAACATTCATGCAAACAAACATGAACTGCACAGCCACTGAGTGTGAGAAGTGATTTACAGACAAATATCGTCTGATGCCAAACCCAAACAGCTCAGAGTTCAATGGATCTACATAAAGGCTTGAGAGGAGTTTGCAACAAGAGTTGCACAGAAATACTTCTGTGTGTCTAGAAAGCAGCTCCCTACTGAAAGCACAACTGTTGAAATGTTGTCTTCTACTTGGAATCAATTCCTGTTTCAGAAAGCTGGGGATAGACTTTTGAGCAGGGCCTGTTGTGACAGGATGTTCCCGTTTGGGCCATGAGCATACCCAGTCCTGGAGAAAAGAATCGACTCTCACCCCTTTTCAAGAGTGATGGTTTGAACTCAGAGGGAGATTCATACTGGAGAAAAGGGAGAAATGTTTGACATTAAGGGTGGTGAGAGCCAGGCTCAGGCTGCCCAGAGAGGTGAGAGATACCCCATCCCTGGAACCATTGCAGGTCAGGCTGGTTGTGGTTCTGAGCAACCGGCTGTAGTTGCAGCTGTCTGCTGACTGCATGGGGTTGGACTGGATGACCTGTAAAGGTCCTCTCCCACCCAATGCATCCTATGATTCTATTTAAAATCCCAGAACTCACTTTCTGTGTTTTTTGTAAGGGCTGAGAGCTGTGTTCACTGATAACAACAACAAAATGACAGTTCCAAAGGATTCCATTCCTGATCATCCCTCCTGTCTGACAGCTCTAATGAGACTTCACACAGAACAGGTGTCCTTTGCCTCATGTCAGGTGGCTTGCTGGAGACTTTCAAGATGCCTGAGAGTATAGGTCAAAGCAACCAGGGAACAGAGAGGGAGCATCAAAAAGACAGTTGTGAGATTGGAACATTTCACAGAATCAGACTGGCAGGGGCTGGAAATGACCTCTGGAGATCATCCAGTCCAAAACTCCAGCTCAAGCAGGGGCACCCACAGCACCTTGCCAATGATACCAAAGGCTAACTGGGTTGGAAACTCTCCAAAGAAGGAGACTCCAAACTTCTCTGGGCAGCCTGCTCCAGGGTTCCAGCACCCTCACAACAAAGAATTTTCTCCTGTTCAGATGGAATCTCCTGGGTTCCAGTTTGTGCCTATTGTTCCTTGTCATTTCACTGGCCCCATCCTCTTTCCCCTGCACCTTAGCTCTTGCTAAAGCTCCTCTGAGGCTGCTCTTCTGCAGGCTCAGAAGCCCCAGGGCTCTCAGCCTTTGCTTCCCAAAGAGATGCTCCAGGCCTATCAGTGTCTTTGCAGCTTCATCTGGACTCTCTCCAGTGGTTACCTGTTTCTCTTGAATAGGGAAGCCCAGAACTGGACCCTAGACTCCAGCTGTGGCCTCACTAGAATTTGAAGGCCCATAGATTAATTACAAGAAAAAAGCAGCAGTTTATTCCTTAGATAGAGACACAGAATCACAGAGTGCCAGGCTGGAAGGGGCCCCAAGGATCATCTGGTCCAACTTTCACAGTCTGCAGTGACAATTGCAAATTTAAAGCCAAGCTCAGGGGGATGTTTTCCACAGACTATTAAAGCTGTTGTATATAAGAATCAAAATAAAGTGCTGATGAAGCAGTGAAGACAACCAGCTTTGAACAGCTTGGGGCTGCAATATCCTCCTCAGGATCGAATTCCAGTCAAAACATTCAGGGTCAGTTTCTAAACATGAAAAGGCAGATATTGGCTAACACTCGTAGGTCTTTCTCCCTCTACATCCCAACACTTCTTTCCAGGTTTTCCATCAGGAAAAACAAGAGGCTACACAGGCCTCAGGCACTCTTATAAACAATATAAAACATGCAAAAGAAACTACACAGGTACAAAATACAAAACCAACTTCAACAATCCCTAGTTTTGTCCCAAAATGGGACAATAAAAGGCAACAGTAAAGTTGATCCTATTTCTTTGTAAGAAAAATGCAGGATGAGTTCAGAGACAGGGATATTCCTTCAAGATTTCCTCATCATTCAGAGATGTAAATGTGCAGAAGTCAGGGAACTGGAGACTGATAAGAGTCAGTAACTTTGTGACTCACACCAGTCCAGCAGCCACAAAGTCACCACCACAGCAACGCAATGAGTTCCTGCTGTTAGTAACCATCAGAAAGGTGCCTGTGTTGGTGGCCACAGAGCAGCACTCAGCTTTTGAGGCTACACTGAAAATTATTTCATTGTCTAACCCACTGAGATGCCCAGCTTAAAGCCATTTTAGCTATATGTGTACCAAATGCCAATGTTTCACCCAGACAGGGAATCAGAAAATGGGTGGCTCATCCAGTCCAATACTGCTGCAGTCATCAGGGACATCTGCTCAAAAGTCTGGCACCAGGTCTCCCTGAAGCCTTCTCTTCTCCAGGCTGAACAACCCCAACTCTCTGAGTCTGGCCTCACAGCAGAGAGCTTCTAGCCCTCCCATCATTGCTGTGGCCTCGACTGCCTCTGCTCCAACCGGTCCCTGTCTCTGCTGTGCTGAGGACTCCAGAGCTGGCCCCAGCACCGCAAGTAGGGTCTCAGCAGAACAGAGCAGAGGGGCAGAATCCCCTTCCTCCACCAGCTGCCCACACTGCTGGGGATCAGCCCAGGCTGGCTTTTGGCTGTGAAGATCCATTCTTCGAAAGACAATCACTTTGCCATCTTGAAAAACCATAGTCTACTACAACTGATTCCAATGTAGATTAAAATCAGGTCAAAAACATTATTCAGCATCTTATTCCAATTTTGTTCTATGTTTTTTAATCTTGGATTTCCCCCTCCTCGACACCTATCCTACATAGGTTCTATGATTAATTTATTATCATTTCGTGTCCTGTTGGCATCTGCAGCCTTGCTGATTAATTTCTGTTACAGTCTCATTATTCCAGGTCTATAAATACCCCATTTCATTTTACTCCTTCCTAGAGTTACTTTGCAACCTTCTTTTTCTCCTCCACCTGGGGCTCTCACTTTCAATTTAACGTAAGACAGTGGGCAAAGATTGAGCTGAAAGCCAGTAATTACACCTCCCTGGCCTGAAAAATGGAATCATTTCCTTATGGATGGAAGCAGCTGTGAGCTGCTCTGAAATCCCAGAAGCCATTCCATGAAAAACAATACTTATTACTTGTCAGATTAATAATAGGAGGTGTTGGCCTCTGTAATTTGACAACAGTATGTGGTTCAATCGCAGTATTTGCATTTAGGAAGGATGAAGAAGTTGACTCACACCCCAGACAGCAGCAGCAGTCTGGGCATATCTGGTTCCACCTGCAAGAGCATTGTACCACCACCCAATTCATCACTGCCAGAGCAGGTCATAGGCACCATCGTTAGCATTCAGTACAAGACTCTCCCAGTTCTTTATGCCCTTCAGTTATCTTTACTACTTTCAGGCCTTACATCTTCCGACATTTCAGCCTTTGCCATAAATTCCTGGGATCCTCTGAAGGTTTGGGAAGGTTTCTGAGTGCTTCTCCTAGAAGTGTAATCATGTCCTGAAAGAAAAAAAACATGGAAATGACCTGGGTTTGTATTCCTACCATTTCTCATTCCTGCATCACAGGTCTACCACTGGCAGCTACATCTGGTCTCTCTCTGCTGAAGCTTGGACTCAATGATCTTGAAGGGCTCTTCTAACTGAAACAGTTCCATGATTCTATGATTCAAAGCAAGTAGGCAGGCAGATTTTTAAAGCATCCTGTGTAAAATCTTTGTTGAACAACAGGGCCAGTGATCTGCCCCATAAGATAGATTTCTTCCCCAATGAGGGGAAGAAAAAAAGCTTTGCAGGGAAGCCAGGAGAAAAATAGCAGGAGAAGAGTGAAGCCTCACTTTGAAGTTCTTAAATCTGAGTTATGGAGTGAGTAAGAGTCAAAAAGGACAGTGGAGCATTAGGTAAAAAAGGAGTGTCTGACACAGCAGCCAAATTCCCTCCCCGCTCACAAACACAGGAAGGTAGATCTCAGGGCTTCAGACATCACGAGTTACTCACTGCACAGACTAGTTTGGGATGGAAGGCATTAAAAGGTCCAGCCTCACTGTAATCAGCAGGGAGGTCTTCAGCTTAGAGCGCTGTCCAGGATGACCTGGAACATTTCCAGGAATGAAGTATCTAAAACCTACTTCCAGTCTGACTCTCTTCCAAAAGTGAGAAAAGAGTTCTTTCTTCAGGAAGAAGATTATCCTGAGGAAGAGCCACAAGAGACGCAAGGAATTCCCTAAGTTTCAGCTTACATTGCCCACCATCTGTTCCAGAGGTATCTCCTAACAATAAAGCTTGAATCTTTGTGACAGCAAAGAGAAGAGTGTTCTTCCAAGAAGAAATCGCAGTGTATCTGAGAGGCCTTAGCCTCCACAGCACAAGGAAAAGGCATCAATTTGTTCCAGGAGAGGTTTAAGTTGGACATGAGGAACAATTTCATCCCCATGGGGGTTGTCAAGGCCTGGCTCGGGCTGCTCAGGGCAGTAGTGGAATCACCCTCCCTAGAAGGGTTTCAAAGCTGTGGAGATGTGATCTGAGGGACATGGATTAGTGGTGACCTGGCAGTGCTCTTCCAACAAAAACAATTCTGTGATTCTACCTTGCAGTGTCCTGTTCTGAGACTCTACCCAGAGGATGAGTAAGGAAGACAAGTATGGACATGGTTACCTACTATCCCATCCCTTTGGGACTTACTGTCTTGGACAGAAAACAAACTGTGGGGAAATAATTAGACTGTACCCAAAACAACTGCAGGGCATCCTGGGAAAAACCTTCAGCCTCTGTAAATCAGAGAAGCTCAAATGACTTAATCAGGCTGTTAGTGTGGGCATTCTGTTAACGGTACGGAGCCAACTTCTACTTTGATTTGCTCTGCATTCAGGCCAATCTGGTACTGCCACAATTCAAGGGGCAATGTGGCTTACATATTCTCCACAAAGTATAAGATAACTCACAACTTTTTTTTTTTTTAAACAGCATTTGCTTACTCTGGAATAAATCTGTTCTTCCAGTTTATCCTTAATTAAAGCATTTTCCATCAGCACCTTCTTTCTTCTGAGAAAGGTAACCTTGGCTAGCTCTGCTTCCTTCTTCTGACAGCCTGGGCACACTGAAGATTGGTGGATTTCAGCTTCTGTCACCTGAAAGATAAGATTTGGATACAATGAGCAGTCTGTCCCAGCAAGATGCTCATTCCATTAGGAACTATCAATAAGAACAGAGGAATACAATCTGAAAAGAAAGATTTACTTTTGTAGGCAGTTGTAAATGATTCTATAACCTCTGTCATCATCTTGAGGAGCCTATCTGGATCTCTGCACACTACACATTTGCTTTTCCCCAGGTAGTCTCCTTTCAGGACAGGCTGAGAGAGTCACTGTTCAGCCTGGAGAACGGGCTACTGAGAGACTTCCTGGTGGCCTTCAGAACATCAAGGGGCCAGAAGGAATCTGGGGACAGATTTTCGGCAGGGCCTGTTGTGACAGGACAAGAGGTGATGGTCTGAACTAAAACAGAGAGATTCATACTGGAGAGAAGGTAAAAAATGATTGACACAGAGGGTGGTGAGAGCTTGTTCCAGGTTGCCCAGAGAGGTGGTAGCTGCTCCATGTCTGGAACCATTGCAGGTTAGGTTGTTTGTGGCTCTGAGCAACCTGCTCTAGTTGCAGATGTCCCTGCTGACTGCAGGGGGTTTGGACTGGATATGTTTTAAAGGTCCCTTCCAACTTCGAGCATTCTGTGATAACTCAGTTTCATTTAAAATTATCTCCTTGCATCTCAGAACCACAGCACTGATCTGGAGTAAACTATTTCTTGTAATAAGCAAAGCTTCCCTGATGCTTGTGTTCACAGCAGTGTTCCTCTGCTGACAGTACACATCAAGCCTTAAATACCAACCACAGAGGTTATGGTTATCTTTGCAAGAGGTAAATAAACTCTGAAGGAATCAGCTCAGCTATCCTTATGCAGCTCTGAGTCAGAAAACAAATAAAATCCTACAGTCTTCTTTGTAAGACAAATAGTGCTACTTATTATTCCCTTGTTAGTTCATCCACCACCAAATCTTAAGTGTATTTATTAGCATTACACACATCCCAAATATGTGCAGTTATGCAGTATCAATAACTTCCTCTGGTTTAATTTACACAGATTCCATCTGGTTACAGAAACACAAGAAGCTGCCACAAAAGCAGTGGAGTGACTCCTAGAAAGTCATGGCTCCAGCCTTCCTTGTTGCCTTCCTCCTCAATGTCTTCTCTGGATAAAAAGGTTATTAAGTGAAGGCAAAGAGAGAAATGAATGGACACAGGCATGACTTAGTGTAACCACACTGAAAGACAAATAAAGAATCACAGAAACCTTTTGGTTGGAAAAGCCCTCTAAGATCATCCAGTCCAGCCATTCTCTAACTCTACCAAGCCATGTCCCTCAGCACCACCATCTCTGCGTCTTTGAAACACCTCCACAGATGAGGATCCAAGCACCTCCCTAGACAGCCTGTTCCAGTGCTTGAGAACCTTTTTGGTGAAGAAGACTCTTCTAATATCCAACCTAAACTTCTACTGGGGCAACTTGGGACCATTTCCTCTCATACTACTACCACTTATTCCTTAGGAGAAGAGACCCTCACCTCACTCCAATCTCCTTTCAGGGAACTGCAGAAAGCCAGGTCTCCCTTCAGCCTCCTTTTCTCCAGACTAAACAGCCCCGCTTCCCTCAGCTGCTCCTCACCAGACCTGTTCTCCAGACCCTTCATCAGCTTCATATCTCTTCTCTGGACACACTCCAAAGGGGTAGTAAATATTAATATTAACACAACGAAAAATGCAGATCGTTGCTAATTCAATACAATTTCAACAGAGAAGAAGTCTGAAAATCACCAGGAGTGACTTTCAAAGCATGAGTCCCTGCTCACCTAGCACAGGCTCTGCAGAGGAATATTCTGTCACTTTCCCAGTGCTCTGTGGCAATAAATTAAAGCCAGCTTATGTGATCAAGATAAAGCAAAATAAATGACTCTAATTACTATTCAAAGCTCATTTTTTATCAGAAATCCTTTCCCAGCTGCAGACATTCTGTACTGATCTCCAAGCACAGACATGTAGAATACTGCTATAAATAAGAATCACAAAATTATTAAGGTTGGCAGATCATTAAGTGCAACCATCAACCCAACACCACCATGGCCACTAAACCATGTCCCAAAGTGCCATGCTCACACATTCCTTGAACACCTCCAGGGAGGGTGACTGCAGCACCTCACTGGGCAGTCTGTTCCAATGCTTCAGCAAAGAGGTGTAAATGTAACCAGAAGATGAAGCTTTTTGATTCACCTGATGCAGGATATATCCTGGCCTCACCACCCCAGCTTTGTTCAATCACACAAATCATTATTTTATATATATTTTTATATATATTTATATAGAGAGATATTGTATACTTATATTTCATAATCAGTTTTTCACTAGCAGCAGTTCTGCAGTGGTGTCTAACAGAAAAGCGGGAAAAGCAAACCTTGAGCTAGCAAGCCAAAATATCTTTCAGGCATCAGCCAAGACCAGCCTGATTTGATCCTTACAAGAAGCCTTTTTTCCCCAGTGGCTCTCCCAAAAGTGCAGCCTAAACCCACATTTTGTCTTCTCTGGAGTACCTGTTTTACTGTCTCTCTGATATTTTCCAGGTGGATTCTGTTCATCAGCTGATCAGGAACGATGAGGTTGATGCTACTTGTCTGGGGTTTTTTTGCTGTGAATCCATACTGCAGCTTCTTTGTCTCACCATCCTTTACCTGCTCAGAGATGAGCTGCTGACACATTTTGCTTATCTTAAGGGTGCAAAAAGCCCGGAGAGCGTCCAGTTCTCCATCTAATAGCTCAGTCATTTCTGTCAGACATAAATCAACAACACACATGCATCAATTACTGCACCAGGGAGAGAAGAGAAGTATTTTGTCTCCTACCTCTGTGACCTCGTATTAGTGTGTCAAGCCTGGAGGCAATGACTGAAATGCTGCTGCAGCTCAGGATTTAAATACACTTTGGATAATAACTGCAGGAGCTTGGACGGTAAATTCACACGTTCATAAAATGGGTTGGAAGGAACCTCATTTAGTTCCAATCCTCTGCCATTAGCAGGGACATCTTCCACAAGGCCAGGTTACTGGTAAGTCCTTGTAATAAGTCCCTCCCCAGCTCTCTTGTAACCCCTTTCAGGTACTGAAAGGCTGCTTTACGGTCTCCCTGGAGCCTTCTCTAAGCTAAACAGCCCAGGCTCTCTCAGTCTGTCCCCATAGGGGAGGCTCTCCAGCCCTCTGATCATCTTTGTGCCCTCCTCTGGACCCACTCCAGTAGCTCCATGTTCCTCTTATGCTGAGGACACCAGAACTGGAGGCAGCGCTGCAAGCGGGGCACCAGCAGACCAGAGTAGAGGGGCAGAATCACCTCCCTTGTACTGCAGCTCTCATTGCTTCCAATGCAGCCCAGCACACAGCTGCTTTTTGGGCTGCCAGTGACGACTGCCAGCTCATGGTGAGTTTTTCATCAACTGACATCTCTACTAGACCAAGTTACTCAAGGCCTTATCCAACCTGGATCTGAACACTTCCAGGCTTGAAGCTTTCATGACTTCCTTCTGCAACCTGTTCCAGCACCTCCTCAGTCTCATGGGGAAGGCTGTCTAATCCAACTCTAGCTTCTTCCAGTTTGAAGCCATCACCCCTCATCCTGTAACAAGTGTAACAAGTCCCTCTCCAGCTCACCTGCAGCTCCCTTCAAATACAGGAAGTCTGCTCTAAAGTATTCCTGGAACCTTCTCTTCCCCAACTCTCTCAGCCTCACCACGCAGCAGAGGGCTTCCAGTCCTCCCATCATTTCTGTGGCCTCCTCTGGACCCAGTTCCATGCCCTTCCTGTGCTGAAGACTCCAGAGCTGGACACATATTCCAGGTGGGCACTCAAGACATTCTACAATCTACAGGCAGACACTGTATCTTTTGAGGCAATGCAATTACATTAGAGAATCCTTTCCTCCACAGCTTCACTGATCATTTCCTTAATTCCTTCTATGACTTTGTTCAAACATTCTCTTCCCTTTCTTCATCTGCTCTTATCCTTCCCAGTGGCATGGAATAATGAATTAGAGGTAAGGATGGATTTACAACTTCATTCAGTGCTTAGTGGGAGATTTTCCACAGGCTTAAGCACAGCAAATCAATAAAGTATTTCATGAGCATCACCGCCTAATGACACCATGTAGCACTACATAGCCTTAAGAGATGTTGTTCTACACCTTCATCAACAACGTGGATGAGGGGACAGTGTACCCTCAGCCAGCTTGCCAATAATACCAAACTGGGAGGAGTGCCTGACACATCATCAGGCTGTGCCACCATTCAGACACCTTGGCAAATGGTTGGAAGATTCTTGTGGTCCTGTCCAATCAGACATTCTGTGATTCTGTGACAAGATGGAGAGCTGGGGGAGAGGAACCTCAGGAAGTTCAACCACAGTGAGTGTAAAGTCCTGCACCTAGGGAGGAATAACCCCCCTGCACCAGTAGAGGTGAGGGGATGACCTGCTGGAAAAGGATCTGGGAAAGCTGGTGGACAACAGCATCACTTTAATATTACTCACATTGATATTGATGCTGCTTTAGTATTAACTCATGTTTAATAGTAACTAATTCATGTTTAACAGGGATGAGGAGGACCAGTCTCCTTTCAGTGGTGTCCAGTGACAGGAAAAGGGGTAACAAGCACAAGCTTGAACATAAGAAGTTTCACCTAAACATGAAGGGAAACTTCTTTAACTTAAGGGTGACAGAGCACTGGAGCAGGCTGCCCAGAGAGAGATGGTGGAATCTCTTATCTCTGTAGACATTCCAAACCCATCTGGATGTTTCCTGTGTGACCTCTTCTAGGTGAACCTCCCTTGGCAGGGGAGTTGGACTTGATCTCCCGAGGTCACTTTCAACCCCTACCATCCTGTGATTTTGTAACAGTAACTAAACTCAGGAAGAATCAAAATTATCAAGGATGGAGGACTATAACTTCACTTTGTCCTAAGAAGGACAAAACTGATGAGAAGAGTCAGCAGAGAGTTAAATCCTGGGAAGGGAGTCTTGGAACTATACAAGGACTCTTTAAACATTCAGATTTTCTTCCAAGTACACAAGGTCCTCCTGTCCTTCAGGAGAAAGAAGAGATTCATACAAGGGGATCTGTGCACTGGCTCTGGTGCTTGGCTTTGTTTCTCATGTCTTTCATGTATTCCCTCCTTTCTGTCTTTGAGCCAGACATGCTCCAGTGCTCCGTCTCCATTTGTGGTGGCAGACTGAAATGTCACTGCACGTCTGTCCACAGAGGATCCCTGCCAGCCCCAATTACTGTTCCAGAGTACATTTTGCTGATGCTTGGCTGCCCAGACTCCTCCACATCCTCCTGCCTGCAGAGGAATGAGGCAGGGACAGGTAACAACAGCAGCAAAACCAGACACTACCAGCACGGACATCAAGTCACAGGGACATACCCTACAGCAGTAAGGTCACAAAACACAAGAGTATATAGGAAGTGAAGTGCAACAAAGTGGCCCAAGAAGCTGTTGTGATAACAGAGGCACTTAGTGTGTAGCAAAAGAGATAAGCTAAGCTCCATGTCTACATTCTAAACCCTGCTGGGTGGTTTATAACTAAGTGACCTACATAGACTTGGCTTTCTGCATGCAACTACATCTTGAAGCCTGACATTTGAAATCTCTGCGAGCACAGTGAGTAAAATAAAGAAAATCTTTACTAAGTTCCCCTTTCCTTTGATGTCTAACTTTGACTTAATAGGAAAATAGCAGGCATTTTGCTGTTGTTACACTGTATTCACACTCTATGTTAAGAAGATAAAATGGCTAAAGATAATTCTGAAAGGCAGTAACTGATAACTCCTCTTCAGCATGATTGTGACCCTGCATCTCAAGATAACATTTTCCCCATTATCTAAATTGCATTTGTACAATTGAGCACAGCAGTTTGGGATAACCTGCTGACAGCCCAGGCAGCAAACGGCATTTGAGAGATATGTGCAGATACAAACTGTCTGAAATATCAGTCTGTTCATTACAGGTGGGAATGCAAAGTGAGGGAAGGTCCTCCAGCATGTGAAGGACTGCCTCAGTTACACAGAAAGTTGTTTAGGTTGGAACAGAAATTTCAGGCCATCAAGTCCAAATGTTAACCCAGCAGTGGTCAGGTCACCACTAAACCGTGCCCTTCAGCATCACGGCTTTGAAACCCCTCCAGGGATGAGGACTCCACCATCACCCTGGACAAACTGGGACAGTGTTTCAGAATCTTTTCAGTGAAGAAGTTTCTTCTAATGTCCAACCTAAACTTCCCTTGCTACAACTTGAGGCTGTTTCCTCCTGTCCTAATACTTGTTACCTGGGAGAAGAGACCAACCTCCTTTTAGGGAGTTGTAACACGCTGAGGTCTCCCCTCAGCCTTCTTTTCTCCAGGCTGAACAACCCCAGTTCCTTCAGTTGCTCCTCAAAATATCTGCTCTCCAGAACATTCACCATCTTTCTTGCCCTTCTCTGAAACAGCTCCAGTTCATCAATGCCCTTCTTGGAGTGAGGGACCCACAAATGAATCCAGGATTTGAAACGTGGCCTCACCAGTGGTAGAATCCCCACCCCTGGAATAGTTAAAAAAACATGCAGATGTGGTGCTGAAGGACATGGTTTAGTGACCTGGCAGTGTTGGGTTAGAAGCTGGACTCAATGATCTTAGAGGTCTTTTCCAGCCTTACTGATTCCATGACACTGATGAATTTGGGGATAACCTGTCAATCACATGCCTGTGTACTGTGCATGAAAGAAGTTTAAACATGAACCTCATATTGGGCTCTTCTTATTGACAATGGTCAGAAGCACCATAACAACATACCTGGAAAGTGTTTTTCTTGCTGAGGACAAACCCTAGGACAGGTAGGGAGAAGACACTGCAACACAATGCACATCAACACAAGCTCATGAAATGGAACTCACTACTGAAGACTAAGGGCCCACTCCGTCTCTCCTTGCCCACCAAAGAACACAAACAAAAAGTAGAATGCTCCCTGAAACTAAGAGGATAAAATCTTCCCAAGTGTGACCTTTCAAGAGAAAGCTTTGTGGAGATGAAAAGTTTCCTTAGTGTTAAACTGGCTTATCTTTCCCTCTTTGAACTTGAACTCCTCAGCTCCTTTTCAATTTCTCTATGAATCACATAGTCACAGGACTCTGAAGTATTTTAGGAGGACTATCTCAGAGGAGTCTCTCTACTATAGTTGAGATGATCTACATTAAGTGACTTCTCACTTGACTACCTGGCAGCCTTGGAATACCAGCCATAGAAGATAAATGCTGAAGATGAGTCAGAACTCCTAACGTTGACTCACCAGTGTTGTGAATGGGCTACACAACTAAGAGCAGCCTGAGAATGATCTTAGGTCTTACCATCCTACAACATGTGGACAGTTTGAGGATGCTTCCATGCAAATGCAAATGAAGTACGCTTCAGCAGAAGGATCTCCCTTGCTAACCAAACTTACAGGTGACCTGCAAAACTTCTGAGTGCATTCACTTCTCATGTACATACAGACTGAGGAAGATTCCCCTTCTGCTTCAATTATTTTTTGCTCAACTACAGCTTTCTTGCTCTTTTTTTCAATTAAAAATAGTATCTCTGACCCAGTTTCCAGAAAGACTTAAGCAGGACTTGCATCCCACCATCTGCTCACACAGTTGCTTGCATAACCAGTACATACAAACACCATCCTTCCTGCCTCTCTTCCCTTCTCTTCCTCCTCCAGACACTACAGCCTTGTGTTGGTTAAAGCTGCTCCATTGTTCTTGCCAAAATCAGTGCCCTGCTGCCTCCCTCAGCTTTGGAAAGGAATTAAACCAAGACAAATATCTAATTCAAAAATTAACACAACTGATTAACAGAGGGAAAACTCTCCACACAATGAATTCTGAAGTCATGTTGATTTTGGAGGGGGAGAAATCCACACTCCTAATACCTGTACAGCTGGAAAGAGAGAAAAACTAAACAGTCTAGTAAAATACAGTCAATTGTGCTAGGTCCTGCACTTGGGTCACAACAACCCTGTGAATGCTCCAGGCTTGGGGCAGAGTTGCTGAAAACTGTCCCAAACCTAGAGGTGTTGGAAAACAGCAGCTGGAGATGAGCCAGTGTGTGGCCAGAAAGGCCACCAGCATCCTGGCTTGAATCAGCAAGTGTGGCCAGCAGGACCAGAAAACTGATTGTCCCCCTGTATTTGGCATTGCTGAAGCTACAATCAAATCCTGGGCTCAATTTTGGGCCCCTCACTGCAAGAAGGACACTGAGGTGACTTCATCAGCTTCACTGCCTTTCTCTGGACCCACTCCAGCACTTGTGTCTGAGTACTGAGCCACTTTTGCTGATTTAAGTCTTCACCACACTGATGCGAAGCTACGAAAGACATGGCTCAAGCCTAGCAACTCTACATACCTGCATGGTTTTGTCCTTTCAAGGTATTTGACACAGCAGACCCCTCTAAATCCTCTGTGGAACAGGATTCAGATGGTTTGCTCTCTTCCTGCCAGCAGCCTTCTTCCTCTTCGCTGAAGGACTCAAAGGTGTCTTCAGAGTAGTCCAAACCAGAGCTACAATAACTTTGACTCAACACCATCTGCCACTTCTCACCACTACCAGAGCTATCTGCTGAGGCTGATATCATGGTACAGCGCTGCAAATGGAAGTAGAAGGACAGAACAGGTTTTACTGCACAGGAAGAACAACTGGATTACTTACAGTGAGTGATGAGGGACCTATGGAGGACTACTACTGCTCAGCTCACACCCGATTCAGCTACCAGGTGCTTAAGGAAAGTGGTTAAATGCCTGAAATGAGGTTGGAGCCAGATGGGGGTTGGTTTCTCTTCCCAAGGAACAAGTGACAGGACAAGAGGAAAAGGCTTTAAGTTGTAACAGGGGAGGTTTGGGTTGGACATGAGGCACATTTTTTTTTCCCCAAAAAACATTGTCAAGGCCTGGCCTAAGCTGCCTGCGGAGTGAAGGAGCCTCCATCTCTGGAGGGGTATCAAAGACATGGAAATGTGGTGCTGAAGGACATGGTTTAGTAGTGACCTGGCACTGCTATGTTAGTGGTTAGACTTAACAATCTTAAATGTCTTTTCCAATCAGAACATTCTGTGATTCTATTCTATAATTCTATGAAACAATCACTTAAGCAGTGCACTGGCACCCTAGAAAGCACCACTGAACAAAGTGGAGCACCTCAACATCTGCTGGCTAAGCAGACAGTAACAATTAGCACTTAGCAATAGATTATGAGCAGTGTTCCTTTCAAATCTGTAGTGCATTACAGGAGCACCTGGATAAAAGCACAGTCATCTAGAAAAAAGCACTTTTTTGCCTTCAGATGAAGCCTCTCACCCACTCACAAATGCAAAACCTCCTTGTTCTGTTTAGGTTTAGTAAAAAAAAATTAAGAAGAAAATGTAACAAGCATCAGGTACCTGATGCTCTCAAATGAGGAGTCATGCTCCCACTGTGACAGAAACAAAGTTCTCCAACATCAGCAGATAAAAAAACTTTAGAAACATAAATAAACACCAAACCCCCCCACATCTACAGACAATTTTAAAGCTGCACCTGCTATTGTACAGCTTTTCTTCCCCACAAGGCTGAGGTAGTATCTACCCAGGCAGAAAGCAAGCTTAGTGCTTCTCTAAGGGTTCTGAAAAAGGAAAAGGGAAGTCACAGAATTGTCTGAGCTGCTTTTCCATGAACCACTTGGTTTTACAGACATGCCTTCGCTCACCACTTGCAAGAGGTTGCTGTGACATGTCAATAAAAATGGGAAGCATGTTCATAGAATCACAGAATCCCCAGGTTGGAAGGGACCTCAAGGATCATCTGGTCCAACTTTCTTGGCAAAACTATGGTCAAGACAAGCTGGCCCAGCACCATGTTGAGCTGTATCTTCGAAAGTGTCCAAGCCTGGGGACTCCACCACTTTCCTGAGGAGACAATTTGATTATTCCAATGGCTGTGTCCCTGTTCTGAAAAAAAGTCTTCCTTTTGTGTTCAAGGAATCCTCCCAGGAGTAACTTGTCCCCATCACACCTTTTTCCATGTAATTCCATGTAAAAATGGGAGTATCTTATTTTGTAGCCACCCTTTAAGAACTGGAACACGGTGACATGTATAGTGTGTTCCTTTTGAGGCTGAACAAACCCATGTTAGAAGAAAACCTGTGGGAAAGAAGTTCCATCCCCTCAGTAGGCAATAACATGACTACTGGTCACCATGCTCCTGCAAGACCTCCATTTCTGCCCAGTAACAGCTGATCAAGAAACTTCTCCATGTTTGGTTTTGGTTTGTTGGGGTTTGCCTTTTTAATTTCAGAATCACAGAATTGTTTTAGTTGGAGGAGACCTTTAACATCATCAAGTCCAACTTGCAACCCAACACCACCATTAACACCTGAAGAAAGGGCGACTCCACCACCTCCCCGGGCAGCCTGTTCCAGTGCCTGACCACTCTTGAAAGAAACATTTTTTTTTTGCTAACCTCCACCCTAAACCTCCCTGGCACAATTTGGGGCCTTCTCCTCGTAATTCTATCACCTGAAACCAACTCCCACCTGACTGCAACCTCCTTTGTGGGAGCTGTAGAGAGCTATGAGGTCTCCCCTCAGCCTCCTCTTCTGCAGATTAAACAACCCCAGTTCCCTCAGCTGCTCCTGCACTTCCAAGCTGAAAACAGGTATTCTTCCAAACTACTTAACACTATTTAATGACAAAATTTCCCTTCACAAAACCCTCACATGAATCACACACTCAGGGCCAGGCCCACACCCTGGCCCAGGCCCAGGCCCAGGCGCTTCCTAACCCCTCAGACGCCTGATGCCCACCCCCGCGCGGCCTTGCTCAGCTATGCCCCACAGTTTTGCTCCTAGGACAGGTAAATCGTCACAGAGAAGGGCCCCAAACCCCTGCCTCACCCCCTCTAGCTCCCTGCTCCCCGAGGCCGCGCTGACCTCGGGCACCTTCCCCTCCAGCTGAGCTCTCCTCACAGCGCCGCCGGACACAGGGCTCCTTACCCGGGCGCCGCAGCACACCGAGGAGCGGCCGCTCGCCACACCGGCCCCGCCTCAGCACGGCGAAGTAAGCCGTTGCGCCGGGACCGCTGCCGAGCTCGCAGCCGAGACCCGACGCTATCACCCAGCTGCGCCCGGGGCGGGGGGAAAAACGAAGGCCGCGGCCTTCCGAGCGCGGCTCCGCCCCGGGAGGCGGCAGCTGCCGAGCGGCGGTGAGGGCCGCAGTATGTCGGTGGGGAGGCGGCCGGGTGGTGGCGAGCGGAGGATGGCGGTGGCGAGGCCTGGCCCGGAGAGGAACCGGTACTCCCTGTACTGGTCCTAGCGCCACCTTCCCTCACGGCCTCCCCGCCCCGGGGCTGGCCCTGCCGCCGGCTCCAGCGTGTCCCTGAGCTGGGCTCCATGCCTGTTAGGCAGCCAACGGGAGAGCCAACTTTTGTTTTAGTTAGCTTTTGCTTGTGGATAGCTGAGCCTTTTGTACCTGCAGTGGTGTCAGGCATGGAGCATCTCCCACCTCTCTGGGCAACCTGAGATAGGTTCTCACCACCCTCAGCCTCAAACATTTCGTCCTTCTCTCTGGTCTGAATCTCTCTCTTTAAATCATCACCCCTTTTCCTGTCACAACAGGCCCTGCTCATAAGTCTGCCCCAGCTTTCCTGTAGGTCTCCTTGAAGTCCTGAAAGGCCACCAGAAGGTCTCCCTGGAGCCTTTTACAGGCTGAGCAACCCCAGCTCTCTCAATGTCTCTGCTGTGCTGAGGACTGCAGAGCTGGTCCCCGGTACCACAGGTGGGGTCTCAAGAGAGAGGAGCAGAGGGGCAGGATCCCCTCCCTCCACCTGCTGCCCACACTGCTGGGGATCAGCCCAGGACATGGCTGGCTGTGGGCTGGGAGTGCACACTGCAGGATCGTGAACAACCTTTCACCCCACAGCATCCCCAAGTCTTCCTCCACAGAGCTGCTCTCCAGCCTGGATTGACACTGGGGATCATGTGCGAGGGTGGGTAATGACACCAGGCTGTTGGCTTGGGGTACCATGGACTTCATGGGCAGCCTGTTCCCTACCTGTTCGTGCTGGTTTTGATGTAGCTACAGCCTGTGATGGCACACTGTCATAGATATAAGGTGCAAGAAGTGTGTATTTCAGGAGATGAAGTCAGCCAGGAGCTTGAGGTCCAGTTTCAATAGGTACATCGTGATAACAACAACTTGTCTGCGTACTGGGTTCTTGGGTTAATGTTACTCTTTCAGGTTAGCTAATACCACTTTTTCTTTAAAGAAAGACATTCTGTTTATCCTGAAAAGCTTATTCTTAAGTTCTGGGATGCACAGTGTGTTGTCTGTCACAGTGAAGTATTTCATTCTTGTAAGCACCCTGTGTTGTGTGTGAACTGATCTGCCAATGTATTGTCTTGGTTGAGATCCTTAGGACAGAGATCTTCTCTCATGTTTGAGTAAGTGCAGCTCAGGTGGCCAAGAGAGCCAGTGGCATCCTGGCCTGGATCGGGAACAGTGTGGCCAGGAAGACAAAGGAGGTTGTTCTTCCCCTATACTCAGCACTGTGATAAGGCCACATCTTGAGTGCTGGGTCCAGTTCTGGGCTCCTCAATTCAAGAGAGAGGTTGAGGTGCTGGAAGGTGTCCACAGGAGGGCGACAAAGCTGTGAGGGGCCTGGAGCACAGCCCTGTGAGGAGAGGCTGAGGGAGCTGGGGGTGTGCAGCCTGCAGAAGAGGAGGCTCAGGGCAGACCTCATTGCTGTCTACAGCTACCTGAAGGGAGGCTGTAGCCAGGTGGGGTTGGTCTCTTCTGCCAGGCAGCCAGCAACAGAACAAGGGGACACAATCTCAAGTTGTGGCAGGGGAGGTCTAAGCTGGATGTTAGGGAGGAAGTTCTTGGCAGAGAGAGTGATTGGCATTGGAATGGGCTGCCCAGGGAGGTGGTGGAGTTGCTGTCCTTGGAGATGTTCACTTAGTGCCATGGTCTGGTTGATTGGCTAGGGCTGGGTGCTAGGTTGGACTGGATGAGCCTGGAGGTCTCTTCCAGTCTGGTTGATTCTATGATTCTGTGTTAGCAGCTCAAATGATCTTGTTTCCTTTGCAGAAAAGAACTTGTGTGCTGCAGATATACCTATAATATAAAGAGAGTTTGGCCAGGATAATGAGACAGATCCAGTGTTGCAGGGGAGTAAATAAATGCACTGATGCAGTAGAGTGTGAAGCAAAGTGAAATTAACAGGTCTGCTTACCTATTGTTCAAGTGTTTCAAGATGCAGATGTTCACTGCTTTCTGCAGAGAGTGGACTGTGTGATGCTGGCCCTTTTCATTTTCATCTAGCTTGCTACAAGAAATTAAAACAAGCTACACCTGAAAAATGCATTCACTTTTTCCATGCCTACAGATGATAGTAGTAATCAGAAAGGTGTGCAATTTGAAGTGGAAGTGGCAATTATCTCTACTGCAGGAAGCAGGAGTCAGATGAATACCAATGAGACTCAGTCTGTCAACACTATGGAAGGAGGCAAATGTAATTAAGAGAGCAGATACCATTTAGATCAGCAAAATCTGCATTGTGCACTAAGCCTCTCCAGCCCAAAGATTCACCTTTCATTGATTGCTCCATGTTGTGTTTCTCTTCTTAGGAAAGTAATGCTGCAAACAAGCTGGCAAGCACCCAAGCTGAGTAAGATCAGTGTCTGGAAGAATCTAAAGAGGTAAGCTGACAGTTTTCCTGCTCTGGGTTATAAATGATGGTGGAATAGGGTTGAGAGAAACATCATCTTTAAAATTTCTCATCAAGATGCACAGAGAATAACTGAGATGAACACAGATCCTCACAGTTCCCACTAAATACCCCCTTGGCATCTTGATACTTCACTGTATATCATGGTCCATTTTTTCATGGTAACAGTCAACAGTGGACTGTTAGTGACCTGGTTGGTATTTGAATTTATTGCCTAGAGGTTAAAAGCTTTGTAGTTTCATGTTCTCAGTCCTTTTTAAAATTCATCATTTTAGAGCATGGAAAATATATTGTTCTATCAAGTTCACTCCTCTGACATTTATTCAGTGAAGAGTGTGATCCTAATAATAAAGGCTTTAGATCTGAACCCCAGGATACAGATATTCTGGGAGGAGTGGCTGACACACCAGAAGGCTGTGCTGCCATCCTAGCTGGAATGCTGGGCAGGGAGAAATCCAATGAAATTCAACAGGGACAGGTATAAAGTCCTGCATCTGGGGAAGAACAAGCCCATGGATCACTACAGGCTGGGAGCTGATCTATTTCCCCCAGCTCTGGGGAACAGGACGTGGGAGTCTTCTAGCAGAGAGCAGGATGACCATGAGACTTTGTGGCCAAGAAGGCCAGTGGGGTTCTGTGGTGCATGAAAGCTGTGGCTAGCAGGCTAAGGGAGGTTCTGCTGCCCCTGCTCTGTCCTAGCGAGGCCACATATGGAGTACTGGTCCAGTTCTGGCTTTCCCAGTTCAAGGACACAGACTTGCTGGATGAGGTACAGCAAAGGGCTACAAAGATGCTAAGGGGACTGGAACATCTCTTTGATGAGGAAAGGAGGTGGTAGAGTTGCCATCCCTGGAGGTGTTCAAGAAAAGGCTGGATGAGGCACTTAGTGCCATGGTCTAGTTGATTGGACAGGGCTGGGTGATAGGTTGGACTGGATGAGCTTGGAGGTCTCTTTCAACCTGGTTGATTCTGTAGTCTAGTTGATTGGATAGGGCTAGGTGATAGGTTGGACTGTGATTCTATGAAAGAGTGAGAAAATTGGGGCTTTTTAGTCTGGAAAAGGGAAGATTGAGGGGGATCCCATCAATGCTGAGCAATACTTCAAGAGTGGGAGTCAGGAATATAGGACCAGGCTTTATTCAGTGGTGTTCAGTGACATGACAAGGGATAACATGCACAAACTTGGACATAAGAAGTTCCATTTAAACATGAGGAGGAACTTCTTTAATTTAAGGACGATGGAGCCCCTGGAGCAGGCTGCCCAGAGAGGTGGTGAAGCCTTCATCTCTGGAGAGATTCAAAACCCATCTGGACTTGTTTCTGTGTGACCTTCTCTAGGTGAACCTGCTTGGCAGGAGGGTAGGACTCAATGATCTCCAAAGGTACCTTTCAACCTCTACTGTTTTGTGATTCAGTGGTCTTCCTTAAACCAGGTCACTGTGGTTCTTTTTGTTTCTGGGAAGCAAATATGTTGAAGGGCATCATTATGTGAGGAATTATTTGTTTTTAAAGGATTTGTGGGTGATAATAGATGGCTCAACCCAGTTGTGTCAGAAGGCATTAAGATTTCCATCCACTAAAGCCACGGGGGTGGTCCTATATAGAGCCATAAATAATAATGTGTGAGCAGCAGTGACAGGCTTGTGCTGCAGCTCATCTCTTTATCATATGTTAGATTAAATTTAAACACAGTTGTTGAATTCCTTTGTGTGGCTAAATGCTTTCTGATGTCTCCTTCTATTAATGTTGTAATATCCCCTTTTAACCAGAGGGCTGCATAAGAATTTAGGCTTGCTCTCTGCGTTTCTCCAACGATCATCATCTCATTAATGTTGCCAGCAGAACTAATTGGGCTGTCACAACGAGGTTAGGTATCCAGTTGTAGAATTATGGTGTGAGGCCAGTGAAATCAAACTTGTTCTAGGGGTGGCAAAAGTTGATATGACTCATTTGGTGATTGTCCCCCTCTACTCAGCACTGGTGAGGCCACACCTCAAATCCTGGGTTCAGTTTCAGACCCTTCACTCCAAGAAGGACATTAAGAGGCTGGAGTATGTTCAGGGAAGGGCAGTGAAGCTGGTAAAGGGTCTGGAGAACAGGGGTGGTGAGGAGCAGCTGAGGGAACTGGGGCTGTTCGGCTTGGGGAAACGGAAACTGAGGGGAGACCTTCTGGCCCTCTACAACTCCCTGAAAGGAGACTGGAGTTGGTCTCCCAAGGAACATGTGACAGGACAAGAGGAAATGGCCTCAAGTTGTTCCAGGGGAGTCTTAGATTGGACATGAGGAATATTTTCTTTTTCTTGAGGGGTTGTCAAGGCCTGGCGCAGGGTACTCAGGGCAGTGGTGGAGTCTCCATCTCTGGAGGATTTCAAAGCCATGGAGATGTGGTGCTGAGGAATTAGTCTTGTGGTGATCTGGCAGTGCTGAGTTAATGGTTGGACTCCATGATCTGAAAGGTGTCTTCCAACCCAAACACTTCTCTGATTCTCTGATTAATCAGATGCTCATCAGCATTATCCTGTATGAGAGGCAGGTATTTCGAAGTTGGGTTTGGTAAGTTCTGGAATATGAAGGACAAATGCAAGAACTCTTATGACATTTCTAAGCATTTGTTGACAGCTCAAAGTACAATAAAGGTTTCCTTTATCACCACAGACATTGAAAGTCCTGCCAAGCAGCACCTAGACACCATAAATCATTGATGAGAGTGGAGAGTTTCAAACCATGACAGACGAAACGTTCTAGGGCATGCAGCACCTCAGGAAGTCATTGTTCTGGGCCTGCTCTATTTAAAATGGCCATTTCGGTGTCCATTAATTCCCATCTCTAATTAAGAAATTGATTGATCTTTGCTTAAAGTGACTGGCTGGTGTCCATGGTAGAGCAGAAATGTGCATACAAATGACATGGTAGAAGTGGCCACTGAGTTTCAGACTGAAAAAAACCACAGGCTTCTATTTGTAGGCAGCTGCTGTTCATTGCGCTTTGGCTGGTAGCAAGAAACCGCATTTAGCTGCATTTTCACTAGGCTGTATGGTGGAGAAAAGAGGGATAAAAACCTCTTGTGAAAAAATGATAAACTGCTTCACCCTGTCTTGTCCTTGGTCAGAGCAGCATCTATGCAGGCAGGTGTAATTTCCTCTTGGAGAGAAATATCTTGGGGAGAAACATCCAGGGAAGAGCCTGGTTGAGAAGAGCAGGACAAGTATATTCCGTATGCAGACTGCACACGCAGACTGCAGATTTCCTTCTGAGTCCTTTCTCCTTACAACAATGAGAAATTGCTATAACCTTATGGGAAAACATCTGAGCAGGCAACAAGGCTCCACTGATGTTAGATTAAAATATATACTCATGTATGTCCCAACACAGATATTTCCACTAGAGCATCCAAACTCCTCGCCGAGGTTGGAGAAGTGATGCAGTTGTGGGAAGAGCAGAGAGGAGGCTGACCAGATGTTTGACAGGAGTTTCTTAGAGAGGTACTGAAACTTGGAGTGGAGAAGAGTTAGAGTTAAATCCATGCTGTACTTCCCAAAGTACCTCACTGGAACTTAAAAACTTAGGAGCATACAGACTGAAGCTCTAAATCAAGTCTTTTGCTCTACACTTGATTTTTTGTATCTGTATAGGTTCAGCACTGCTTTCAACAGCAACTTAGTGTAAGAAAGTTCCAATCCATGGGATCATAGAATCACTCTGGTTGGAAAAGATCTTCAAGATAATCCAACCCAATCTGACTATTCTCTAACTGAAGTCTGATGCTAAATCATGTCCTTCAGCACCATATCTCTGCATCTTTTAAACACCCCCAGGGATGGGGATTCAACCACCTCCCTGGAGAGCCTTTTCCAGTGTTTGAGAATCCTTTCAGTGAAGAGGTTTATTCCAACGGCTAACTTCAACCTCTCCTGGAGCTACTTGAGGTTGATTCCTCTTGTCCTATTGTTTACTTCTTAGGAGAAGAGACCAGCCCCCACCGGCTTCCAACCTCCTATCAGGGAGCTGTAGTGAGCTAGGAGGTCTCCCCTCAGAGGCTGAACAACCCCAGTTCCCTCAGCTGCTCCTCAACAGACTTCTTCTCCAGACCCTTCACCAGTTTCATTGCCCTTCTCTGGACTCACTTCTGCACAAGAGCTCCATAAAATCATAGAATCAAAATCATTCAGTCCAACCTAACTCCCAGCCCTATCCAATGGTCCTCTTGCTTTCAGAGACACACAAAGATGTTGGCTTTTACCCTTGTGTGCATCATTTTCATTTTTCCCCAGGCAGAGTCAGTGGATGTGCCTTCAAGGAAGTGCTGCAAATAGTTGGCTATTCAAGATCTGTTTCTGATGAATGATGTGTTCCCTTAGATGATCAGGTTGTTGTTAAGTTATCTCTCCTGAACATGATCCTAAGAGAAGAACTGAGAAACCCACAGAGTAAACATTTGAGGTTTGCTTAATTTTCTCCTCTCCTTTCTTTTTTTTTTTTTCTTGCTTAATGATTTCCCCGTGGGCCATCCCCATGAATTCCTAGCATGTTGCTGTGGGGAGAGCTTGCAGAGGGAAAGGCAAAGTCATCATAGACTTTCCATGGATCAATACTAGACTTACCAATCAGTTTTCTGCAGGAATAGGTTGACTCTTCTGGGGAATCATTCAGGATTTACATCCAACTGAAGAGTTGTTTTGACAGTTCAGAAAGCGCATTAATTTACAAGTTGCAGCTTCTCGTGCTGCCAGTCTGTTTAACCCATCCTGTTTCCATCTGTTGTGAAAACACAGCATTTATCTCTTCTTCAGCTAGATTTTGAGATGCTATTTGTTGTGATATTTAGGTGTCCTACACATGCTGTAAGTCATAGAAGCAAAGTTCTTTCTGCTCTTCTTCTTATAATTCTTTATTGGTGGATGTCAAGGGTTGTGGCTGGGCCAGCCACTAAAGGAGTGCCAGAGGCTCTCCATGAACCCCTCTGATTCCCAAAGGGAAGAGAAATGGAAGGGAGAGAAACTGACAGGATGGGAAAGAAACTAAACCAGCTGGGATGGAAAGAACAATCCCACGGAATAGAGACAAAGAGACACAAGTCAGCATGGAACCTAAGCCCTGATGGCAATGGCATCACCATTGGCACCACTGGTGCTGGAGGCAGGCACTGGGCAAGTTCCCAGACTGGGCTCAGCAGCAGATAGAAAACAATTCAGGAGCTGGATTCTGGAGCTGGATCAAGGAACACAAGAGATCAGGATAGAAGGCAGAAGGGACAGAGTCCTCCTGGGACACTAGCCAGGGAGAACATGTGTGGAGATATTTGAGAACTTCAGGATCATCACCTAACTTATATCTGCTACTCTTAAATAGGCTCTCTAACATTTTCCAGTGATTTCCACTGTCCTGCTTAAGCTGTGGCATTTAGACTTTGTATTAAGCTTACTTGAAACACAACTGATGTTTCTAGCTCCTGTGGGATCTGTAGCTGGAGGTGACCAGACAAACCACTCAGTGCTCTGTGAAATGTCCTGTTAGGCTGTGCTTAGTAATGCTGCTGCTATTAAATGAATTTATCATTCTTTCCAGTGTATACTGGTGGTAAAACCCCTACACTTGTAAACTTACTAACTCTGAAATCCCGTGCATTGAATGGGACTCACAGTATACTATCATAATGGGGGTTGGAAGAGACCTCTGGAGATCATCCAATCCAACCTGACTGCTAAAGCAGGGTCACCCACAGCGGCTTGCCCAGGATCACAATGGCCAGCTGGGGTCGGAAGCTCTCCAGAGAAGGAGACTCCACAACCTCTCTGGGCAGCCTGCTCCAGGGCTCCAGCACCCTCACACCAAAGAATTTTCTCCTCCTGTTCAGATAGAACCTCCTGGGTTCCAGTTTGTGCTCATTGCCTCTTGTCATGTTCTGGGCATCGCTGAGAAGAGTCTGGCCACATCCTCTTGCTCTCCACCCTTTAGCTGTTGCTGAGCATTGATCAGATCCCTTCCCAGGCTGCTCTTCTCCAGGCTCACCAGCCCCAGGCCTTTGCTCCTCACAGAGATGCTCCAGGCCCCTCAGCATCTCTGTAGCCTTTACTGGGCTCTCTCCAGTAGTTCTCTGCCTCTCATGATCTCAGATGTACATTTTGGTGGGCTTTGTGATTTTGAGCTGCAGTTATTACTGGCTGGCAGGACAGTCTAGCAGGTGCATGCATGTGCCTAGAATGTCTTAAAAACACACTGAAGTATAGATATGGGCACACATTTTGCACTGACTCGTCATGCAGCTCTGAAGAATGTTCCAAACATTAACTGCTCTCAGCAGACATGTGAAACAAGGATTGGTGCTGCCACATGATGAGGGAGGAATCAAAGGCATAAAGAATAAATGACTCCTTTAAGGTCAGACAAAATGACAGCTGAAATTCCTGGATTCCACTGGTGGCACTTCCTGCTGTGACAAGATGAATGCTCTTGCTCATTATCTATTTCCTTATTATCTTTTGATAATGAAAAGTTGACTAATTGGTGATGTTATCACTTGGAGTGAATCACCATATCACAGCATTCTTAAATGCATATCAGATCAGAACTTTATGCCTTTTCCCCCAGTTTAAGAAGCCTACTGATGGATATTTATGAGATTCTGATGTTCCTTTTGAGTTGCTGAACCACCTATAGAGAGAGCAGACAGACAGCAGAAAGCTGACATTGACTTTGGCAGACAGGTTAAATGGTGATGTGCAGAGGGGATCTCCAGTGCCTGTGCAAGGAAGAGGATTTTCAGCCTAAGGAATATCTCACCAATGTTGTCAACTGCATTTAATGTCTCCTGATGTGAGCTGGAGAGATTTATTCTGTCTCTGAAAGAAGTGTGAGCACAGGCAGGCCAGACTGATCTCTGGTGTCAGGGTTTGGGGGTGGAGGACTAATGAAAAAGGAAAGGAAAAGTGAAACCATTGACTTCGGTTGTTCTGAGGCAGTCACTCGAGGGCTCCATGTGGATCCAGGAAGAAGATCAGAGTCTGATTTGGTTTGACTCCACATAGTCATGAGCCAGATGTTCAGATCTGCAAGTTCCCAACTTTCAGTGAGTTACTAGCTCAGATCTGACAACCACAACTGCCTGGGAACCTTCTTGAGCTGCTGAGCATCTTCCAGGTTACTTGGATATCAGGAAGTTGTGAATCCTTACACCAAAAAAATGATCCTGTGTGAGGAGCTTGGAGCCACAGCAAATTCAGTGGTGAATTGCACTGTGCTAAAGGACTTTGGTAGCCACCACCCTGACCCAGACTTTAACCTACACTGCTGACTGGGACCATGAAGACAGGAGAGTACAATTGTGGAGCTGCCTTTGTTGAGGACGGGGCAAATGAGTTGTTCTGTATTGATAGGACAAGAGGAACAGCCTCATGTTGGACCAGGGGAAGTTTAGGTTGCACATGAGGAACAATTTCTTCCCAAAAAGAGTTGCCAAGGCCTGGATCAAGCTGCCTAGGGCAGTGGTGGAGTCCCCATCTCTGGAGGAGTATCAAAGCCAAGGAGATGTGGTGCTGAGGGGCATGGTTTAGCAGTGACCTGGCAGTGCTGGGTTAACAGTTGGACTCCATGATTTTCAAGGTCTCTTCCAACTAAAATGATTCTATAATTTTATGAAATACACAAACCCAGCAGACTTGGCTCAGCCCTGGTGTGCACCCTTGAGTAAATCATTCTGCCCTGTGCCAGTAGACCAAATCTCCAGCAGGAAAATGAACTTGATGATGTGATTCTAATTAGTTTCTTGATTTAATGGCAGTAATTTGACTTTCAGGATGGCAGTCATTGCCCCAGCAAGCAGCAATAATAGACCTGGATTCCTTAAAGGCCCATTTATGGTGCATCCTCTGTTGAACCTTAAGCAATAACAAGCAGAAGCCTGTAGTTACTTTACAGTGGTGGCACTTATGTGGTTAAAAGTGTCAGGGTAGCTGGCCTGAGCTTGATGGCTGGGAACTACCAGTGTAAGAAATAAAACACTCATAAAGTTAAAATACAGTTTGGATTGATTCATCCTGAGATGAGCTTTTTCTTTTCCTTGCTGATTTAAACACCTGGAAGTTAGAGCCCTCATAAAATTAGCAAGAGGCAAACAAAATCTTCATGGAAATTAAACAGCATGGGATGGGATGTGTTTACACCAGGAGAAAAGCAGAATGACTCCACAGAAGATAATTAAAAGCAACTGTAACAAATGAGCTGATCTCTTTAATAACCTAATGGGCCAAGTGTCATTAAAGTATCATTCTATTTTGGGAGCCTCAACTCCAAATGTTTTCAGAAATTATCTTTAAGCTAGAGAGTTCTAAAAACTTGTAGGCTTAGTTACTTTGCAGTTAAACTTCTCTGAGGGAGCCCAAAGCTGGGCCCAGTGCTCCAGATGTGGCCTCATTATCATAGAATCTTAGAATGGTTTAGGTTGGAAGGGACCTCAAGGATCATCCAGCTCCAAACCCCTGCCATAGGCAGGGACATCTCCCACTAGAGCAGGCTGCTCAAGGCCTCATCCAGCCTGGCTTTAAACACCTCCAGGGAGGTGTTTAAAACACCTCCAACCTCCCTGGGCAACCCATTCCAGTGTCTTACCACCCTCACTGTAAAGAACTTCCTCCTAANGCCACACTTCTCTTGATGCAGCCCAGCACAGGGTTGCTGTCTGGGCTGCATGTGCACACTGCCGGCTCATGTTGAGCTTTTCGTAAACCCAGACCCCCAGGTCCTTTTCCTCAGGGCTGCTCTCAGCCATTCACCACTCAGCCTGTATCTGTGCCTGGGATTGCATCGACCCAGGTGCAGGACCTTACACTTGGCCTTGTGTAGAGGAGGAGATCCTCCCTTAAACTGCTGCATGGATTCAGCTGGGGGAAGTTATCTACCCCAAGGAAGATCTGAAGGTTTTGGCTGATTCGGCATCTCCTTGTCAAGCTTTCATGATGTCTATATCTCCACCTGCCCTTCCTTTGCCCTGTGTTCAAGGGAATGTGCCACTATTATTTCTTGCATCTATTTACCCTGATAAGCTCTTCACACTGTGGAACACTCACAGCTACAGGGTCCTGAGCTTTCAAACTCTTTGTTCATTGAACACCTCCTGACTGCTCTGATAGCTCAACTTCAGAAACTCTGCTGGATTGTTCCTCAGTTTTGAAAAGTCATGTGCAGGTTTCAGTCTTCTTAGTTAGGGATGATAATAGGGAGTTTGTGCTCAAATGTTTCTTCTGAAAGGTTCACAGCTTCTGAACGTGTTTCAGTCATGGAAAGATCATTGAGCTGGCACTGTGCATTCCTAGCCCAGAACCAGCTGTGTCCTGGGCTGATCCTCAACAGCATGGGCAGCAGGTAGAGGGAGGGGATCCTGCCCCTCTGCTCCGCTGCGCTGAGACCTGCAGTGCTGGGGCCAGCTCTGGAGTCTTCAGCACAGCAGAAGCACCACAGGGTTATTCAGCCTGGAGAAGAGAAGGCCCTGGGAAAACCTTAGAGCAGACTTCCTGTGTTTGAAGGGGGCTGCAGGTGAGCTGGAGAGCAACTTGTTACACAGGCATGGAGTGACAGGATGTGGGGTGATGGCTTCGAACTGGAAGAAGCTGGAGTTGGATTAGACAGGAAGAAATCCTTCCCCTTGAGGCTGGAGAGGCACTGGAACAGGTTGCACAGAGAAGTCATGAAGGAAGGCTTCAAGCCTGGAAGTGTTCAGATCCAGGTTGAATGGAGCCTTGAGTAACCTGGTCTTGTAGGAGGTATTGTGCCCATGGCAGGGGTTGGAACTACATGATCTTTAATGCACCTTCCAACCCAAACCATTCTGTGATTGCATGACTCTCTGTGTGGCCACGGCTGTACATCACTGGGAGGAGTGAAGCTATTTTCTATCTGCAGTGCACTGTTAAAACCAGCTCCCAGCTCCAGTGCCCCTGACAACTTGTTATTCTAAGGTGCAGATCAGGAAGACAACAAAGAACAAATCACAGTCAGAGCAGAGCCTGAGATATTAAAGCCATAATTCAGGAACAAAGCTGACAGAGCAAGAGGAGAGAGCGAAAGCCTGGCACCATTTGCATGTAACAGAAGCTGCTGTGTGTGTGTGTGTGTGTGTGACTGCATCCTTCCTGAGTACAATCACTTGTCCTTACAACAGGGGCTTGTCACTTGGGTCTTGAGCAGTGTCAAGGAATATTCAACACAGGAGGGAAAAGGAGGCTGAGGGGAGATCCTCTGGCTCTCTACAGCTCCCTGAAAGGAGTTTCCCAAGGAACAAGTGACAGGACAAGAGGAAATGGCCTCAGGTTGCATGAGAGGAGGTTTAGGTTAGATATGAGGAACAATTTCACCATGAAAAGAGTTCTCAAGACCTGGAACATCCTGCCCAGGGCAGTGTTGGAGTTCCCATCCCTGGTGGGCTTTAAAAGCCATGGAGATGTGATGCTGAGAGGCATGGCTGAGTGGTAACCTGGTAGTGCTGGGTTGATGGTTGGACTTCTCCTACAAAACCCATTATTTGATTCTGCCCTTTCCCTTCCCACAGGTCAGAGGTCTTTGTGTTTGTCATGCTCTGATTCAAACTTCTCCCCAAAACACCAAGTTAAACTCTTCTGACCAAAGTTCCCCTTGGCAAGAGGAGCCTTTCCAAAATTCCTGCAGTGAACGATGCTGCAGTTCTCCCAAAGTTACTTTGTCCTGCCAGAAGGACCTGAAGCACAAAGCCATGCAGTTAGCCATGTGAAACTCAGTCTGCCTCTGCTTTTGCATGGATGTGTCATAACACTGCAAAACTTCTGCTCAGCCACCTGAAAACCTTCTGCCAGAGCAGCTTCATCATTTGGTTTCTCTCTCTGATTCCTTAGAGAAGAAATCCTACCCTGGCTCACTCCCACAGCTGCTGCTCTTTGGAGCAGGCATAAGATGCTCCAGAACATTGTTATCCTGATGACATCCAGAGGATTGTGGTGAGGATTATTTGCATTCCTTTGTCACTGGCACATAAGAGGTAACAACCTCTGTGAATTCTGCTTGCCACAAAGAAAGAATTCTGTGCTCTTGGTAGTAAACCTGAAGCAGTGTTTTAAAATATTGGACTGGACCTGCATTTAAGAATGAGAGAATCACAGAATCACAGCATTTTGAGAGTTGGAAGATATCTCTGGGGATTATCCAGCCCAACTCCACTACTAAAACAAGGTCACCCATAGCAGCCTGTCCAGCATCACAATGTCCAGGTGGCTTTGGAAGCCCTCCAGAGAAGGAGACTCCACAACCTCTCTGAGCAGCCTGCTCCAGGGCTCCAGCACCAAAGAATTTTCTCCTCCTGTTTAGATGGAACCTCCTGGGTTCCAGTTTGTGCTCATTGCCCCTTGTCATATTCTGGGCATCGCTGAGATGAGTCTAACCACATCCTCTTGCCCCCCACCCTTTAGCTGTTGCTGAGCATTGGTCAGCAATGATCAGCATTGATCAGCAGTGTTGCTGAGCATTGATCAGCTCTCAGCCTTTGCTCCTCACAGAGATGCTCCAGGCTCCTCAGCATCTTCGTAGCCCAGATAAACCTAAAGATAAAAAAACATTTCCCTGGATGTCGTAGCACATGGAATTATTGTACAGTGCTAAGGCTTCATTTCTCCTCTGGCACCAGGCAATAATTATGATATATATTGCACAGAACTCAAAGTGTAAGACCAAGAACAATTAATTCTGAGCTCAGATAAGTCCTGGGTGATTTCCAGCATCCTTCTTGTTAGATGGCAAACAGGTAGCCGAAAGCACGTAGCTATTTAAAGCATCATCTCTTCACACAATAAAGGAATCTGGGTGTCGGAAAGAGCAAACCAACCACCTCCTGAAAAACGAGGTCTCATTAAAACACCTCTAGTTAGCAAGCCAGAAACACACCCAAAGTCCCTGCTACAAGAGATGCTGTGCTGCTCATGCTGAGATCTTCTCCCTGATGGCCCTACTGGCAGCATTTGTACCTTACTTGTATTCTGGTGATGAATTTAGGAGCAGATGCAGGCAACATAATAGCCCTTCTCTTTTTATCCTACCTGTTCTTACTCATATTATTGTCTGCTCCTTATTTGAAACTCCCTAAGATATTTGCCTCCATAATTTCAGTTTTATTCATACTCTAGGGGCTGAGGAAACAGAGTGCAGTGTCTCCTGCAAGCAAAATCCAAGTGATTTTTTTTTTTTGCAGCCACAATTTAATCTATTCTAAGTGGTACCTCAGCTCCCCGGTGCTTTACTTACCAAAGGTTAGCTCTGGTGCTGGAAGTAGAAGATATTTTATCATTTCTGTGCAAGTGTGTACAGGCAGAAATGCAAATCTGTGCGAGCTCCAGGATTCATCTGAGATGCTAATGGCATTATAGAGCTCCCCAGCTATAGATCTTCCAATCTGAAGAACACATGGTGCCCATCACACCTTCCCAGACCTGAGAACTGTAAAATCATAGAATGTACTGGATTGGAAAAGAAGACTCCAGGGAGCCCTTAGAGCAGCTTTCCAGAACCTGAAGGGGTCCACAACAAAGCTGGAGAGGGACTTTTGACCAGGGCTTGTAGTGCTAGGATGAGAGGCAATGGCTTTGAGCTGGAAGAGAGGAGACTTAGACTGGAAATTAGGAAGAAATTATTTACAGTGAGAGTGGATCAGGTTGCCCAGGGAAGAGGATGTCCTCTCCCTGGAGGTGTTCAAGGCCAGTTTGAGTGGAAGGTGTCCCTGCCCATGGCAGGGGACTTAGAACTAGATGATTTAAGGTCCTTTCTAACCCAAATGATTCCATGTTTCTATAAATTCTGTTCTGTCTATGGAGGGGACCTCTAGAGGTCTGTCTGCTCTTCTAACAGTCTCTGAACATTCATTGTGATTACACAAAGAAAATGGCCTTGACTTTTACTGGGGGTGAGGGTGGTGCTTACCTTCTTCATCTCTGCAGACGGCAGTCCCAGATGCGGGGCAGCCTTTCTCTTTAGTGCTTTTATACACTCATAACACTCCTCAGGGGTAAATCACCCTTCCATACTCCAAAAGGAAGGAGACAAACCCACTCAGCACTCTCAGCTATAATACAGTGAAGAGAAATAAAAAGAGGAGAAATCTCCCACTGCTTCCCTGAGAAGAGAGTATGGCTCAGCAGCAGCAAGCTCTGCTCTGAGCAGAATGATGCACAGCATTCATACAGGAGCTCTTTACCACCCAGCAATGAACTGCTCCTGTTCACAGTGCTCTAAATTCAATCACTCTTCAGGTAACCTAATTTGACACATCTCCCTCATCACATCTAAACATGCTCTTTATTTGCACAGTACAACAGGAGCTAACACCAAAATGAAGTTGGACAATCTAGTTTCTAGTTCTGTCTGCAGCTATCTAAGGATTCTGGATAAGCTTTCTTTCTTCTGCATCTACTACACCATTCAGGCACATGGGCACATCACCAGTCACAAACATTGTCAGGAGTTTAACTTGCCCATATTTCAAAGTGAAATAATTTTAAATCTCTCAGTAAGATCTCCTGGAAATCTTGCACAGTGAAGGTTCTGAGCTGCTCTGCATTTCTTGGATCTCTCGCCACAAAGGTGTCACTCGCAGCACAGTGATAAGGCCAAGCTGTACAGGACCTGACTTTGCCACCTCTAGACAACAGAAGTCCTGTTCCAACAATGACACCAGGTTGGTAAGGAAAGGAAGGAAGGAAGGAAGGAAGGAAGGAAGGAAGGAAGGAAGGAAGGAAGGAAGGAAGGAAGGAAGGAAGGAAGGAAGGAAAAAAATAAGAAGCTTGCCTGAAAAAAATTCATCCCAAGGATCAGATTATACTTGACACATCTCCTGGTGAGCAGGGCCTGGAAAGGTTACACAGGTCTGCCTAAACCATCAGCTCACCTGGGGCCAGCAAAGCACAGAAGTTCCTTCAGAGAAGGCTCCTGCAAGGCAAGTTAGGAACTGAGAAGTGTGTTTACTGAATGGTAGCCTGAGGTGAAGTTTAGATCTCTCAGGAGGCTCCAGCCACATAATTGCAAATACTTGTTATTTTGCCTGAACCTCATAAGTCTAACTTGCAGTGATTAAACTAAAATTGCCCTCCCATATCTGCAGGAACACAAGTCTTAATAACAGCTCCTAAATCTCAATATCGTGTTCAGCCTTAGTCATCTGTTTAAAAAAGCAAACATCTGCAATCACATTCTCAACCAGCCAAGGGGCTGAAGTCTCCCCAGGGGACGTGCTGGGTTAGAGAGAAATTTTGCTTAAAAAGGAAGCTTACACAAGCAGGATGAAAAATGCCAGCCAAAGACAGCAGCTCTGTGCTGTGAAACTGAACCAGAGCAACCAGGGGCTGCCTTTTGCATCTCTGCAGTGCCTGAATAACTAAACACTGACAATGGACTCTTCTCTATCCTTTGGGTGCCTTAAGAAGGATGTGACCCTCTCATCTTCTCTTGTTCCACCCTACTGAAGTACTGGGTCTGGTTCAGGGCTCCTCAGTTCAAGAGAGATAAGGAACCCAGGAGGCTCCATCTGAACAGGAGGAGAAACTTCCTTGTTGTGATGGTGCTGGAGCCCTGCAGCAGGCTGCCCAAAGAGGTTGTGGAGTCTCCTTCTCTGGAGAGCTTCCAAACCCAGCTGGCTATTGTGATCCTGAGCAAGCTGCTGTGGGTGCCCCTGCTTTAGCAGGGGTCTTGGACTGGATTATCTCCAGAGGTCCCTTCCAACCTCCACCATTTCATCATTCTGTGATCTCTAGGCTTACCCTAAGTGTCTGACTTAGTGACATATCATGCTGCTCTTCTGAGGGTATGCAAATCTCTGAGGGCTACTCACAGTAAAAGCATAACTAGGATTGAAATCACCTTCCAAAGGTTCCTCTGTTCTTTCACTGATGCTGGAGAGACCCAAAGCAGACTAAGTATCTAACTGAAGCCATGGTTCATTACTGCACAGGCTTTGTTGGCTCTGCTTGATTAAAAGGTGTATCTGCACCTCTGTCTCTTCCCAGCTGTCAGTTGTGCCAGGCCAGCTCTTTCTGGGACCATGCTGGAATATGGCTCAGTGGTTTTTAAGATGTTACCTAAATATGCCTGGTGTCACTCAGTTCTGTTTTCCTCTCCAAAGTGACAGCTCATATTGAAACAAATCTGTAGCACTCTGAACGCTTCCTAGAAGTCAGCAGTGTGTCCACCAATGCTAGTCAGATCCTCCTACTGAAAAATAGCCACCTCCTTCCTAAAATGGGGATATGTTCCCAGTAAATAGGGTATTACATTTCCATTAGATTGTCATTAGAGGATTCATGATACACAGGTGACCAATGCTGGTTGTCTCAACTAGAAGGAACCCATACCCACCCCAGCTGGAATGATGGCTGAACATGAGCCAGCAGTGTGCTCAAGTGGCCAAGAGAGCCAATGGCATCCTGGCCAGTAGGACAAGGGAGGTTATTCTTCTTCTGTACTCTGCACTGGTCAGGCCACACCTCGAGTATTGTGTCGAGTTCTGGGCTCCTCAATTCAAGAGAGATGTTGTGGTGCTGGAAGGTGTCCACAGGAGGGCGACAAAGCTGTGAGGGGCCTGGAGCACAGCCCTGTGAGGAGAGGCTAAGGGAGCTGGGGGTGTGCAGCCTGCAGAAGAGGAGGCTCAGGGCAGACCTCATTGCTGTCTACAGCTACCTGAAGGGAGGCTGTAGCCAGGTGGGGAGAAGAGAAGGCTCAGGGCAGACCTCATTGCTGTCTACAACTACCTGAAGGGAGGTTGTAGCCAGGTGGGGTTGGTCTGTTCTGCCAGGCAAGCAGCAACAGAAGAAGGGGACAGAGTGTCAAGCTGTGCCAGGGGAGGTCTAGGCTGGATGTTAGGAGGAAGTTGTTGGCAGAGAGAGTGATTGGCATTGGAATGGGCTGCCCAGGGAGGTGGTGGAGTTGCTGTCCCTGGAGGTGTTGAAGCAAAGCCTGGATGAGGCACTTAGTGCCATGGTCTGGTTGATTGGCTAGGGCTGGGTGCTAGGTTGGACTGGATGAGCTTGGAGGTCTCTTCCCACCTGGTTGATGCTATGATTCTATGATGTTGTTCATTCTGTGTTTGGTGAACTGACAGTTGCTGAGAGGATAACCCCAGCAGAACAGCTCTAGATAGATCTTCATCTAAATTATCCACAAGGAATTTCTCCCCCACCCCTTCTCTCATTTCACAGGCCATTGACCAATATTCCCATGCAACCATTCTTTAATAGGAGAGAAAGATTTCCTCCTAGGCAGGGGGAGAATAAATGAAAAGATGATTTGCTTGGACAGATCATCTGGAGCAGGGAAATCAGCTGGGGTTGTTTATTCAGCAGAAGGAGCAGGAGAACTGATGACAAAAAATACGACTTCTAACCCAGGAGACACATCACACCCAGCTTGGCAAAACACTTTGCATCCATGTGGGACCTCTGCTTCTATTTTTTCTTGTTTTGTAGCTGTGATACTAAAATAAATGTTTTCCTTTATAATAGCCAGCTCTATGAGTATTACCTGGGGATGCTTCAGCCTCTAAACCCAGAGCTGGATGGGTTTCTTTGCTCCTCAACTCTTCCATGATTGAAACTGTTATCTCTGACTAATACATGCCAAGTACTTAATTGATCAGTTCCTTCTGCAGCAGTTAGCTGTGAGGTACCTGTGACAGGTACTGCTGGGGCTTCCTCCTTCATACAATCATAGAACTGTTTTGGTTGCAAGAGATCACTAAGATCACAAAATGATAGAAGGATAGGTTGGAAGGGACCCCAAGGACCATTCCTAGGTGATAGTGTAGTTGAAATGAGCTGACCTAGCACCCTGTCAAGCTGAGCCTTAACACTGCCCAGCGTAAGGGAATCCACTGCTTCCCTTGGGAAACAATTCCAGTGTCTCACTGTTCTCATGGAGAAGCATTTTCTTCTGAATCTTCCCAGGAGTATCTTGCACCCATCAGCCCTTGTCTTTTCCATGGGACTCCTTGTAAAAAGGGAGTATCCATCCTCCTGGAAGCCACCATTTATATACTGGTACATGGAAGGTGATCAAGTCCAACCATTCTAAACATGCTAAACCATGTCTCTCAGCACCAAATCTCTGTCTCATCTCTGCCACACCTCCAGAGAAGGGGATTCAAGCACCTCCCTGGGCAGCCTGTTCCGGGGAGGGTTTGAGAACAGTGAAGAAGTTTCTTCTTATGTCCAACCTAAACCTCCTGATACTACACCAGGCCATTTCCTCCCTTTCAACACCTTCCCAGCACTCCTCGTCTCAACAAGCTACTAGGACTGGTTAGCTGTGCAGTGCATTGACCTTTTTTCTCCACATAAGCTCAGAGGCAAAGTGTAATACCTGCTGCTGTGGAATCATTTCCAGCAGCACCTGGAGGCACCATCATTGAACGTGCAGGGAATTGCCACGCACGAGCTGTGATCGGCCGCAGAAGGGCTTACAGAAGGTGCTCCGCAGCCTCCTGTCATAGCTGCTGTAAATGCAGCCACATAAAATCAATGTTATTAGGCAGGCACTGATGAGCTCTCACTGCTAGCTGCATCCCATCATTTTGCAAACGAGAGGATGGAGCTGTATAATCTGTCTCCAGTTTTACCCTGACATCCTTCCATGTTGTGTCTGAGCAGAAACAAATCGTTCCATAGAATCATGGAATTGTGTTGGTGGGAAAAGACCTCCAAGGTCATCGAGTCCAACCATCAACCCAACACTGACAGGTCACCACTAAACCATATCCCTCAGCACCGCATCTCCATGGTTTTTGAACACTTCCAGGGAAGTGTAGCCAGTGGGTTAAGGAAGTTTCTCCTCCTCTACTCTGTCCTCATGAGGCCACTACTGGAGTACTGGGCCCAGTTCTGGGTTCCCCAGTTCCAGAGTGACAGAGAGCTACTGGAGAGAGTCCAGTGGAGGCTCTGAAGATGCTGAGGGGTCTGGAGCATCTCTGTGAGGAAGAAAGGCTGAGAGACCTGGGCCTGGAGAGATTCCACACCCACCTGGACAGTGTGATGCTGGGCAAGGTGTTGTGGGTGCCCCTGCTTTAGCAGAAGTGTTAGACTGGCTGATGTCCAGAGGTCACTTCCAACCCCATCATGATGGAATTCTCAGATTCTGGGAGTCTTGAAGAAGACTCAAGGATGTTGTCCTTTCTGAAGTACATCTCAAAGTTACACAGCTGATGGTAGTTTCTTTCTTGCCAACCATTTTGTTGCCAGGCCTTCATTTTGTGAAGTTATTTTGGTTCGACTTGGCTTTGTGCAAAAGATGACAAATGGATTTTATCTCCTTGAAGGTGCTGTCTTACAGCCAGGATGCAATTTTCTCTTCACTTCATTATGGCAGGAGTCAGTCTGAAAGCCAAAACACACTGACCCACAGCAGCTAAACCATTAAGAGAGTGTTTAATTCATGTATTTGAGATAAACTGTGAGAGTAACCCCAAGTGCATATTGTGATTAATTTGGGTGAATGCATATGCTTGTGCTTGCAGCCACAGCTGCTCCCTTCTGGAGAGAATCAAAAGCATCCATCTGTTTACTCTAATAGTTTCTAGGCTGTATAAATGGATTCTCTGGTAGAAGTGTCAGGGCCTGGTTTTGGAAGCCAAGTGATTAAGGGAATGAGATCTGAACACTCCTGGAATTCTAAGAGCCAGACTAAGGAGTATAGACACAAACTGTCACTTCAGAATTAATTTGGATACCTTGCATCATAGAATCATTAAGGTTGGAAATCATTAAGTCTAACCAACAACCTAAGACCACTGTGGCCATTAAACCATGTCCCAGAGTGCCATGTCCACCCATCTCTGCAACACCTCCCTGGGCAGCTGGTTCCAATGCCTGGACCACTCTTGCAGGAAAGAAATGGTTCCTCATGACCAACCTAAATCCACCCCTGGAACAATTTCAGGCCATTTCCTCTTGTTCTATCACTTGATGCTAGGGAGAAGAGGCTGACCCCCCCCAGTTCACTTCAGCCTCCTTTCAGTGAGTTGTAGAGAGCCAGAAGGTCTCCCCTCAACCCTGGGGAGTTGCCCTGGACCTTGAACAACTTCTCTGTGCATTAGTATTCACCAAGGGGAAAATGGAGATATTTAACTCTTCAGAAAGTGGGCTTGCTTTTGTATTCACAGCTTTTTAAACTGTGGCTTTATAGCAGGAGCAGCTAAAGCTCTTTTTGGTTGCTTCCATTTTATTTTCTAGTAGCACCAACTGGATTAGTCAGTGCTGGATATTAATGTTGTATCAACAACAGCAAAATAATACTAATACTAATGCTAGAGGGAAAGAGGAATTATGTGAAGACAGGGTTACAGGAAGCATAGACACCTGCCATGCTTTAAACTATTTTGATTGAATCTGGACAAAAATACACCTTGGGTTATCTCCAATCAAACGGAAGACGAAGAAGATGGGAAGCACTGCTCAAGGCAATGCCATGCGGGGCAGGAAAGCACATGGAGACCAGTCTGGCAGCCTTCTACCAAGCTTCTGAGGGCTTAAAGCTGTCATCTGCACCTTTTCAATTCTTTTGCTTTCTAAATCCAGAAAGAATACGCCAAAAACAATTCAGATCCCTTGCGTCATTACTGAGGATTAAGGAGCAAAGAGAGTAAATAATTTCTTAATGAGAAGTTGAGGGGAAGGGGCTGGGGGCATCATTAGGCAAACAAAGCCAAGCGCCAAGTACAATAGGTGCTAAATCGACTATTAGTCTCTGCTAAGTGCTGCTTCTTTAGCTTAAACCAGGAAAAGCAGTTTAGTGGAGGAAAAAAGGGGGGATTTAGCCTGAACACATCCCTTCTATCTAAAGATGTTGTAAACTCAGTAGCCAGGCTCCTCTAATTAGTAAAGGGTTGGAATTTCCATAGCAAACACTCGGAGTTTTCCCCTTCTATCTAAAGATGTGCTACACTCAGTAGCCAGGCTCCTCTAATTAGTAAAGGCTTGGAATTTCCATAGCAAACACTCGGCGTTTTCCCCTTAGTCTTCACAGGAGCTGATCTGCTCTTACTGCGGCTCCTAATTCAGGCCGAGGTAATCCCAGTTTACAGCTCTGCCTGATGGAAGGTGTTAAGCAAATGCTTCTTTGAGAATCCTCTTTCCAGCCCAAGGAGTGCAACAAATTGGTTAGTTCTTGTCTCTCGCAGTTTGGAAAAGCAATGTTAAACCCTTGAAAATTTTGCCCTGCTTTTGTGCTGCAAACAGTGGTTTGAGCTGTATAGAAAACACCGTGCTAGGGCTTCAGAAAATCCTTGTTCCCATAGTGCCTTTGCCAGGCTGTCTGCTCACTTAAGCCCCTTTTGCCTGGTTGGGGTTTTTTGTTTGTTTGTTTGTTTTCCTCCCCCTCTCAGTTTTCCAGTTGTGGAATACACAGAGCAAGGTGGGGGAGAAGAAGAGCTGCTCATTCCAAACAGTCTGCTAATCCTCCCAGCAGAGCAATTAAGGCAGCATTCACCAAACCGTTTAGCTTTTCTCTTCTCTTCTGGTCAGCTTTGTTTTCCTTCTAATCCTTTAGGGTTACAGTGAACCTCTTGGCCCTCTTCTGGTTTACGGTACCAGGAAGGCTGTTTCTCTGATTTCTTATTTAATTTAAACCCTTATCCCGAAGCTGCCTCTTTGAGAGCTTTCAATTCCTGTCCAGGGTGACAGGAGGTCTATATACTCTACAGATTGAGGCTTAAGTGTTCTGACTGTCAGGTCACATATTCCTTTACCTTTCTAGCTCAGAAAATCCACAGTAGAGAGGAATCGTGTTTTAGTAAAGGAGAAGGTAGCTGATAAAGCCATTTATTCTCCATTTTCTCATGTCCCAGTCTGCTAAGTATAAAATAAATCTTCCTAACAGTGTAAGTGTGACCTGAGTTGCCCTGCTATTCCCAGAACAACAAGCATCAGGAAGGATATTGTTCATTTCTCTCTGAAGTGACCTGAGTTTTTGGTGCGAGGTGCTAGCAAAACTGGACGTTTAACCAGGTAAACTTAGCAGGCTCAGCTGCAGATTTTTCCTAAGCACACAACAAAACAGCTGCTTTGTAAGATGGAAACCATTTTCTAAGGGCTTTTAGCAACACAGCTTTAAAACCTCCCTTTAAAACGGTGGCTCTGTGTATTGGCATAGTTACCAGGAAATCCCAGTGGCCCTTCTGACTGTAACAAGGGCAACGTTTTTAAGCTCAAATCAGAATATTTCTGGAAGCCTTAACCTGTCATTTTTCAGTGCTAAAACAACACGAGTCTCGGTATCTGGAGGAAGCTTTTATTTTTAGGGTATTGTTTTCACACTTCAATTCTTATTGCAATTTGAAGAACTGGCCAAGCAAACATGTCACAGTCCTGGGTCAGCGAAACACTGTGAAATGTCTGACTCACACCATGGAAGAGTCAGAAATTTAGCCAGATAGATCACTTTGCCCCTCCAAACTGTGGCACTGGATGTGTGTGAGCTTAGTGCAAGTGTTGCTGTGGGGTGTACTGGTCACCAGAATGAAGAGGTAAGGGTCTGAAGGAAAACATCCATAGTGTAAGGTCAGACAGTTGTTTACAAAGTCTGTCAGTCACAATGACTTAAAGAGAAATCTCTGAACATCTTTACTGTGCCAGTTTTCTGTTGGAAAATGTCATGGGTCAGACCTGGGCTGGCCACTGGTGGAGTGCCAGAGATCCTCCTCTCTGCCTTCCTAAAGAGAAATAGAAGGAGGAGAGAGTGATGGAGTAGGAAAGAAACAAAACCAACCCAGCTGGGACAGCAATAAGGACAATCCCATGGAATAGAGACAAAGAGACACAAAGCAAGTTGGAACCCAACCCCTGGTGGCAATGATGTCACCGTTGGTACCACTGATGCTGGGGAACAGCACAGGGCACGTCCCAGACTGGACTCAGCAGGAGATGGGAAACAGATTCAGGAGCCGCATTCTGGAACTGGATTCAGAAACACAGAGATCAGGATGGAAGGCAGAAGGGACAGAGTCTTCCTGGGACACTGGCCAGGGATGAAGAGGCTTGGCCCTGATGATCTCTCAGCTGTCTCCTAAAGATGCTTTCTCTGAAGATGCTGTGAAATCCCTTGTTGGGCAGTTGAGGGTCACCTGTCCTATCTGCTCCTCCACGTAGGTGCCACCTCTGCCTTCCTGCCCCCAAAGGTGGAGCAGACAATGTGGCAATGCCCTTGGTGTGCCCAGGAGCAAGGCTAAGGCAGAGCCTTTCTGCCACCCAGCCCTTGGCAGGAGCTCTCCCCATCAGCTTGTCCCTGCTAGAAACCGCCTCTGGCTGTGCAAACCTGCCCTGAACTTCAGAAAACGCCACACTGAGCAGAGCCTGAGCTGGGAAGTCCCATCCTGACCAGCATCAGCTCGGGTCTGGCTCAGAGCAGTACAGACAGGCAGTGCTAACACAGGAAAGGCTTTAGCATTTAATTCTTCTACACATCAGACTTATAAAGCCTTGGCCCTGCTCCCACTGGTAACACCTGTGGAATCTCTTTAAGATGGATTCCCAGGACAATCACTCTTCTCTCTGTGCTGTGAGGAGGTGTTAAAGCACCCCAGCAGTGACTAGTTTATTTCCAGGACAACTTCCTCTCAGTGGCCTGCTGTGAAGGGGCTGGCTGCAGTCATGCAGCAGGCATCTGAACAAGGAGCCTTAGCATTCAAACTTTTCTAGCAGTCCCAGAACACTGAATACAGGCTGATTTTGTTCTTCATGGAATCACAGGGCCATTGAATTGTTTGGGTTGGAAAGGTCTTCGAGGGAAGTGAGCCCTGGGAAACCTGTTCCAGTGTCTCCCTACCCTCACTGTAAAAATCTCTTCCTGCTCTCCAGTCTAAATCTCCCTCTTGCAGCTCAGAACCATTGTCTCTCATCCTAGCACTACAAGCCCTTGTAGAAAGTCCCTCTCAAACTCTCCTGTAGCCCCTTTCAGGTACTGGAAAGCTGCTCTGAGGTCTCCCTGGAGCCTTCTCTTCTCCAGGCCAAACAGCCTTAGCTTCCTCAGCCTGTCCCCATAATGGAGGTCCTGCAGTCCTTCTTACCTTTCATCCATTTAAAGTGCCCAGTAATGTAAAGAAATAATAATAAAAAAGCAAACAAACACTACACTAAGCCACCAGAAGAGAAGCAGCAACACAGCCTTGGTTTGTTTCCTTCCCCTGGGATCTGCACTAAACAAGTTTTACTGACAGTAGGGCTAGAAGATGCTCTTTGAGCACCAGCACAAGTTGATCAGGGGCTGGTAAGTCACCAGCACTTTACCTTCTTGCATCAGTTTATTGGTAGAAGCACATCCTTCCTGTGCTCTACAGGCTGTCAAGTGTCCACACTCTCTAACTCCACTAAGGCACCTCTCTGTCCTAAGCTGCTGAGAAGTGACACAGCTACAGAACCAAAGTCTTCTGACAGGTCCCCTAGAGCATGGTAAAGCAGTTTGAAAGGACCAGGGAAGGGTGGAACTCATTTCAAGTGTAGAGGGCTCAGAATCTTGCCTTTTCCAACAGCATTAAAATAATACAAGCTTTAAAAAAAACAAACAACACAATCCAAGAACCTCAAGTAAGTTCTAAAACATCATCTCAGAGGATGGGGCCAGTTTTTTTCAGTTATGCTCAGAGAGGGGTAATGAGCACAAATTAGAACATAAGAAGTCCCATCTAAACATGAGGGGGAACTTCTCTAATTAAAGGGTGATGAAGCACTAAAGCAGGCTCCCAGGAAGGTGGTGAAGTCTTCATCTCTGGAGCCATTCCAAACCCAGCTGGATGTGTTCCTGTGTGACCTTCTTTAGGCGACCCTGCCTTGGCAGGGGGGTTGGACTGGGTGATCTCCAGAGGTCCCTTCCAACCCCTCCCATTCTGTGATCTTCAGAGCTGCAAAAGCCCCAAATCGCTGCATTTCCAAATAGCATCAAACATTTAAAGTCCTCCTTTCAGTCCAAAAGCATCTTCTACCATAGTGAAGCAGCTTCCAGTTCTGGCTGTATGCTGATGTGGCATATGCTCAGACATGAACTCCTGAGTACCTTGTTTGGTCCCCCTGTGTTACCCCAAGAGGGGCTGTGTTAGAGCTGTGTCCGTAAATTGTTCTTTTGAGGAAAGGTGCTGGGGCCATTGCTGTGGTATGGTCAGTTGATACCCGGTGGCTGGCAAGGGAAGGGTGCAAGAGTTGCCCACTGGTAGGTGGAGAGCTTAAAAACCGAGGATCTTCAGCCAGCCCCATGATAGGAAGGGATGGAGCTAGAGTCATGCAGATGTTGCTGCTCTGAGGACCACTACTCAGTGAGCTTCTGGTGACAGAGCTGGAACTGGAGAGGCGAGAAGGAAGGTCAGGTTCTAGTAGCCAGGTCTGGCCAGGTACAAGTCCACTTTGCTGCCCCTCATCCTGGGATGTGAAGCATTTGCAGCAGCAGATCCCAACACAGGCACCGCCGACGACAAAGGCCACGAAGACTGACCCAACCAGCAGGAACGGCAGGTAGCCAGGCGCTGGAAATGGAAGAGTGACGTTAGCCAGCGCGGGGAGCACACAGGCCTACATGGTGTGGGTTGAAAGGGACCTTCAAGATCATCCAGTTTCAATCCTCCTGCCATTCTAGACCAGGTTGCTCAAGGCCTCACTCAACCTGGCCCTGAACACCTCCACAACATCCCAGGACAACCTGTTCCAGTGTTAGTCTGCTCTTCATTTCTCAAGGCACAAGGTGCACCAGGGAGCAAGCCAGAGTGGCTCTGCTCTCACCTCTTCTCTGGCCGCAGCAAGAAGATTAAAACCCAGCAATTACTGCTTTGAAACAGTCTGACATAGTCACTCCTGCAGCATCTGCCATGAATACCCCTGCAAGAGCTCTTCCAGTGACCCCAGCGTCACTGCCATTGTTCAGTCGTGCAGGATGAAGCAGAAATGGTGGCTGAGTTTTACAGTTAGGACCTCTCCTGGGGTAGGGTGACCTGTGCAGTCAGGGTCTGAGGGCTATAAGTATTTTTTACGAGCCAGAACTTCAGTTACATACATTACTTAGAGGCATCTAAGTACCTGCTAGGAGACAAGTCAGGCAAAGCCCCCAGAGGAGCATCACCCTTGCCACCACACAGCTACAAAGGTCCCAGATCATGGCTGGTACAAACATTAAACCCAGTTTTGCTGTGCAAAACTTGCAGCCTGTTCTGTAGGATGTTGTGTGAAGCAGCATCACCCACTGTGAAGTCTGGATGGGGCTCTCAGCACCCTGCTGTAGTTGCAGATGTCCCTACTGACTGCAGGGTGGGGGGTGGACTAGGTGAGTTTTAAAGGTCCCTTCTAACCCAGGTTTCTTTGATTCTATAGAACGAGTTAGCAACACAGATATTCCACCAGGGATATCAATAGATGCCAGTACCAGAGGACTTTGTTAGCAGCTTAAAAGCTTTCCCAACAGTAGGGATGACAGAAAAGTCTTTGGAGTGAAGTCTCCAAGTCATTCCCTTTTCCCACTGCAGGGAACTTAGTGGCTCTGGCCCATGCAGCCATCAAAAGAAGCACAGTGCCAGGGCTCCATGTCTGCCTGCTGCAATGGTTACAGCTTGGAGCTCTGAAGGAGAGACAGAGGAGGGACCTGGCTGATGCCACCAAGGTTTCTACGAGGGATACAAAGAAGAAAGCAAGACCGAAGTGCTAGAGGTAGGGGAAGCTTACCTGGCACTGGGGGCCTGGGGCTGGGCTGCTGGTAGTCACCAGGGCAGCGGCCCTGATCCAGTCTGGCCTCTCTGGAGGAGCAGCAGAAGCGCAAGCTGCAGGTCCCACAGCAGAAGGTGGCCTCGGGGCCATCGTAGCGCTCGGGGCACTGGAAGCCACGGTGCCAGCGCTGCAGGCTGCCAACCCAACCATGGCAGTACTCCCCAGCCTGCCCAGGGCTGCCTGGCAGGGCCAACAGCAGCAGCAGCAGGGCGCAGAGAACCCCCTGTGCCATGGTGGGTCACACAGGCTTGGCTCAGCTCCAGCCACTGAGCCCACACTGTCCTTTTAAGACAAGATCCAGCCCAGTGCTCCCAACCCACCAGCTGCCCACCGAGGCACTGCCTAAGCTCCTGTTTCGGGAGGTTTTATCTCTTGGCCTGTGACCTGCCCCTAATCCCCTCTCTTTACAGCAACAAAGAAGGACCCACTAATTGAAAAACATTTGCAGCTACTCCAGCCCAACCTTCCTCATTTCCCTCCTTACTTCCCACTGGGAGCAGCTGCTGGGTCCTGCTGGAGCTGGCACATCCCCTGTTCCCACAGGCATCTGGACTGGTGTGGCAGGGTTAGAAGAACAGCAAGGGCTCTCCTGGTCCAAAGTTTGACTCCTTCATGGGCTTGTCAGTAGCTGAAGTGTCAGAGGTGGGCGCCTGGGGACAACACATGATGACAAGTGAGAAATCAGATTCCCAGAGCAGAAAGAAAAATAGAGGGAGAAAGCAGCTTCACTAAAGTGTGACTGGTACAAACTGGTCACTGTTAACATGGACAATCAATCACATCTGTACAAGGAAGATTTTAATTGGCAAGTGCAGGAAAATTTAAATTGGAAAGCTCTAGGTTGGCCTAATCTCTGTCTCCACGGTGGAAAACCAAGAGGATGACCATTTTAAAGGCTGTTTTGCCCCTCTGCTTTCCCTGCACAGTGCAACCCTTGAATTACAAAGCGTTTCAGAGACAAAAATGCCTATTTTAAGATCTTTACAAGTTTCATCTACACAGGAAAATCCTCCAGCATCCCAAAGCCCTCATAGCAGCACAGGAGTGGTAGTGACCTCTTCATCTGTGAATTAAAAATAAACCCAGGTCATTTGTGACCTTTTTTAGTCCCTCACAAGTCTAACTACTTGTAGTATTAATAGGATCCATGTCTGAAGCATCCTTAGCCTCTGCTTAACTCCACTGTGAAGAAAAATGGTTGCTAACAGAGCACTTTGAAATGCAGGGAGTTAGGGCAGCATTTTTTTTTTTAAACAAATATCCTGGTAATGTGTAGCACAGAATTCCCTCCCTTCTGATGTATTTTTTACATCCTTGGATTTTTTGGCGCTGTTGCTGTTTGTTTTTTTTTGTTTTGTTTCATTTGATAGATATAGTAAATCACAGCTGGGACACTGATGCTTTATTAACTCTTTCACAGGGTCGGTGGAAGCATGCCCATGACATCAGTGCCTTTGCCAGGCACTTTTCATGCCAATTAAAATCATTTTTTTACCTAGCTTTTTTTTTTTTTTTTTTCCTTTTGGCAAGCATCACAGAACAAACATCCCCAAATCCCAGCATGGTGGGGGTTGGAAGTGACTTCTGGAGGTCATTCAGCCTAATCCCCCCTGCTGCAGCAGAGGCACCCACAGCAGCTTGCCCAAGATCACAACGTCCAGCTGGGGTTGGAAGCTCTCTGGAGAAGACTCCACAATCTCTCTGGGCAGCCTGCTCCAGGGCTCCAGCACCCTCACAGCAAAGAATTTCCCCCTCCAGATGGAACCCCCTGGGTTCCAGTTTGTGCCCACTGTCCCTTGTCCTGTCACTGAGCACCACTGAGAAGCGTCTGGCCTTACCTTCTTGCCCCCCACCCTTTATCTCTTGCTGAGCATAGATCAGATCTCTCAGGCTGCTCTTCTCCAGGCTCAACAGCTGAAGGTCTTTCAGCCTTTCCTTCTCACAGAGATGCTTCAGGCCCCTCAGCATTTTCATAGCCTCCACTGGATTCTTTCCAGTAGTTCCCTGTCTCTCTTGAACTGGGAAGCCCAGAACTGGACTCATCAGATGTGGCCTGGGTAAGGCAGAGTAGAAGGAGGGAAAAACCTCCCGCCACCTGCTGTCCACACTCTTTATGCACCCCAGGAGACTATTTGCCTTCTTGCCCGTGAAGGCACATTGCTGGTTCATGGGGAACTTGTTGTCCATGAGGACTCCCAGGTCTTTCTTTGCAGAGCTGCTTTCCAGCAGGTCAGCCCCTCACCTGTACGGGTGCATGGGCTTGTTCCTTCCCAGGTGCACACTGTTCACAACCAACATCCCAGTATAGCCATGCTTTTTATCCTGTCAGAATTCAAAGTGGGTCACAAGTTATGCAAGGATATACATTTTTTATACACAGTAACGTTCAGCTGCGACTGCAGTGGACAGCACAGCACAGGCTGGGACAGAATGAAGGTGAGAGATTTTGAACCAGCAATCAGACCCCTCCCAGAACACACACAGACACATGGGCAGACCCTGAGCTCTGCATTTCATTTGCAAGAGTTTCTATCTGCTGAGGGACGTGGTTTAGCATCAGAGGTAGTAGTTAGATAATGGATGGGCTCAATGATCTTACAGAATCATTGCATCGTAGAACTGCTTTGACCTGAAAAGATCTCTGAGAACATTAAGTCCAACCAACCCAATACCACCACAGTCATTAAACCATGCCCAGAGTGCCATGTCCACACATTTCTTGAACACCTCCAGGAATGGGGACTCCACTGCCTCCCTGGGCAGCCTATTCCAGTGCCTCACCACTCTAACAGGAATTAAATTGTTCGGAATCTCCAACCCAAACCTCTCCTGCCACAATTTTGGACCATTTCCTCTCATTCTGTCACCTGATACTAGGGAGAAAAGACCGACCCCGACCTCACTGCAGCCTCCTTTCAGGAAGTTGCAGAGTCAGAAGGTCTCCCCTCAAACTCATTTTCTCCAGGATGAAGAACCCCAGTTCCCTTGGTTGCTCCTCACAGGAACAACTGAAGGGCTTTTGCAGCTGAAATGGTTCTCTGATCCTGTGATTTTAAGCAAGCTAAGATCTTATGCAGGAAAAACTAATCGATGACCATGTTGTTAAAATATCTATTGAGAGAGGAAATCATGTCTGGGCAGCCAGCACTCCGAGTGTTAATGAACAATTAAGACCAATGATGAGCTTTAGGAATCTCTTAGCATTTGAATACCTGCCTTGGCAGGTGTCTTTACACTCTCAAACAGGAGGCAATAATTGCATCTCCTTATCTTTCCTGAGGTACATTTTGTTATGATGAACTCTGCAAAGTGCTAGCCACATGCTTAAAGCCTGCCCGAGCCTGCTTTTCCCCTTAACAACACATACTAAAAGTTAATATTGAGTCTGGCTTAATAGTGCTGAGAAGTTGCATGTGGGAATCAAGTCCAGTTTGCCTCAAGGCAAATATACCTCTGGGCTTAAAGCATCACTTTAGAGTCCATCCCAAGACAGCACATTCCTGACCTCTGGCTGTCTTTTCAAGGGGCTTTGGGGTGGCTTAATGTGTTCTAGATTTAGAGGCTTAGGTGCCATGCAGTCAGCCAAGCTCAGGCTTGCAGAGCTGAAAAGCAGCAGGGCAAAAAGTACATCTCCATGTGCTGGGCTGCAGTTGGCAGAGGTCTCTAGTTCTAAGCAGATATTTCATTTCTGAATCCAAGTATCTCTTATAACTGAGAGGGGATCTTCTCAGTGCTCAGCAAGAGCTAAAAAGTGGGGGGCAAGAGGATGGGGCCAGACACTTCTCAGTGGTGCTTAGGACAAGGGAAAATGGGCACAAACTGGAACCCAAGGAGTTCCATCTCGAGACGAGGAGAAACCTCTTTGGCGTGAGGGTGTTGGAGCCCAGGAGCAGGCTGCCCAGAGAGACTGTGGAGTCTCCTTCTCTGAAGCCACCTGGCCATTGTGATCCTGGGCAAGCTGCTGTGGATGCCCCTGCTTGAGCAAGGAGGTTGGACTGGATGATCTCCAGAGGTCCCTTACAACCTCCACCAGGCTGGGATTCTGTGAAGTAGCAGGGTAAATCATAAATAAGTCTCTGTTCTAATTCAGTCGCTCTGCACTTTCTAAGTCTTTCACCTGCCAGGGTGATTTTTTTTCCTACTTTCATTGCTAGCTTTGGGAAAGTTTTAAACAAAAGGATTTAGCCTGCTTTGCATGAGAGGACAGTGCTGATGGCTTCCCATTATTAACAACAACAACCACCAATCTTGCTACCTCTTCTGAGCATCCCCGAAGCCAAAGCAGCTTGAGCTTTGTATTTACGAGTTACCATGGAAATAGCCCTGAGAGAGAAGGCTTCTTTTCCTTGGGAGGGTTGTTTCTCTTATTTAGGAAAATGCACATTCCCTGTCCTGGATGTTGTTGAGGCAGCAAGATGATTAAATTTTTCTGTTATTCTAAGCAAAAAGCAGAGACTGGAAACTTCCTGCTCTGCAGCTGTTTTGCCTTCCCTGCAGCACTCAGGTTCAGTGTCAGTATTTCAGAGCCTTGTGTAATGCTGAAGGTTGAACTCTGCCACCAGATTTCAGGTGTATTCTTGTTGTTCCTTAATGCCAGCTAAACTTTCGGCACAGAAGAGATAACAAAGGAAGAACTGAGCCCTCTCTACTAACAGGAGTCTGCAGTGTGATGGTCACATCCTGTAAGGTGCTGGTCAGTTCCCTCCTGACATGAGGACAGTGAAATTCTCTATGGTAGATCGGTAAGTCGCCAAGCACTTCATGGTCTTTGTTTTCACCGTGATGATGTGCATCACTGCAAGGCCAGAGGTGCCTCTGCAACTCATTATTCCTCTGAACTCTTAGACACAGGAGAATGGAGTGAGGATGGACTTTACTGGCTGGAGAATGGAGAATTCCACTTAACCACTAAACACACAACCACCTCCTGCTGCCTGATCCCCCCATGGAAAGACTAATCCCAGAGGGAAGTAGCTAGTAGAGGATGAATGCTGAACAGATAGAGGCTCAGAGGTGAAGGAAGAGGATCACAGGCTCACAGGATGTCAGGGGTTGGAAGGGATCCAAAGAGATCATCAAGTCTGATCCCCATGCCAGAGCAGGACCATACAATCTAGCTCAGGTCACAGAGGGGTGCATCCAGACAGGCCTTGAAAGTCTCCAGAGAAGGAGATTCCACAGCCCCTCTGTGGAGCCTGTTCCAGTGCTCTGTGACTCTTACAGTAAAGAACTTCCCTCTTGTGTTGAGGTGGAACCTCCTGTGCTGCAGCTTCCATCCATGGCTTCTTGTCCTGTCCCAGGGAGCAAGTGAGCAGAGCCTGTCCCCCCATTCCTGACCCCAGCCCTCAGATGTTAATAAACATTTATTAAACCCCCTCTCAGTCTTCTCCAGACTAAAAACTCCAGGTGTCCCTCAGCCTCTCCTTATCAGGCAGTGCTCCAGTCTCCTAATCATCCTAATTAGTTCTGTCTAAACAAGGAACCAAGGAGTGAGCTGGCAGGGAGAGAGAGAGAGCAGGAAGAGAACCAGAATTGGGAGACTAAGCAGTGGTGTCAGTAGGGAGGCTGGAAAAGAAAACCAAGTCAAGACAATTCACTTATTTTTGCTGCTTCTTCTTTTTTAGGTGAACTGCAACTGTAACTGAGTCTCAGTGTCAGAAATGTTCACAAAGCTTCCATAAGCAAAGGAAAGGGGAAAAAAAAAGGACAACAAACAGATCAGCATGCTGATTTGAGAGGTGCATGAAGAAGACACCTCTGCCTTTGATCTCCAGGTACAGTTACAGCTAGTTGTTGTGTATACCTAATACTCAGTCCCACAAGAGCCACATGTGATCTCTTGCCTAGTCACAGCAATTTAAACAAATGGAAATGCATTTTGCATTCTCATTTTTCAAGTTGCCACTTCTTTAAAGACCAAGTGGAGATGTACCACACCCAGCTGGCACTGTTCATCCTCAGCAAAAGGACAGAGCTGGCTCACATCAGTGGATTTAACACCATTGGCCCTTTAGGGGTACATTATTTTTTGACTGAACCAGAAACTCCCAGAAGACTTCAGTAAAAATCCAGATCTCGAGTTTTCCTTGTGTTAGACTTTACCAGCCCCTTCACTCCTGAGGATTTTCCTCCTTCTCCCAGCTGCACATTGTGTTTTCTCCTTCCTGAAGAGCTAGACTTATTTCTCCACTTTTCTACCCCAAGTCTTTTGAGGGAGCAAATTACATGTTCATGTGTTCCCTGATGGGCTCTTCCTTCTGGAATGAGCCCCCTCCTGATGCCAGCAAAAGGCTGGCCAGCCCAATGCCCCTCCTAAGCAAAAAAGACAAACCACCTATTACAGGTGGTTATGAGAAAAGAGAATGGCAGAAGATCTTGGGAGGGTGATTTACGGAGCTGTGCTTTGTGAAGGGTTGTTCATTCTGAATTCTCTTGATTGCTCAGATACAATAGACCTGATTTTCAAGAGGGGACAAGTCCTGGAAGCTTCTCTGGGAGTCAGCAGGAGCTGCTGGAGCTGAAGATCAAGGTGAGCTCCATTTGTGTAAAGATCAGGCTCAGGCAGTGCTGAACAAGGCTGCTGCTGCAGATGGAACTCAAGAATCAAAGGCAGTAAGAGCTGAGCCAAACTTTCATTGCCACAATGTGCTTGGAGTTCAAACAAGTCTGGATATTTTCTTTTATTGAGTTAGTTGTAAGTTTTGTTTTCTTTCTTTCTCTCTTTCTCTCTTTCTTTCTTTTTTTTCCTCCCTGCGATGCAGCTACTTTAGAGTTTAAAGGATTAAAAGCCTGAAATGTTGGAAATCTCACAGGAAAAGCTGCTCTTAAAATCTCCAGCTTTGAATTGGATGAGTAGCTGACCCCTTGGGCTCTTATTATTTTCTGTTGAATTTTTCTGCAGTAGGCATTTTCTAGCTAAGCATAAAAGGCTGCTATTAGAGGCTTGGCTTTTATATCTGAACTGAAGTCAAATCACTGAGAAGTATCATGACAGCTTGAATCATGCTTCCTATAAGCTTAACTCAAGGGCTTCACAGGCATTTGGGTTCATCAGGGCATGGTCAGCAATAAGTCCTGACAGGGTGTCTGTTGGGCTGTGGAACGGTAATTTCATTCGTGTTTCTGTGTGTGTTAGCTAAGTGTCAATCAAGGAAACTGTGCAAGGGGCTGTATAAATTAATACTGAAAGAGTTTCTGCCCTGGGTTGTTAATAGTCTTAGCATGATAGAATCCCAGACTGGTTTTGGTTGTAAGGGAGCTTTAAAGGTCATCCAGTCAAACCACCTGCAGTCAGCAGGGACATCTGCAAATAGAGCAGGCTGCTCAGAGCCACAAACAACATCACCTGGAATGGTTCCAGGATTTGGATGTCTCATCCCACCTCTCTGTGCAACCTGGGCCAGGCTCTCACCATCCACAGTGTCAAACATTTCTCCCTTCTCTGCAGTCTGAATCTCCCTCTGTTAGTTCAAACCATCACCCCTTGTCCTGTCACAACAGGCCCTGCTCAAAAGTCTGTCCCCAGCTTTCTGATCAGCCCCTTAAGTCCTGAAAATCCACCAGAAGGTCTCCCCGGAGCCTTCTCCTCTCCAGTCTGCACAAACCAAACTCTCTCAGCCTGTCCTCCCAGCAGAGGGCTTCCAGCCCTCCCATCATTGCTGTGGCTTCCTCTGGTCCACTGCTGTGGCTCAAACAGGTGCCTGTCTCTGCTGTGTGGAGGACTCCAGACCTGGCCCCAGCACTGCAGGTGGGGTCTGAGCAGAGCAAAGCAGAGGGGCAGGATGCCCTCCCTCCACCCTCTGCCCATGCTGCTGAGATCAACTCAGGACATGGCTGGCTGTGGGCTGGGAGTGCACAATGCTGGCTCTTGAACAGCTTTTCACTCACCAGCACCCCAAGTCCTTTCTATGAAGCATTCTGAAGCGATGTACAATGAAACAGTGGGATTATGGATGAGCAGTGAGGTCAGTTCACCTGGGAGCTACACTTATCAATGCATTGTGAGTCAGCAGAGCAGAGCTCTGAGGAGGTGCTAGCTTCTTGAAGACCTTCTCTCAAATAGGACAATGGAAAGTTCACCAAAGCCCAGAGGCCTTTCACTGAAGTTTGAACAAGCTGGAGGCTTTCTATGAGCTGGCAAAGAGTTGGAATGAACATTTTTTGCAGCAACTGAGAAATGGTAGAAAAGGTGAAGACTTGTCACGAAGGGCTTGGAAAGTAGTTGAGAAAAAGGCTGTGAATATGCTGAAAAGAAAGAAAAGAAACTTATGGTTGGTAAGAAGGAGAGCAAGGAGTCAGCAGGGAAGGCTCCAAGAGAGGGGTGAGCAGCCAAAATAGGGTTATATTTATCAAGGTGATAACCATAACAACATGTTGAAAGTCTGGCAGTGCTTCTCCTAAGAACATCACTTGAGACACTGAAAATAAAGAGAAAAGGATTTCCAGATAATTCCTTGTGGGAACACATCCTTCTCTGTCAAATGAAGATAAGGTGGGTGCCTTTCTAAATCGTTCCTTCAAAATTTCTGTTGGACAAGGTGGTATAAATGGAGGTTTGGGACCCAGTAGCTCCAAGTTCCATATTTCAGTCAGCCCCAAAGGAAGGCAGGCACAGAAAATATGGAGACTAAGTAGCAAAGAGATAATCCTTCCAAAAAACCCTACCTCACCCGAGGCTTTTCAGAGAGCTGAGGAGTGTGATGGATGACCTAGAGCAGGTCAGTGCCAGGTGCTGTGCTGGGGATTGCATTAAGCAGGGATTTCGTTGTCCACTGCAAGACTCACTCTTCTATTTCTTGGCACCAGAGTGCTTTCTGGTTACTGCTTGTTTCTTTCTTGAAATTACTTTGATGTCTCTGGTGATTGTCTCTCTTGACACTTCCTTACACTCTGCAGATACAAGTTGTGATCTGCTTGGCAGTTCTGCAATTGCTCTGACACTTGAGAGAAGCCTTATATGCCATCAGTCACTTCCTGCTGCTTTGAATCTGCTGGCAGACCCTCTGCCACTCCTACAGGCACTGTGCAACTGGCTTTATCTTCCCTGACTGGTGGTTTGGGGACCACCTGTCACAATGCCTCATTTTATTCCTTTCTTTTTTGGCCAAGATCCGTCACAAGATTCAACCTGTCTGCATGTCTCAGATTGTGAACCATGAAACTGTGCCTTGAGGAACATGGGAAGACCCCAAGAATAATGCTTGTGAGCAGAGGTTGCAGATCCCCTAGCTCCATGTTATTTGTCCCAATGTGTGAGCAAACTCTGTGAGGCTGAATGTTGTTTGTTGCTTCAGATTCAAGCTACATCTCTGCCATGCAGGCTATCATAAAAGCAGAGCTCAACAGGATACAACCCCCTGTGACACAGCAGTTCTGGGTCAGAGCTTGGCCTAGATGATGTTGAATGTCTCTTCCAACCAAAGATATTCTGTGGTTCTTTCCTGATGCCACTCTCTCTATCTCCCTCAGAGTTCTATACAAGATGAATTTGGCACTAGAGGTCTGTCTGTCTTTGGCCACTATCTGGGGCTAACCCACAGCAAATGTTCTATCACCCCAGCAGAGAAGGGGGACCAGGAAAGGGGAAGGAGTGCTGTGGTTTAAAATGAAAATAGATTTAGTGAAACAGCCAAACTAATTCAGAAGAGTGTGGCCAGCAGGTCGAAGGAGGTTCTTCTCTCCCTCTGCTCTGCCCTAGCAAGGCCACAGCCTCAGTATTGGGTCCAGTTCTGTACTCTCCAGTTCACGAGAGACAGGGAACCACTGGAGAGAGTCCAGTAGAGGATGCAAGGTTGTCCTGAGAACACCCACAGGGACACAAACCAGTGAGTTCTGCACAGTGTGGGTAGATGGGGGAGAGAAGGCAGCTGGGCTAGGTACTGAAGCATAAGAGATGGCATGGACAGTACAGCTGCTCACCTGAAGTTTAGGCAAGGGCAAGTAGTGCAGAAGACAGACATCTGAAGCTGGTGCCCTCATGGGACCCAAGGCTTTCCAGGGAATTAGCAAAGTTCAACTCCCTTATAATCGTTACCATTTCCCATTTCTACTCCATGGCCATTCAAATAAGAGCCTCTCAGAATGATTTCTGAGTAGCAAAAGCAAAATAGCCACTTTTCACTCTCCTCCTGTGCCCAGGGAACAACAGAAAATGCTGTGTCCTCCCTGCCCCCTCATTACCAAGAGGCTCAGATCATTTAAAGAGGTGTTGGTATTCCTGGATTCTTAATCAAAGCCAACCTTCAAAGTGAACCTCTGAACCTCTGTCAGCTTGACCATTCCTTCTTCTAAGTGCTGCTTTAATTTTCATCTAATGCTAAGAAAAGTCTTTCATTCTCCCAGCTGGCATCAGAGATAAGGGACTAAATCCCTCAAATATGAAGACATCGAACACTTCTGTCATGTGTTACTTTAGTCTCCTGCTCAAAGTCTTTCTCTTCCTCACTGATCTTAGATATAATGCAAAATAATCATGGGGCAGAGAAAGGGAAGACATTTAAAGGGTGGCTTTGAAGTTTAGGCCATGTTCTGAGCCACTGCTCTTTGTTTTCCAGCCATCTGAGGGATGTTTATCCTGAAAGGTTAACTCATGCTACTAGGCCTGACCCACAGCAGCTCAGGGAATGCTCTTAGGGTGCACTAGGAATTGGTTGTGGGTTATAAGAAGCATTTTCTTGAAGTCTGGAGTTTTTTTCATCTGGTTGGAAGGGACACTCAAAGGTCATCTTGTCCAACTCCCCCCTAATCAGCAGGGACATCTCTAACTAGATCAGGTTGCTCAGGGCTCCATCAAGTTCCACCTTGAATGCCTCCAGGGATGGGGTCTTCACTGCATCCCCAGGCAACCTGTTCCAGTGTTTCACCACTCTCATTGTGCAGAATTTCCTCCTTAAATCCAACCTCAGTCTCCCCTGCTCTAGTTTCATACCATTGCCCCTTGTCCTGTCACCACAGGCCCTGGGAACAGTCCCTCCCTAGCCTTCCTGTAGGTTCCTTCCAGATATTGAAATGCAGCTCTATGGTCTCCCCAAAGCCTTCTTTTCAACAGCCCCAATGCTCTCCAGCCTGGCCTTGTGGGAGAGGTGCTCCAGCCTTCTGATCGTCTTTATGGTCTCCTCTGAAGCCGCTCCAGCCAATCCATGTCCTTGTGTTGGGGGCCCCAGAGCTGGACAAAGTGCTCCAGGTGAGCACTGACTTTCATTACTGACCCTTTTGTTCCCCCAAACTACAACATATCAGGATGTGTTCACTCATTATGGTTGTGCTGGTGTGACTGTCCCAGCCCCATGTCACAACCTCAGGTAGACCAGCCATGTGAGCAGAGGTTTCTGGTCGTGAGCTCGCCAAGCCAGAGCCACCTTATCTCTCACTTTGGCCTGAGCTGGTGACCTGTTTGGCTGCATATCTCTTCAGCACAGGTAGCCCCCCAGCTCTGGGAACTGCTTATCATCAAGCCTTGCAGGCTGCTTGGGCAGTCATTTTAGCACTTGGCCAAGGCCAGACTCATGACCTGTCCTTGCTCTCAGCTCCTTATTGCCTACAAGGTGCTCCTCCAATGACAACACCATGGGTAGAGTTTCACCACACAACAGAGAGAGAACAGAACCGTGGAGAGCTGCACAGAACTCTCTGCAGAGCTCTCTCCGTGGTGTTAGGGATGATGAGGAATGAAGTGCTGCTGGAGGGGAGGAAGGTAGCCAACAGTGGAAAACTTCTCCAGGAGCCAGCAGCCAAAGCTGCTGCAGCTTTCTTGAACCCCTTTTAGCTATTTTCATTCTGAAGGAATGTCCATCAATTGGCACCATAACTGATAAGGCTTTTGCATACTCTGAGGAGATGATGACCTTGTTTGGTTTCTAGAGCCACTACTCATCCTCATCTCTCCCAAGACACAACCCAGCACAACATCGAGATAAACAGGACAAAATGGCTTGGCCCTTCAGTGGACAGACCAGCGACAGCATGGCAGAAGCCTGAAAAGCAATTCTCTCAAGGAATAGGACTCTGATCTTGTGTCTAAGCAATCATATCCTCCCTGTGTCCTCGTCCAGCAGAGGGGGCTAGCGACCAAGGAACCACCAACCCTGCGCAGCCCCCTGCGAGGCTGCAGATAGCCCTGTACTCCCCAGGCATGCTAACCGAAGTGCGGAATACACAGAGCTGGTAAAACCTGCTTCGACTTTTAGCTCCATCCTTGGGAGGAGACATACAGGTTGTTGGCAGAGCTCAACAGAGCTGGCCAAAAAGCCCCAGTCCAGGTGTTGGAGAGAAGCAGCCAGGTCCAACCAAACTGTGAGATGCTGAGAAGGGTGGTGGCTCACCCCCAGAAATTTCCAGACTGCACAACTTCCTTGTAGCTCTTGGTCAGCTAAAGAACCTCTTTGTGTTCTTAACTTACATAAAGAGTCTTCAAAGCCCTTTTTCAAGCACCCTTATTCCAACCATGAGAAAACTTAAAGGGCCAGTTCCTCACCTGAAATGAAACTTTCTCTAGCAGAGAAGATAAAATATCTCTTTTTCCCTTTTCCCACTTGCCATATGTACTCACCTGCCCCGTTAGCAGCAATGGCAAATCTTACTGCCTTCAGTGGCCACTTTGTGATTTAGAAGGAAATCTGGGCAACACCAGGCTGGAGACTGGGTTGTCTTCCTAGAATCACAGAATGGGTTGAGTTGGAAGGCACCTTAAAGATCATCTAGTTCCAACCCTTTATCATGGGCAGAGGCACTTGCCACTCGATCAAGTCACTCAAGGTCCCATCTCATCTGCCTTTGAACAGTGCCAGGCATAGTGCCTCCACAACTTCTCTGGACAACCTGTTCCAGTGCCTCACCACCCTCAAGGGGAAGAATTTTCTCCTGATGTCTAATCTCAATCTAGCTTCTTTCAGTATGAAACCATCACCCTTTGTCCTGTCACTCCTTGCCTGTGTAGGAAGTCCCTCTGCAGCTCTTCTGTAGACCCCTTCAAATACTGGACGGCTGCTATCAGGTCTCTCCAGAGCCTTCTCTTCTCCAGGCTGAACAACCACAATATAGAGACAAAACTCCAGGCTAAGATTTTGTCTGCTGATTTTACAGATTCACTTTTCAGAGTCAAGCTCCTCTCTAGAGTTGTAACCCATTCCTGAGATCTGCTGTAATGCTGGGCAGAGAGAACCTGCAGCAGGGACAGTCTGGTAGGGCAGGAACAGGAAGACATGACAGAGATAAGTAGAACTGTAAGGCTAAAGAGCTTCATCTGCTCAGGCGAGGCATCTGTTCTACATGAATTAATTTCTACATCTCAGCTGGGTGACATTTTCCCACTGCAGAAGTGTCACTGAAGGCAGTGCTGCGCCGTGCTTGGCACGCTCCCCAGGAGAGGAGATTGCCAGCCAGGGCTGATGACAAGGGAGGTCAGGACTGCAGGGCACTGTTGAGCCTCCAAACTGAAATCAGGGCTGTTGCAAGTCAGGGTTGAGTTTGCAGCACTGTGTGGGAGCAGCTTGTGCTCAGCCTCTGACATAGAGCATGTTCTGAACAGGTTAGCGAAGGACAGTGATGGCACTGCTGACACAAAGAGCAGCTTTGAAAACCTCCACTCTGCCAGTATCTCTTCTGAGTCCAGGAGGTGAAGCCTCCACTCTGCCAGCATCTCTTCTGAGTCCAGGAGGTGAAACAGAACATACAGAGTCATGGAATCACAGAATCGTTCAGGTAGGAAAAGATCCTTTACATCATAAAGACTGGGAGAGACCTTCAAGATCACTGAATCCAAGCCTTAACCCAGTGTTGCCAGGTCCACCACTAAACTGTCTCTCAGCACCACATCTCCATGGCTCTGAAAGCTCTCTAGGGATGGTGACTCCACCACTGCCACGGGCAGCCTGGGCCCAGGCCGTAATCACTCTTTCAGTGAAGATTTTCCTCATGCCCAACCTAAACCTCCCACAGTGCAACTAGAGGCTGTTTCCTGTCACTCTGTCATTTGTTCCTTGGTAGCAGAGCCCATCCCCAACCCCATCTCCAGCCACCTTTTAGGGAGCTGCAGGGAGCCAGGTCTCCCTTCAGCCTCCTTTTCTCCTGTCTGAACAACCCCAGTTCCCTCAGCTGCTCCTCACAAGACCTATTCTCCAGAACCCTCACCAGCTTTGTTGCCCTTCTCTGAACCAGCTCCAGTTCCTCAATGTCCTTCTTGGAATGAGGGGCCCAAAACCGAACCCAGAATTCAGGGTGCAGCCTCACCAGTGCCCAATACAGGGACATGATCCAGGCCAGGATTCTGTTGGCCTTCTTGGCCACACTGCTGATCATCAAGTCCAAATATTAACCCAGCACCACCGAGTCCACCACTAATTCCTGCAGCCTGGCATAACTCCAGCAACCTCTGGAGATGTGGCAAGGCCAGGATCAAAAAGCTAATCCTTTGTGCACATCCCTCCTGGGCCATAGCAGAGGAGAGAAGGTTCAAGTAAAGGAAATAATAGTAAAATCCAACTAAATTCCAACAAAATAGGCCTGGTAGAACATCCAGCACATGGTTGCTTCCCATGGCTTGTTGCCTACTGCTCTGCTAGCAGTGCTGAGCATGACTGATGAAGTTTGATATGCACAGCGACGGGGAGAAATTGCTGGTTGTCAGAACAGCAGCAGCCAAGACAACAGCTATGTTTATTGGCTTCCAAATTGTAATGCAGCCTTAGTTATTGGTAAACCCAGCCTTGTCCAACATGATACTGTCTGTGGAGGCACAGGTAGTCTGTCTCAGCCTGCAGAGAGTCTGGAAATTGAGAAGCTTTTGGTCTTCACCTCTGGGAGATGCCCCAGACAGGTTAATTGCTGTCAGTCAGAGCCTGTGCCACCAGGTTTGTGCATGGCATTAATTACAGAATCTCAGAATCCCAGCACAGTGGGGCTTGGAAGGGACCTCTGGAGATCATCTACTCCAAGAGTGGTGAGGCATTGGAATGGGCTGCCCAGAGAGATGGTGGAATCACCAACCCTGGATATGTTAAAAGGTCATTTGGATGTGGTGCTTGGGGATGTGATTTAGGGTGAACCCTGTAGAGTAGGGTTCTCGGTTGGACTTGATGATCTTGAGGCTATTTTCCAACGTGGATGTTTCTGTGACTCTATTTCTGAACATCACCCCTGCTAAAGCAGGGGCAGCCACAGCAGCCTGCCCAGGATCACAATGTCCAGGGGGCTTTGGAAGCTCTCCAGAGAAGAAGACTCCACAACCTCTCTGAGCAGCCCACTCCAGGGCTCCAGCACCCTCACAGCAAGAAAATTTCTCCTCCTGTTCAGGTGGAACCTCCTGGCCTCTCTTTGTGCCCATTTCCCTTTGTCCTACCACTGGAGGATTCATTCAGTGTGCTCCCAGTAGCATGTCTAGTTCTGAAAGCGCCATGGTGAGTGGTTGAAGATATGCTGTAGGATCCAGCTTGGTCCCAAGCTTCCAGTCAGCAGATCCCTGTGTCCTCAAACATGAGTAAGGAGGAACACAAGAAGGATGCATGGAGAGTTCCTCCAGTGTTTGGATGTGACTGGGTGTGTGTGGCTGTCAGCAGGAGACAGAAGTCAGGCTGCACACTGCTAAGTGAGACCTTAACTATGGCAGAGCAGGAGACAGAAGCATGACTAAGAGATTAAACAGGATCAGCTGAGGTAGCTCTGGTTACTTTGGTTACTAAACTCTTTGATTTCCTTTAGAGGTTATAAATAACTCAGAAAGCTGCCTGCAAGAAAAAGCAATAGAACCCACTACACAAATCTTCCTGTGAACTAGAAGAAACTTAAGGGAGAAAAGACTTCAAAACTTCCCAGATCAATGGTTTCAACTGGAGAGATGGTCATGAAAGTCCAAATGATCAACTAGTTCCCTTCATGTGCTCTCAGTGAAAGAAGTGACACCTGAAACAGAAACAATGTATTTTATTAAGATCACACAAGCTCAGAGCTGATAAAGGCAAAAGAGAAACATTAAACTTCCATTTGGGAAAACAAATAATAAGATCAGATAAGATCCTGGCTGGGCAAATATCTGCAGTTTAATGAGAGCTCAGTCCAAACCCTTACACAGGTTTATTTATTGCCATGCTGGGAGATTGCCATCAGATTGCACAAACACTGCTGCAGAAGTCGTGGGAAGTGCTGGTTGACAGCCAGCTGAAGGTGGGGTACTGCCTGACACCCGTCTGAGCAGCAGCCAGTGTGTGCCTGGGTGGCCAGGAAGGCCAACAGCATCCTGGCCTGGATCAGAAATACTGCAGCCATCAGGAGCAGAGACATGATTGTCCTTCTGTACTGGGCACTGGGGAGGCCACATCATGAATCCTGGGTTCAGTTTTGGGCCACTCACTCCAAGAAGGACATTGAGGGGCTGGCGAGGGTCCAGAGAAGGAGAACAAAGCTGGGGATTGGTCTGGAGAACAGGAGAAGCAGCTGAAGGAACAGGAGAAAAGAAGGCTGAGAGGAGACCTCATTGCTCTCTACATCTCTCTGAAAAGGAAGTTGGAGTGAGTTGCAGGTTGGTCTCTTCTCCCTAGTATCGAGTGATAGAACAAGAGGAGATGGCCTGAAATTAGACCAGAAGATTGGAGATTAGGAACAATTCCTTTCCTGCAAGAGTGGGCAGGCATTGGAACAGGCTGCCCAGGGAGGTGGTGGAGTCCCCATCCCTGGAGATGTTCAACAAATATGTGGACCTGGCACTTTGGGACATGGTTTAATGGACATGGTGGTGTTAGCTCAATGGTTGGACTCAATGACCTTAAACAGCTCTTCCAAACCAAAAAGCTCTATGATTCTGTGATTGCCATGCTGGGAAATTTCCATCAGATTGCACAGGCACTGCTGGAGAAATTGCAGGAAGATTTTTTTGGAATCTCATTTGCAACCTTGGGCACAACAGATCAGATCCTCTGTTCAGTGAAATACTTTGTGTAATGTTACAAAACACAGAGTGACTGGTGGCAAATTCTAAATGTCACCAAAACATTCCTCACTGGACTGAATTTCTTGCTGGGATGAGAAACACAAAGTTCTCCCTGCAAGGGGATTTCTCAGGAGCAAGTACTCTCAAAATAGCTCCCAGAGCCATAAAGGGGTAGATTGTGTCTCACATCTGAGGCGTACCAAGTGCTGAAGTATTTATGAGGGAGGCAATTATGTGTTTGGGGAATAAAGAAGAGACAGATGAGAAATGAACAGCTAAGGCACAAACTTCTTCATTCTCTAGTTGGTACATGCCTAGTGCAGCAGGGCTTACGAAGAGAGAAGGAAGGTTGGTGTTAGGGATGATTTTGAACATCTTAGTGAGAGGACTGAAGGCCTGGGATGTTTTTCCTTGGCTCAGTTTTGTTTCCAGGATGATCACAGTCCTTTCCTCTGGGGCTCCTAAAGCTGTGTGTGGCAGAGATCACAGTGTACCCTGTAGTGTGCCAGGAATAACTTAGTAATGGGCTGGCCCCGGGGAAGCTCTTTGCTTTTAAAATGTTACCTGAGCCTCATGTTACAGAGCAGCTTTATGAGACAGATTTACAGATTCACAGATTGCACTGGGTTGGAAGGGACCCTTAGAGGCCATCTTGACCAATCACCCTGCAGTCAGACAACAAAACTGGTGAAGGGTCTGGAGAACAGGTCTGGTGAGGAGCAGGTGAGGGATTGTTTAGCCCGGAGGAGGCTGAAGGGAGACCACATCGCTCTCTACAACTCACTGAAGGCTGGAGGAAGGCGGGGACCAGTCTCTTCTCCCTAGTATCAGGTGATAAAACAAGAGGAAGTGGCCTGAAATTAAACCAGAGGAGGTTTTGGTTGGAGATTAGGAACAATTTCTTTCCTGCAAGAGTGGGCAGGCACTGGAACAGGCTGCCCAGAAAGGTGGTGGAGTCCCCACCCCTGGAGGTGTTCAACAAATGTGTGGACATGGCACTCTGGAACATGGTTTAATGGGCATGGTGGTGTTAGCTCAGTGGTTGCACTCAATGATCTTAGAGGGCTTTTCCAACCAAACCAATTCTGTGATTCTAAGATTCTGTAAGTACCAAGCTATCTTGCTGTCACTCAGAAAGTTTAAGCACACCACACACTGCCGATGACAAATAACCTACAATTGTTCATCTTTGCTCCCTGGGGTGCCTTCCCTGACAATGGGATGACTCAGCTCAGTCATGTTGACTAGCTGAGCACATGATTTCACAATAAAATAATCAGTCACTTTCTCAAAAAGGGTGAATTTATGCAGCCACTCGGAAGAAAAAAGCAAAGTGCAGCCTAAAATTCCTTTTATTTACAGTGGGAAACGAAGCGTGAGTGAGGTGATTAGAACTGTAATTTAACAAGGGAGTCAAATCCACAGATAAGCACCACTTGGGGAAGGAGAACCTTGGACAGACAGCACTGAAGGATCTTGAGCTATCTGGGACATAAAGTCCTAAACTAAAGGATTCTGCTTTGACCAGGAGGTTGGACTAGATGATCTTAACATTATCACTCTCTTTTTCACTTCTCAGTGTGAAAAATGATCTTTTCTTTCTACAGAAACATGTGTATATGTATGTGTTTCTGTTGGACATGAGTAACAATGCTGCAGGAGTGGTCAGGCATTGGAACAGATTGCCCAGGGAGGTGGTGGAGTCACCATCCCTGGAGGTGTTCAAGCAATGTGTGGCCATAGCACTTTGGGATGTGGTTTAATAGCCATGGCGGTGTTGGGCTGAAGGTTGAGTTTGATGATCTTTGAGAGCTTTTCCAACCAAAACAATTCTATGACAACACAATACCTACTCACCCACAAGCTTCCAGTTCAGGCAAGTACTTCAGCTCATCATGAGTGAGCAGAAAAAAGCAGATAAACATAGAGGAGCTGAGCCTAAGCAAAGAGGCCAAACCAGCACCCATGTGTGATATTAATGACCATTAAGTATCTAGCCTACTTAATCGGGGGGCCACCAGGCCCCCCGGCCTTTGTCATCCCCATCCCATTCACCCNTGCTCTGGCAGAGGGGTTGGACTAGATGATCTTTTGAGGTCCCTTCCAGCTCCTAACCTTCTGTGATCCTGTGATCTCTAGAGGTCCTTTCTAGCCCCTAACATTTTATGATTCTGTTTTTTTCCACTGCAAGCCCTAGGGACACCCCTCCTTGAACAGATCTCTAGGAAGAAGCTATCTCCAAAAGCCCCTCTGTTTACTCTTGGATAAGAGTTGGGCCTCAGGAAAAGGTCTGGCTAATTAAATCCCTAAGAAGGTGCTGCATACATAGAATCACAGAATCATAGCATCAGTCAGGGTTGGAAGGGACCACAAGGATCAGCCAGTTCCAATCCCCCTGCCATGGGCAGGGACATCTTATCGCAGATCAGCTGGCCAGAGCCCCATCTAGCCTCACCTTAAACACCTCCAGGGATGGGGCCTCAACCACCTCCCTGGGCAACCCATTCCAGGCTCTCACCACTCTCATGGCGAAGAACTTCCTCCTCATGTCCAGCTTGAACCTACCCATCTCCAGCTTCACTCCATTCCCTCTAGTCCTGTCACTTGCTGATATCCTGAAAAGTCCCTCCTCAGCTTTTTTGGAGCCCCCCTTCAGATACTGAAAGGCCACAAGAAGGTCACCTTGGACCTTATTGTGGCCTTTCAGTATCTGAAGGTACATAGCGACTGGAACCTCAGCTTCATTACAAATGGGAAAAATCAACTGAGTGTGACAGAGGAAAACCCCAGAGAAGATTCTGTCTGCAGCCAAGTAAAGCCTGAGTCTGGCTCCAGTCCTGAATTCTCTGCCTTTGTCATTTCCCAAACACCATCTCAGTTCTCCAGACACTGCTCACATCCTAATATCACACTGCATTTAAGTACCAGCCCTGCTCCCCTTCACTGTATTACACAGCTCTTGGCATGCTTTCAATAGCTTCCCTAAACCCACATCCGACTCCACTCGGATGGGTTTCAATAGCTGGCTGAGAGGCAGATAATCCACCCTTTGTCACCATGGATTGAGGCCTGTCTCCAAAAAAGAACAACTCCATTTCATCAAAGAGAAATTGTTAGGAATACATTTGCCACTGCTAACAAGCTTGACTGGGTCAGACCTTTGTGTGCTGGAACAAAGAGCTGAAGACCCTGAAACATGCTGGTATGGCAAAGACTACTGCAGACATATCTCAGTGCACTGTCTCACTTGGATTTTGTGACATCATGTCTTACAGTAGGGGAAGAGTACCCACCAGGTCTGAGAATCCCAGACGGGTGGGGGTTGGAAGGGACCTCTGGAGATCATCCAGTCCAACCCTCCTGCTAAAGCAGGGGCACCCACAGCAGCTTGTCCAGGATCACAACGTCCAGGTGGCTTTGCAAGCTCTCCAGAGAAGAAGACTCCACAACCTCTCTGACCAGCCTGCTCCAGGGCTCCAGCACCCTCACACCAAAGAAGTTTCTCCTCCTGTTTAGATGAAGGAACCCTCCTGGGTTCCACTTTGTTCCCATTGCCCCTTGTCCCATCACCGGGCACCACTGAAAAGAATCTGTCTCGATCCTCTTGTCCCTCACCCTTTAGCTCTTGCTGAGCATTGATCAGATCCCCTCTGAGGCTGCTCTTCTCCAGGGTAAACAGCTTCAGGTTTCTCAGCCTTTCCTCCTCACAGAGATGCTCCAGACCCCTCAGCAATTTCCTAGCCTATATTGGTCTTGTTGCAGTAGTTCCTTGTCTCTGTTGAACTGGAGAGTCCAGAACTGCACCCAGGACTGCAGGTGTAGCCTCCCCAGGGCAGCATAGGGGTGAAGAGAACCTCCCTCACCCTGCTAGTCACAGTCTTCCTAATGCCCCCCCAGGAGACTATTGGCTGCCTTGGCCATGAGGATGCATTGCTTATATAGATCCTTGTGAAGCACCTGCCATGCTTTGCTTCTGAGTCAGGGTGACCTCTTTTTCTCTGCTGTACAGCAGGTCTCAGTGCCACTGCCTGTTTCTAGCTGTAGGAAGACAGGGAGGCAGATTAAGGTCTCAGCTGAGCCAGTGCAATGCCACGGGGAGACAGCTGTTCCCAGCTCTCAGGCACTGATTCATTCTTGCAGAGCTTCAATCCAACTGGGAGCCCAGTGTTCAATGGAGGCTGCTAAAGCTCTGAGAAACAACTTCCCCACTTGGCAGCAGGGCAAGGGAATAGCTCAGTGTCCTTAGGGAAGCCCAGGATTGGCAATGCTTGAAGACTGAGGAACTTCATTCTTCACAACCAGGGACTAACACATTCTGCACATCATTATCTGCAAAGATTCGTTTGAAACTCTAACCACATCTGCTTAGGCCTTGCCCAACCATCTCTCCTGGTCCCATTCTGGGAATGTTCATGCAAGCAAGTTCTCAGCAAGCCAGCTCTTTGCTAAGGTCAGAGTTAAACCTGTTTTCTCAAATTCAGACAGCAAGTAAATTTGATATGAGGATGTCTCGTGATGTTCAGGGTGTAGAAACGGTGCCACTTAATGGTAAGACCATTAAAATCCAACATGTGCAGCTCAGACTGCCCTGCAGGCCTGCTGCCAGCTGCCCACCAGAAGAGAAGGAGCATTGCTGCGTGAGCTGTTTGTGCTGACAGCATTCAGCTCAGTTCAGATGCCAGAGCGACAAACCAGATGAAATTGTGTGCTCGTCAGCTAGCTTCTAGGGTCAGCTGGAGGTGGACAGAAGTGTCAGGAGATTTCATCAGAGTTGTTACGATGTGTCATGGGTTGAGGCTGGGCCAGCCACCTGTGGAGTGCCAGAGGGTCTCCATGCACCCCTCTCCCTTCCCAAAGGGAAGAGGTGAGAGGGTTGGAGCAGGAAAGAAACCAACCCAGCTGTGATGGCAAGAACAATATAATGAAACAGAGACAGAGATACAAACCAGCATGGAACCCAAGCCCTGATGGCAGTGATATCACCACTGGCACTACTGATGCTGGGGAAGGCACTGGCAAGTCCCAGACTGGACTCAGCAGGAGATAGGAACCAGATTCAGGAGCTGGATTCTGGAATTGGATTCAGTCACACAGAGATTGGGATTGATGGCAGAAGGGACAGAGTCCTCCTGGGACACTGGCTAGGGATGAAGAGGCCTGGCCCTGGTGATCTCTCAGCTGTCTCCTTTAAGATGCCATCCATGCGATGCAATCCCTTGTTGGGCTGTAGAGGGTCACCTGTCCTGTCCACTCCTCCCCACTCCCCACAAGTGCTACTTCTGCCTTCCTGCCCCTCAAGATGTGGCAGTGCCCTTGGTGTGCCCAGGAACAAGGCCAAGGCAGAGCTTTTCTGCAGCCCAGCCCTTAGCTGGAGCTCTTCCCAACAGTTTCTCCCTGCTAGAAGCAGCCTCTGGCTGTGCAAACCTGTCCTGAGCTTCAGAAAGTGCCTCACTGAGCAGAGCCTGAGCTGGGAAGTCCCATCCTGACCAGCATCAGCTCCGGTCTGGCTCAGAGCGGGACAAAGGGTTAAAGTGAGGAGTGGCACTCAGTTCTGATTCCATGCTTCTCAGCAGCCTCATACTCCCTGAATGAAGCTACTTTTATAGTTTCTTTTGCTGGGAAAACACTTCAGAATCTATTTGTGACCATCAACATTCTAAAATACAGGCAAACCCTGTGCTTCCTAAGGCTGCTTCTTCAGACAGGTATTTCTTGAGTAAGATTAAAATGAAGAAAACAAACTCTGAAGGCCACGTTCATGCCTGAGGTCATTCAACTGACCTTAGCATCAGCACACCAGCTTGGCCATACACATACATTATGCTGTCTGCTTACACAATGACAGAATCCAGCAGCTGGGCAGGACACTGCCTACAACTAAGTATGGAAGTGATCAAAACCCACCAGATCAAGGTGTTTTTTTTGGCACCAGCCTCTTTACAACACTCATAAATGAGGCTCCTTTTTCAACAACAGCACATTTGGGGCTCATATTCTAGGAGCTTAGCAGTGTGAGTGTCTAGCAATGCCCCTTCCCATCCTTTCTGCAGTGAAAACATCACAATATTTTTTATTCTGATAAAATGTAGGTTTTCATCTGCATTCTACAAGATATACTTCTTTTTTTCATAGAGATTTATTGTGGTAGACTTCAGTTGAGAGACTTCAGGTTAAACACCTCTTAAACAGTAAGTGACTAACAAAAACGGGATTACAGGAGCTGGTTATATACACAGCTACGGCATCACAGTATGGTAGGGGTTGGAATGGACCTCTGGAGATCAGTGAGTCCAACACCCCTGCCAAGGCAGGCTCAAGGAAGGTCACACAGGAACATGGCCAGGCCCAGAGAGTGGTGGTGAATGGTGCCACATCCAGTTGGCAGCTGTCATTTAGTGGTATTCCCCAAGGATCACTGCTGGGCCCAGTCCTGTTCAATATCTTTAATGATGATCTGGATCAGGGGATTGAGTCCAGCATCAGTAAGTTTGCAGATGACACCAAGCTAGGAGCAGCTGTGGAGCTGTTGGAAGGTAGGAGAGCCCTGCAGAGGGACCTGGACAGGCTGGATGGGTGGGCAGAGGCCAATGGGATGAGATTTAACAAGACTAAGTGCAGGGTTCTACACTTTGGCCACAACAACCCCAAGCAGCACTACAGGCTGGGGACAGAGTGGCTGGAGAGCAGCCAGGCAGAAAGGGACCTGGGGGTGCTGGTAGATAGTAGCTGAAGATGAGCCAGCAGTGTGCCCAGGTGACTAAGAGAGCCTGACCAGTGCTGAGTACAGGGGAAGAATACCCTCCCTTGTCCTACCAGCCACACAGGAACAGGAGAAAGATCAAAAGAATTCCAGGTTCCTGTAGTACAGGGGGATTTCTGTGCTAAATGTGACTTAAAATAACAGGAAAAAAAATCTGTAGTCTGAAGATGCTGTGAGCTGTCCTTTGAAGTTTGGTCAAGGCTGTGACATTGTTTCGGTGGCCTTGCTCACTGCCCTGTGTCAGTTTTCTCATCTATCAAGTGGGGGTTTAACACACTGATTGTCTCCTGCCATCCACTGGAGAGCATTCAAAAGCCTCTGTCCAAGAAAAATACTGAAGCCATTCTTCTTCTTGAGATGTACCTAGAGAGTGCACCAGTGCCCATGCTGGGTGAGGTACTCTGAAGTACCTGTGGAGCAAACGGTACAGATGCATTTAAAACCAATGTGGTAAAAAAGTGGCCTTCAGGAACTCATCTTACTCAGCTGAGAATCACAGAATCACTTAGGTTGGAAAAAAGCACTTAAGACCACAGGAGGTTCCACCTCAACATCAGGAGGCACTTCTTTATGGAGCAGGCTGCCTAGAGAGGTTGCGGAGTCTCCTCTGAAGACTTTCAAAATCCACTTGGATGTGTTCCTATGTGGCCTGCCCTAAGCGATCCTGCTCTGGCAGGGCAGGATTGGTCTCAGTGATCTCTGGAGGTCCTATCCAACTCCTAACATTCTGTGATCATCAAGTTCAGTGATCAGTGCAGCACTGCCAAGTCCCGAGATGCTGCAGCCCTCCAAGGGAACGTGCTGCATTGCAGTGACAAGTCCTTCTTCCACACCAAGACAACAGCTCTGTCAGAAGCAGACCACCTCATATTTGAAAGTTGGTATTCCAGGTATTCCTGGTACCTGAAAAATGCAGCTGCTGCTTTCACTGCTCTGCCTCCAGCTCAGCAGAGGCAAGGCATCATGTTATTTCTTATTGGGGGGGGAATGCTCGGATGGAGCTCAGGCAGTAGGAGTTTGAAGGGTTTTTGAAGTTAATGCTGTGGAGTTTTGATGATTTTTTAAGCTAATGCAGTGCTGTTCGAGTCTTCCTTAAAGCATTCCAGCTGGTTAGGGCGCTGATTAATTGTCTGGAACACAGCTCAACCTTGTCTTAGCAAAGAGTCTGATCAAATTCATTTTTCTTTGAAAAGCAGAAAGCATAACGACATAGAACCAAAGAAGCTGGAGGACAGGGGAAAGGAGCTCTCTTTAAACCATCCTCATCATTGATCTAGGTGGTTACAAAAGCTTTAAAAAAATATTCTATTTCAGTCTGTTCACCAAACTCACTCAACATTTATTTCCTAAGCTCAGTTCTGTGGCCCTGTTCTCTTTTAGGTGCTTTCATTTGACATATCCCTTTGCTTTCAATTCAGATTTTTGGTAGAAGGTGCGGGCACAGACCTGAAGGGTCCAAAAAGAGAAGAGCACAAACCTGCTGCTGTGTCAGGAGAGAGGGACCGAGTTCTGTGTAGGACAGCATCTTCCCCCTTTACAGCACATGAAGGTGAGGTGGAATTGCCTTTCCTTTCTCATTGCTCACAGATTAAGCTGGGTCAATATATCTCTGCACTGGGAGCGCTTGCCAGCCTCAGAAGCACTGTTCTGCTCCCTACTTTGCCTGTCTGGAAGAAGTCAGCACCTTTTATTCCTTGGGATTTCTGCTCAAAACTCATCTCTGTGGCATAACAATCAGTTTGGGAATAAGCTGTGAGGGCGATAGTGTCTGGCTGAGAAATGTACTCCTTGTTTTCTACTCCTCAGCATGCCTGCTTCTTCATTTTTTATGTCTTGCCCTCTGTGTGTGAGTTTCCCTTTGGGAAGAGGAGGAAGAATTGCTGCTATTATACATGGACACTGAGTAGAGTCCCCTTCAGTGATCCCCACCTAGATTATTATTAATGTTGTAAACTATCATCATCCTTCTGCAAACCCCAGGAGAAGCTACTGGGGAACAAAACAACCTTGGATTGATGCGCAGCACAAATGCAAAGCCCAGATTAATGAGTGCTAACCCTTCTTGTGTTATCTCTATTAAACAATATTTTAGTCAACACCTTATGGAGTCCGAGAGCCTTTCTCGTAGGGCATCTGTAGCAAACACTCAACTGGAGCATTACTCTCAGATCACCCCCTGTGTAACAATTAAAAACTGTCAATTCTGGGGCTCCACACAAGGTCATTCTCCTGAAGTAGGTTTCTCAGCAAATGAAGGGTTTGGATTGCAATGAACACCTGGGGGAAGTGCTGCCCTTGGGTTGGCGAGCGGCGATGAATATTCATGGCAGAGGCAGCAGCAGGTGAATAGTAATTACAGCAGCTCGTCAGGATCAAGCTTGGCTATCCACCAGAGACCACGTCATGCTCTGAAATTAAAATATTGGGGGAAAACAAGTAAAATAGGTATTGGTAGCTGTGTGAGGGGCCTGTGCTAAATGTGAATGTGGTCAAATGCAGTGCTAACCCTGTTTCACAAGCGAAGAATGGTATCAGAGCGATACTCATGGGGATAATGCAGATGGCTTTACACATTGAGGGAAAAAAGTGTTGTTGTTTTTTTTCCCCCGAAATATCTTGCAGGAGGGTTCCTATATGTGCTAGGAGGGCTGGGTAGGGGTCTGGGGACTGGAGACAAGGAAGGGCTGAGAGACCTGGGGCTGTTGAGCCTGGAGAAGAGCAGCCCCAGAGGAGATTTGAGCAATGCTCAGCAAGAGCTAAAGGGTGGGGGGCAAGGGCGTAGGGCCAGACTCTTGGCTGTGGTGCCCAGTGACAGGCCAAGGGGCAGTGGGCACAAAGTGGAACTCAGGAGGTTCCACCTGGAAATGAGGAGAAACTTCTTTGGCATGAGGGTGCTGGAGCCCTGGAGCAGGCTGCCGAGAGAGATTGTGGAGTCTCCTTCTCTGGAGAGCTTCCAAAGCCACCTGGCCATTGTGATCCCCGGCAAGCTGCTGTGGGTGCCCCTGCTTTAGCAAGGGGATTGGACTGGATGATCTCCAGAGGCCCTTTCCAACCCTCACCATTCTGTGACACCGAGGAGCAGCAAGGCTGCGGTAGGTTGGCGAAGGTTCTCTCTAGCTGCAGAAAGTCCAGCCAAGCCCTGCTGAGAACTGCAGAGTATGGCTACTCGCCCTCTGCTAGCCCAAGCCCGGCGCTGGGACACCGTCAGCCTCCACAGCAGGAGGCGCTGCCCTCACCCAAGATGGCGGCAGCGGCGCCACTCCGCACAACTCTCGCGAGGCTTGCGGCGGAGCCGGGCGCTGCCCCCTGTAAATGGCGGCGCGGAGGTGAGGCCGGGGCAGGCGGGTGGTGCCGCCATGGAGCACATCACCACACCGAAGGTAAGAGGCCGGCCGGCCGGCCGGCCCCGAGAGCTTGGCCTCCGGCCTCTTGGCGTGCTTCGGCCGAAAAGAGCCGGGCCGAGCTCACCCGGGCTCCGCTCGCCTCAGGTGCAGCCTCTCGCGGCTTTGGGCCTCTGCCGGGGTTGTTGTCGGGGCCATAGCTTCTATCTGCGTTCTTTTAGTGTTAAGTCTGTGATTAATTTCCATGAAGGAGGTTTTTTTTTTTCTTTCTATCAAGGCATACGTATCTCTGAACGGCCCTTGCTCTTCTCAGAAGGGTCTCGGATAGGTCTGCAAAGCTTAAAGCTGCTTGGTGTGGTGGTGAGGTGTTTCTTAGGGTAGCGCCTTGCTGGAAAGGAAAATTTGAGTAAGGAGATTGTTTAGAAGGTGTTTTGGGCACGATTCACCTAAACATTTGCATCGAAGTGCGGAGACCCTCCTCAGTGTTCCTAAACGAATGGAAATGTGCCTTTGGAGGTGTGTGAAGTGAAGCGGGAGCTGTGTGCAGGCTGTGCTCAGGGCAGCTGAAAGGGTTTGCATTTGCTTGGGGCAGCTCTCTGTCCAGTAGCTTCGGTACCTATTCGCTTGCCTTCGTTAGTAAATACCACGAAGCTGGCCCTGTTTTGTTGTATTCTCTAGGATGTGAGTTTGGGAATGCTCCTTACCCGTGTAGCCTGAAGTGCTTTGCTGGGCCGGCTTGTTTCTGGTGGCCTGGAGAAGGGGCAGTATTAGATCTAATAATTCAGTGTGCTGAGGAACATGACGGGGGTCGGGAGATGCTCAGCTGAGACCTCTGCTCTTCAAGTTCATTTTCTGATCTTTCCCATCGTTTATTTCAGCAGTGCCCCTGTAAAGAGGCTTACCAGTTCAATACTCCTGAGCTAATTTGTCATATAAACTGATTGTCCTTCTATTTTTTTTTTCCTGTCAGTGGTGGAAAAAAAAAATAGGCCTATGTTCATTAAGAAGCAAATAAGCTAGAAGAACATGAATAAAATAATGCAGCCCCCCTTAATATTTCATTCTGTCTGTGCTGATGGTTTTTAATAGTGTTTTTTAGTGCAGCCCCCCTTAATATTTCATTCTGTCTGTGCTGATGGTTTTTAATAGTGTTTTTTTAGTGATCAGCTTAGGGTGCTTTATGAAATGCACTTCCATGTCTGGGGAATGGGTTAAAAGAAATAGCTACTCGGACTTGTTTATAGTGACTGGGAAGTCTGAGTGGAGAGAAGTGTTTCTTTCAGAGCAACACTTTGATTCTACAGAATGTGGACAATCTTTTATTTGCTGGTCTTTGTCTTGCTGTTTCTGCGGCTTCACACAGTAATAAATTGTGATCGTCTTGGCTACGAATCCAGTAATCTCCTTACTCACACTATGCTAAACCTTGGCTGTTTGCTTAACCTATTTCTGCTTTAACTGATGGAGAAATAATTATTGTGTAAAGCTGAGCTTGTGTTGCAGAAGAGACTTTCATTCTTGCATTTCTTCCTGAGTTGTAGATGAGAAGTTGAAAGATGGGTGATTACGCAGATGCTGGGTTATTTATTAAAGCTAAGTGACTTTTTCATGCTCTTTTTGTGTTGCAGGTTGAAAATGTGAAATTACTAGATCGTTATACAAATAGAAAGGCAGCAAATGGGACGTTATACCTGACAGCCACCCACTTGATCTATGTAGAGGCTTCTGCTGAAGTCAGAAAAGAAACATGGGTATGTTATAGAATCATTAAGGTTGAAAAAGACCTCTAAGATCATCAAGTCCAATCTTGTCGTACCTGGAGACTGTTTAAACACTACTATAAAAATTTCTTTGTCTCATGCTCAAAATAGGTTTGTGAATTCCAAAGTTCTAATGTTTTTTGCTAGCAAGGTCTGGAGGGAAATGGTCATGATGGTATTGACTGGAGAGAAGTCTCTGGCTGAGGAACATAAAAACCTTGTCTAGTTTCCTTTCTCAAACTTGTTACACTGAGCCACCAAACTTGAATTTACACTATTTAGATGTGCACAATTAGCCCTGAAATGAGCCTTTTTAAATTAACTCTAAATTAGAATGGATATAATTTCATATGGAGGTGGAAGGAAAGCAAAATGAAGCAGGTAAACTGAGCTGTGCATCAGCCTCCATAAGAAATTTACATCCATCTGTAATTTTCCAGTCTTGCTATTAGTTAATGCAGCCAAAAGTTAAATAACTCTCTGGATGTTTATTATGTTTGGTTGATAAATATCACAAAGTCATTTTATGCTTCTAGTTAGATGCAGGAAGCACAAATATGTGCTTGCACTGCTCTCAGCCTTATCAGTGACCTCCGAAAAAATGTGGCTGGTTTCCTGTTTTTTAGATTCTGCATCATCATATTGCAACTGTAGAGAAACTGCCTCTGACCACAGCTGGGTATCCACTCCTCATCCACTGCAAGAACTTCCACGTGGCTCACTTTGTCATTGGGCAGGAACGTGACTGTCATGAAGTGTTTACCTCTCTGCTTAAGCTTTCACAACCAGGTACTGAGGCTGGGGGTCTGCTCTGCAGATCATTGAATTGCTGCAGTTGTATTGGGGTGTCAGCACAGGAAGGGGAGGATGTGAAATGAGAATCAGTTTCCGCCACCAGAGGTGGTCTGTGTGGGTTGGCCCAGGAGGTAGAGTGCTGTCCTATGAAGTTGGGCATTTATTTCCACCTTTTGGGAAGGAGGTGGCCTTCCAAGAGGAACTTCTGAAGATCTGTACAAAGTTACTTTGCCTTCCTGAGGCTGTTTGTGGCATCTCAGCCATTTCTTGCAGCACTCATGTTGAGTGTCATACCCAAACCTACTCATCAGTCATTTCAGTGGCCTAGCTCTTGGCCGTTTGTAGTTCTGTGCATTCCGGACGTACACAGAATTCTGGAGCCCCACAAATAAAGTTTTAAGTGCTGGCACCTTTGATTTGTTTCCCAACAGCATGTTGAGGCTGCTCCTCAGTGTTTGTTTTCTTTCAATTGTGAAACCCAGTGATTGGCTCTGGCTTGAAGTCACTCTTGCAGAGTGTAAGCAAAACATCCTCAAAATCCTCTGACTTCTCATGGCTTCAGTTTTTTAGTCCATCGTGGATGCATCTTAGCCTTCTTGGTCTTGCAGGACAAGCATTCCATCAAGTTTCCTACCAGGCTTCTGGTTTTGGGGTGCTCCTTCAGTGGAGCTTTATTAGAAGGATGCCATTTATGATTTCAGTTTGTAATTATGTCACTAAGGGAAGGGAGTTGATGGCACCATGCTGGCCAATATGTAAGACTTGAATAGAAGTAGAATCACAAATAAGCTGAGAGGACCTTTAAAGCTCATCTAGTCTAACCCCTCTGCAGTCAGCAGGAACATCTGCCCCTTGAACAGGTTGCTCAGAGACACAGCCAGCCTGGCCTGGAATGGTTCCAGGGCTAGGGCATCTCCCACCTCTCTGGGCAGCCTGTGCCAAGGTCTCACCACACTCTTGTCAAAAACGTCTCCCTTCTCCCTAGTCTGAATCTCCCTTTCTTAGTTTGAAACCATCACCCCGTGTCCTGCCGCAACAGGCCCTGCTCAAGAGTCTGTCCCCATGTTTCTGATACTTGGAAGAAATGTTTTTTTTTGCTGAATTTGAGGTTTTGTTTTGATGGATGGTAAGGCTCATGTCTATTCCTAGCATCTCCCTTGTGCACTGAGTTTGGCAGTTCGCTAAGTTCTGAAGTTCTAAGGCTGTATCTGACAGGTTTCTGGTGCTGTCTTTAAAAGCTGTCACTTCTCAGTCTGAAAACTTAAGACTTGGGGAGCGTCTGGAGGCGTGGGAGCTGTCGCTGCAGGGGTTACATCAGTTCCTTTTGTCTTGTGGTTATTTGTGTAATAAGCTGCAGCTCTTTTGTTCTATTTATGGATTTTTAAAAGTTCTCTTTTCTTTTGCTTTAATTCCTCTGTGTATGCTTCCTGCATGTTGTTTTCTTTGGGGGGGAGGGAGGCAGTGTTCGTGCAGAGCATAGAATTATTGGTGATTTGCAGATGTCTGACTGACAGCTGTGGGTTACCTGTCCTATAATCCATCCACTTTATCAGCCTCTGACAGGTTTCACTCTGTCTCTGCAGCACTCGCTGCCTTGGGAATCAGGTGAACGAGTTAGTGGTTGGATTTGCATTAGATGAAGAGAAGGAAGGAAATTGGGGTGGTGGAGATGGAAGGAGGAAGAAATTACCATTTGTCAGACACAGCCCAAAGCCTTTGTTGGGCTGACAGTAATCTCCAAGACATCCATCAAGCCTTCTATGGGCCTCATAGCTCACAGCAGAACCATGACCTTACAGGTGTGCAGGAGCTGTTTCATCAGCTCCTCACAGGAAAAAAATATCTTTTTCTGTACATATTTTCATTTATGGATTAATTCCTATGATGCAAATCTCCTCTAACATGCTTATTGCACTGAATTCAGTTGGAAATAATTTGTTCTGGGGGGGGGAACCACTACTTTGAAATATGAATCCATTCTAACAAAATGTTTTAGCTCGCTGCATGTGGGTACTGAGTATTGGAAATTCCTGAGGACTCTGGAAGGAGTTGTCCACATTTAGTACTGTCCCAAATGAAAACCTGTAAATGTGAGTTGCAGAGATTTTTTAAAAATCTGTTCTCTCCTGTCTAGTGCTCAGTTACCATCATAACATTTTCTTTTAAGGAGTGAGAATCAATCTAAATTGGTTTGGAGTAGTCAGGAATACAGAAAGATTAAAATGTCATAGTTCTGATCTTTGAGGAGGATCAGTGATCTCTGCAGTGACACAGCCTTTTGGATTACATAGTAAATCATTCCTAAGTCTCCTGATGCTCAGCACAAGAGGGATATGGACCTGTTGGAACAGGTCCAGAGGAGGGCACAACAGTGATACAGGGAGCCAGAACCCATCTGCTGTGAGGCCAGGCTGAGACAGTTGGGGTTGTTCAGCTTGGAGAATGGAAGGCTCCAGGGAGACCTCCTGGTGGCCTTTCAGGACTTCAAGGGAGCAGAAAAAGGCTGGGCACAGGCTTTTGAGCAGGGCTTGTTGTGACAGGACAAGGGATGATGGTTTAAACTAAAAGAGGGAGATTGAGACTGGAGAGAAGAGAGAAATGTTTGACACTGAGAGTGATGAGAGCCTGGCCCGGGCTGCCCAGATTGGTGGGAGATTTCCCCATCCCTGGAACATTTGCACGTCAGGTTGTTTGTGACTGTAAGCAGCTTGCTCTAGTTGAGGATGTCCATGCTGACTGCAGGAAGTTGGACTGGATGAGTCTTTTCCCATCGAAACCAGTCTGGGATTCCATGATTGTTGACTGAACATCTTTCCTGTCCCCTGCTTCAGCTGGGGCACACCTCTAGTTTGTTGGTGCGCACAGGGGCCCATCCAAAAAGGTGGCCTTTAAGAGGAAGTGTTGACCTCTCCCTCTGTCTTTGTGTCTCTCTAACCAGTTAATTTGTCACTCTTTGCTCCCAGTGAAAGCTGAAGACCTTTATGCTTTCTCTTACAATCCCAAAATGTCTAAAGAGAGCCGGGAGATTGGCTGGAAGCTGATTGACCTGAAAGTGGATTACCAACGGATGGGAATTCCAAATGACTACTGGGAGATAACGGATCTTAACAAAGACTATGAGGTAATTCTTGCCCAAGTGGCCATTTTACTGCAGCATCTCTTCCGTGGTGGTGGCATACAGCAGTCCTGCTGCTGCATCAGTAGCGCCTCAGGGTGAGAGCCAGCTTGGTTGGTTTGAATCAAAGCGGTGGCGTCTTGATGGGAGGTGGTGGATGGTAGTGTGGAAGAACAGCACAGAGCTGCAGAGTCACCTTGGTTTGCATTGATCCCTCTGGCAAAATACCAGCTCCTTGTTTTTCTAGAGAAATGTCAAACCATCTGTTAGGATAAGCCTAAAGTAGCTTTCACTGCTTCTGGTCTTTCCAAAGCCTGTCCCACCAGGCTGCTGACAGATGCGTGGAAGAGGAATAAATGACAATGGTTTGGCTTGGTGGGGAATGATGCAGAGTGGAGAAGGAATAGGTAAGACAACCAGTAGCAGAAACCAAGACATCCTTTTTCTGCTGGATCTTCTGCTCAGTAAGGGCTCTCAGTCACTTCAGTCCTAACTGGCTGCTCCTGTTTTCTTCTCTGTCTCCCCGTAATGCCAGGCTGGATCTAAACAACATTAAAATGTTTTTTTATCAGACTTGCTCAAACTCCTTCTTTGTGTAATTACCCATTTTATTTATTCTGGTGACATGTCAGTCAGACCTTTCTGTCTAAAAGACAAAGCAAACAACTCCGGGCAAGACATCAACATACTCGGTCTTGAATCCCTTCCCTGTGGTCTTTGCTCCCTTCCCCAGGAGTTTTCTTTGCTGTTATGCTTTGAGGTGAGGAAATAGAATCTTGTGCTGGTCGTTTGAAATGACTGTATCTTTGAGATCTGATGGGAGAGGTGTTTTTCTTGTTAGCTGATGAGGACATCTGAGCATGTACTTCTCAAATCATTCATCACTGTGAAGGTTTCTGTGTTGCTGTGTAACTCTCAGGTGCCAATGCTTTATTATTTCCTCTGGATTTGCAGTTTGTTTTCAAAATGACCAGCCTAAAGTAAAGCTAAACTTGGAGAACAGCTTCTCTGTGAAGTACCTGCTGAAAAGACTCTGCTTGTGTGAGCAGAAATGGTAAAGCTGCTCTCTGAGGATGTTCCCTGGTTGCTAGAAGCTCATTTCAAGTTGAGTAAGATTTAGAGGGGACTTAAAAAGTACTGTTATTCCTAATTTCTTCTACTATTTATGGATCTAAAGAACTTTTCATATATATTGCACACTGTGCAGCCTTTTTTTTTTAGGTTTGATTGCAAAATTGATTGTTTCCTTAACCACATGGTTTTATTTTGCTCCTAAGTGCATCTTAATGGCTTGAAACTTTGGATGTGGTCTGTGTTAGATACAGGAACAGATCATTTGCTTTGCTCTTTGCTTGTAAGTCATAGAATTGTGGATTGGTTTGGGTTGAAAGGGACTTGTAGAGGTCATCTCGTTCATCCTTCCTGCAGTCAGTAGGGAAATCTGCAACTAGAGCAGGTTGCTCAGAGCCTTCTCCAGGCTGAACAACCCTAACTCTCAGCCTGGCCTTGCAGCCCTCCCGTCATTGCTGTGGCCTCCTCTGGCCCTGCTCAACAGGTCCCTGTCTTGGCTGTGCTGAGGACTCCAGAGCTGACCCCAGTACTGCAGGTGGAACTCTCAGCAGAGCAGAGGGGCAGGATCCCCTCCCTCCATCTGCTGCCCCACGCTACCAGCACAGGGCTGGCTCTGGGCTGGGAATGCATGGCACCAGCTCATCTCCAGCTTTTCACCCGCTCCCTAGCTCTTCCCATAAATGCTGGACCATAACCTAGAGGTGGATTTTTCATGAGTTTTGAATTGCTGAGCAGTAACACCTGGTTCCTTCTCATCTAGGTTTGCAACACTTACCCCCCTGAAATCGTGGTGCCAAGAGCCGCTAACAAGACGGTGGTGAGCGGCAGCTCCCGGTTCCGAAGCAGAGGGCGCATTCCGGTGCTTTCCTACTTATATAAAGAAAACAATGTTAGTTCTTCATTATCTGCTCTCTGTGGGGAGTAAGGGTCCTCCTTCCTGTCCACTCCTCTGTTAGTGAAAGAATGAGATGATTATTAGAGTGTTTTACTGTTGCATTTGACAACTGTGCTGTTCTTTACAACCTAATATTGCCTTGTTCTGAGTCACAGAATAACCTAGTTAAAGACAAGCACTTGGGACACATCCAGAGCTGAGCAAAAAGCTTCCTGTCTGGAATTTTTTATCAGCTTACAGCAAGGCTTTGTTCTGGAGGATGGGGGGTTTATCTCCTGTTTAGCCATTCTGAATAAATGCTTTTAACAAGTTACACCCAGAAATAAATCCCCACTAGCTCAGAATAAGTGAAGGTTTCAGGTTTGGTTTGGTTCTTTTTCCACTGAAGACCAGAATGTAAATTAACTTTGCTGGCTTAGCAATCTTTCGGTGTTTTTGATGCAGATGTTAAGAAAATGCTGTCACAGTCAAATTGTTTTCCTGAGGAAGTGTGCCTTGACCTGGGCAACTGCGTGGAGTTGCGCTGGCAGCTCTTAACATTTCCTCAAAGCCATATTCAGTGCAGTTTTGAGTGTGGAGCAGGAACAACTGAGAACCAGAGTTGTGGAAAAGAGTAGTTTGGACAATAGAATCTGAGTGGAAAACATGAGAAACACCAAGATTATTTTGGATCCTGTTCATCAGGCAGAGTTTAGTGTGTTTGAGAATCATGGATGATTTGGGTTGGAAGAGACCCTAAAGATCATCCAGCTCCAGCCCCCCTGCCATGGACGAGGACACCTCCCACTGGACCAGGCTGCTCAAGGCCTTATCCAGCCTGGCCGTGAACATCTCTAGGGAGGGGACATGCACAGCCTTTCTGGGCAGCTTGCTGCAGTGTCTCCCCACCCTTGCTGTGAAGAATTTCTTCCTGATCTCCAGTCTAAATCTGCACTTTTCCAGCTCAAAGCCATTGCTTCTCATCTTTGTACTACAAACCCATGTAAAAAGTCCCTCCCAGCTCTGCTGTAGCCCCCTTTAGGTACTGTTCTAAGGTCTTCCTGGAGCCTTCTGTTTTCCAGGCTGAATATCCCTAACTCCGTCAGCCTGTCCCCATAGAGGAGGTGCTCCAATCCTCTGATCATCTTCATGGCTTCCTCTGAACCCACTTCAACAAAGAGAGCACAGCAGTGAAGTTTGCTGTGGTACTGCTTGGCCTCACTGATTTAAGATTCCCAAACTAGTAGCATTGGGAAGTATCCCCATAGCATTTGTGTGTGTCCTTTCAAGCAGCAGCTTTTCAGTGAAGCAGAGAACAGGACTCTGGTGTTGCTTGGGGCAGTGCAATGAAGGTAAGCATGTGAGTTGTTGTGTGTTGCAGGCTGCCATATGCCGCTGCAGCCAGCCCCTCTCTGGCTTCAGTGCGCGCTGTCTGGAGGATGAACAGATGCTGCAGGCCATCAGAGAAGCCAACCCTGGGAGCCCCTTCATGTATGTTGTAGACACAAGGCCAAAGGTACCTTCTTGGGGGTTTGTGGCTACTTTTTAAAGCTTGTCTTGTGCATTAATGTCATTTCCAGTTCATGCTGTCACCACTCCACTGGTGCTTTCTTGTGCTGTGTTGGGTTAAATGCTGTCAGTCCTGCATCAGCAGATCAGCATCAGACTTCTGGTTTGATGTCGCAATGTGCAAAATAAAACTGCAATGCTAAGTGCTGTTAAGAATCCTGGAGTCTTCTGGATTGAGGTTTAAGGATGACTTGAAGCAATTGGCAGTTCTGAAGCTGACTGAGACACTGAAGCATTTCCCTGCAGAGAGCATAGTCTTTAATATTTTGTTGGAGAGAAACCTCAAGATTGAGTTCCAGGAGGCTGAAGTGGTTTTAGCAGTAAACTTGACAAGAAGTGGGGCCTCTGTGACATGTAATAACAATTGAGAAGAGCAATTTCTCCATGTTTTTGCCTTTGTAGAAGTAACATTGAATTCTCATGACATGCAGCTTGGAGTTTAATACCATGCAGCTCCTTAGGTCTGTAGCCACTATTTGGGGCTGGAACTTCATTGTTGAGATGTTTCTGTGAGAGGATATTGAAGAAACAATCACAAGGTGAAATCTCTTGACTATCATCTTGAGGAACTGAATTTAAAAAGCAATTCCAATGGTTGTCTTGTAAGTGTATTGATTTGGATTAGTTGGTGCAAGCAGATTAGATCACAAGGATTTTCATAGCACACAGCTGTTTACATGCAAGGTTTTCAGAGTGCTCTGATCATTTGAAAATGGAGCTTTCTGAGCACCTCCTTCCCTGTTCAGATCCTGCAGCTATTTTTATAGGAACTGCAGATTTAGTGAAACTGCAACAAGGGCAAGAAGGAAAAAACAGCTTCTTGAGGGAAAAGGGAATGCTTCACCTGTTGTTCCAAGATGTGTTTTGGCTTTTTGTAGTGTGGCATTCTCCAGAGATGTAAAATTGCAGAGTGGGTTGTTGATAACAATTTCTGCATGTTCTCTTGGGACAGACAGCTTCCAGCATCATTAATATTCCCCTGCAGTCTATTATTGATGGTGTTTTTTTCACCAAACATGTCTCATCTTTGTGAAAAAGGGAGAATTTAAAACTTGTAACACAACCTGTATTACTCTGAGTGGTAGAACTAAACCACTAGGCTTACTTATTTGTTCTAAAGGTGTTCACACTGATTTTCCTGCTCTCCTCTCTGTGGAGGCAAATCACTCCTCTTCCCAAAATAAGTGAAGGACTGAGGAGCGTTTTTTGTCACTACTCAAGATTTCCTGGTAGCTCTTGAACTCTTCTTGGTAGAGAATATTAGGATGTTCTCTTGGTAGAGAATATTAGGATGTTCTCTTGGTAGAGAATATTAGAGCAACTGGCTTCCTTTTTAATCTTTTTCTGCAGTACCAGTTTGCTGTATTTATTCTGCTCCACTTCAGTATTTCTGTGTTGCCCTCGGGTTGTTTTATTTTGGCTGTGAAAGGCTTGAGAATTGTCTTTCTATACCCCAATGTGTCTATGTTACTTGTGAAAATGACCTTCCTAGTTCTACTTTCCTGTGCTGCTGCTATCTGAATCTTTGGGTAGCTTCACAGTCAGGGCAGACTCCCCTTTTACCTGTTTTGATGACAGCAATGTGCTGAAGTCTGACATGGTTTTGATATTACTTGCCCTAGGAAATTCTTTCCAGGGTCTTAATGAGTCTCCACATATGGATTAGATGGAAGCACTGGCATGGTTGTGATGAAACAGCTGGAAGGTTTCCCTGGGAGGTGGGAGATAAGGTCTGGACAGCAATCATAGAATTATAGAATTATTTTGGTTGGAAAAGACCTCTCAGATCATCAAGTCCAACCATCAGCACCACCATGGCCTTTAAACCATGTCCCCGGATGTCACGTCCACATGTTTCTTGACCACCTCCAAGAATGGTGACTCCACCACCTCCCTTGACAGCCTGTTCCAATGCCTGACCACTGCTGCAGGAAAGAAATTGTTCCTAATCTCCAACCTAAACCTCTCCTGGCACAATTCCAGGTCGTTTCCTTTCATTCTATCACCCAATACTAGAGAGAAGAGACCAATCCCCACCTTCCTCCAATGTTTTTTCAGTGAGTTGTAGAGAGCAATGAGGTCTCCTTTCAGCCTCCTCTTCTCCAGTTCCCTCAGCTGCTCCTCACCAGACCTGTTCTTGAGACCCTTCACCAGCTTGGTTAATTGCTTTTCTCTGTACTTGATCCAGCCCCTCAATGTCCTTAGAGCAGTGAGTGCCCCAAAACTGAACCCAGGATTCAAGGTGTGGCCTCCCCAGTGCTCAGTACAGGGACACGATGATTTTGATGCCACTTGCCCTAGGAAATTCTCTCCAGGATCTTAATGAGTCTCTTTGTTTGGACTGGATGGAGAAAGTGTCATGGCTGTGGTGAAAAGCAGGAGCAGGGAGGTCATTCTGCCCCTGTACTCTGCACTGGTTAGACCGCACCTTGAGTACTGTGTTCAGTTCTGGGCCTCCCAGTTTAAGAGGGACATTGAGATGCTTGAACATGTCCAGAGAAGGGCAACGAGGCTGGTGAGAGGCCTCGAGCACANCCCTGGTAATACTGTGATACTGTGAAATAGCTGGAAGTGCAGTTTGTGAGGTGAGGAATTAGGTCTGAGTAACCTTTTCTGGGAGAATTAAAGAAGGACTTGCAGAACAGACTCAGGTACTTCTGTTAAAATTTTTTTCTCTTTCTTTTTTTTTTCCCTACCCTATTTCTGTTCCCTTCCATCTGGCAGTTGAATGCCATGGCCAACCGAGCTGCTGGGAAGGGCTATGAGAATGAGGATAATTATGATAACATCTGCTTTAAATTTATTGGCATTGAAAACATCCATGTGATGCGCAGCAGCCTGCAGAAGCTCCTGGAAGGTGGGTATGGCCCATGCATTACCCTTGCTTGCTTTAATCCTACCTCCACCTGGGTGTTGCAAGGAAAGCAGATAAGCAAAGGTGATATCTTGCTTTGTTTGCTGCATTGAAGTGGCTTGGAAGGGTTAATGCTGTCCAAATGCTTTGCTGCAAGACATTTTATTTATTGCTGTGCTTCCTTTTATAGTGGTTCAAAAGTAGCAACTAAACCAAGCAGCATTCCTTAGCTGTGCTGCTTGCATAAAGTATTAATTTCTTAAATGTGCATAAAAGATTCATGTCTTAAATGTGGTGAATTAAAAGGCCAGAGAAACAGCAGATTTTCAGTAAGAAGTAGCACAGTTTTTAGGAAGGAAAACTAATTACTGAAAGAAAACTAACTTAGGCTGTTGAGGAAATTACTTTTCTGGGCTTTGCTTGCTTAAATTTGAAGTGTTTCACTGTTAAACTGTTATTTCTGATTGAAAGAAAAACAGCCTTGCCATGCTCTTCCAAAGAGTTTAATCTTGCAGAGCTCCAGCATGATTGGAAGGGACCTTTGAAGAATTATCTAGTCCAACCCCCCTGCTAGACCAAGGTCACCTGGAGTAAATCACTCAGGAACACATGCAGGCAGTTTAGAATGCCTCCAGAGAAGGAGATTTCATGAACAGCTTTGGGTTTTAATTAATTTCAGAGTTCCTTACCTGAACTTAGGTTTAATACATTAACATGGATTAAATTAATGTTTTAATACACAAAAATACATTAAAATGCAGGAATGGCTCTGCATTATGCTTCTCTCCAAGATTGTGATCTTGGAGAGGAACACAAAGCAGGGCAGAAGAAATACCTGAGCTGCCAGAGATCAAGAGGTGAATCGGATCCATGTTTTCACTAATTAATGGCTCTCCTCCAAAATGAGAAGGTGATGGTGGAGCTTGGATCAAACCAGCAGGCTCTGCTAGCTGCTTTCCAGCACTATTACCAGCCAAAGACTGCAACACAGGGTGGAGTGGATGCTGCAAATCATTCTGCTTGCTCCCTGGGCTTAATCTTCTAAAACCTAATACAAGTGCTGCCATTCAGAAGTTTAATGTTTTAGTAACCAACCTAATGGTCCTCTTGCTTGAAAACAGTTGAATAATTCATGGTGCAAATTGCCTGGCCAGGTAGCACTGCAGCATCCATGGTGACCTTGGTGAAAAATGAGGTTGTTCACATAACCAAGAGCTTGGCCTGATCACAAGTTTAAGTCCTCATTTGCCTGTTCCTAGCAGATTTATTCCACAGTGGAAGAATAGAGAGAATAAGTAACTGTTTACTCCCATTTTCTTCATGGACAGTGAGGAAATCTCTCTCACTGGTGCCCATGAGCTGTATTACTCTGAGTGTTTTCTATGCTGGGATTCACTAGTGTCTGAGGTGCCACTAAGTTTCAAGATGTAGTTTTCTTCTCTGAATTAGAACTCTCCTTTCTCCAGGTGCTTGTGGTGACAGCTGAGTGTTAACTCAGTATCACACACACACATTGCTAGTGCAGTAACAGATCACTGAACACTTCATTTGCTGGGAATAAAAAAGCCTTCAGCTGAAAAAAAACAATGAGTTACCATTAGCTGAGAAAGAGGAGAACATTTTGAGATCCTCACATTCTCTCAGAGATAAAAATGGCTAGTTCATGTTTTCATGTGTGCAACCAGTAGTGTATGTGTCCTTTAGACACAAAACATTGCTGCTGACACTTAGAAAGGGTGGAAATGTTAGCTTTGAGGGTCTCTCCAGCTCTGCTGCTGTGAGGAGATAATGAGGAAGTGGGGAGGGGAGCAAGGTGTTGTTAATGGGATGTCAGCTAATTGCTTTGTTTGTGTTCTTAGTGTGTGAAATGAAGTCCCCCTCAATGAGTGATTTCCTCACTGGGCTGGAGAACTCAGGTTGGTTACGGCACATTAAGGCTGTGATGGATGCAGGTGTCTTTCTTGCCAAGGTAAAACTGTACTCCATCCTGCAGGGGAATAAAAAGATGTGTGCTTGTGTGTTAGGGACTGCTCCAAAGACTGTCGGGTTGGCTCTGGAAAGAAAGTGGGAAAACATTGCCATTCAGGTTGGCCTCAGCTCTCAAGCAAGCCTGCAGTTGGAGAGCATCAAGCTGGTTCTCTCCTAGAGACTACCTGTGACTGAACTAAATGCTGTAGGGGCTATGACATTGTCCTGTTCACTGTGTTATCATAGAATGGTTTAGGTTGAAAGGGACCTCAGGGATCATACCCCCTGCCATAGGCAGGGACACCTCCACTAGAACAGGTTGCTCAAGGCCTCAATCCAGCCTGGCCTTGAACACCTCCAGGGAGGGAGCAGCCACAGCCTCCCTGGGCAACCTGTGTCAGTGTCTCATCACCCTCACTGTAAAGAACTTCTTCCTAACATCTAGTTTAAATCTCCCCTCTGCCAGTTTTAACCCACTACCCCTTGTCCTGTCATTACAAGACCTTGTCAATAGTCCCTCCCCAGCCCTCCTATAGGTCCCCTTCAGATACTGGAAGGCCACTCTAAGGTCTCCTTGAAGCCTTCTCTTCTCCAGGTTGCAGAGCCCCAGCTCTCATAGCCTGTCTTCAGAGCAGAGCTGCTGCAGCCCTCTGAGCATCTTTGTGGCCTCCTCTAGACTTGCTCTAACAGTTCAATGGCCTTCTTAAGTTGGAGGCTCCAGAACTGCACACAGGACTCCAGGTGGGGTCTGAGGAGAGCAGAGTAAAGGAGGGAGAATCTCCTCCCTTGCCCTGCTGGCCACACTGCTCTTGCTGTAGCCCAGGACACAGTTGGCTGTCTGGGCTATATGTGCATACTGCTGGCTCATGTTGAGCTTTTCATCAACCCAGAGAGGTGTTGTACCATGCAGTTCTCCAGGCTTTATTAGAACTCATTTGAAACAAATCATATCATGGTCTGTGAAAAATTACCTTTAGAAACACCTCTAGGACCTACTGATCAGTGCAAAACACTTCTGGCCTTGTCCTCCTTAGTTACTGAACTGCTCTGCTTTCAGTGAGGGATTGTTACACCAATTTTTCTCTTGGTTCTAGGTGATGCAGGGACTGCTGATTTTGGTGGTTAAATGCAGTCCTCATTTCTGCAGAGCTCTTGCTCAGGCAAAAGGAGCAAGTATCTGAGGCATGTGGCTCTTTGGTCATAGTAAAGGAGGTGTAGGCAAGATGTGGCAAGGCATCGGGAAGAAGTTCTTTATGGTGAGGGTGGTGAGGCACTGGGCTAGGTTGCCCAGATAAGTTGTGGAAGCTCCAAGCCTGGAAGTGCTCAGGACAGGTGGGATGGCAGAGGGACTGGAACCAGATGATCTTTGGGTCCTTTCCAACCCACACTATACTGTGATTCTGTGAGCAGTGACCTGTGAATGTTATCTTGTGTCTCTTAAAGTGTTTCTGTGAGCCTGTTAATTGTGTATCTCTTCAGCCACCAGTACAAGGGGAAGAAAATGGTCCATATGGGATGAGTTCTTCCTAATGGTTGCACTCAGTGATCTTTTCCAGATGAAACAGTTCTATGATTCTGTGAATTTTCCCTTGAAGTTCCCAGTCTCTGCATGCCCAATTATTATCCTTTATTCATCCACCCAGTTTTTCTTCAGAGGAGGGGACACAACCCAGGAAAGTGGTTGGGGCCCTGTTCTTGGAGGCATTCAAGATCAGACTCGATGTGGCCCTGGACAGCCTGCTCACTGCAGGGATGTTGGACAAGATGTCTTTTGAGGGTCCCTTCCAAACCAGATGCAGTGAATCTGTGACTGAGAATCCTTGGCCTTTCAGAAGCCTGAACATTGTGAGGGTGTTTGCTTGCTGGCAGTCAGTCAGTGTTGCTGAGAGGAGCTGCTACAGCATTTTATTGCAGTCGTTTTTTCCTTTGGGTTGATGGCTCCCTGCCCAGAAGTGGCACATTTCCATGCTCCAGATGACAAATGACTAATTTTTCTCTTGGGTTTTAGGCCAGCCAGGTAAATGCAGATGAAGGGAGGGCATTTAATTGTGGTAATTGACCTAGAAAGCCGCTAAAGTGCTGTGTCTGCTCTCTCCTGCCAGGCTGTGAAAGATGAAAAAGCCAGCGTCTTAGTGCACTGCTCCGATGGCTGGGATCGCACCGCACAGGTCTGCTCCCTGGCTGGCCTCCTCTTGGATCCCTTCTACAGGACTTTTAAAGGCTTCATGGTAAGGACACTCATGTTGGAATGCCAAAAATAAAAGGCACTTCCTGCATATGTAATGTTAACAGGCCCTAATTAAACGTTTTAGGCCGTTTCCTGGCCACAAGCAGTGGGTGACCTATATAAACCCAGCTTTGATTCTAGAACCCATCTGTAATTGCTCTCAACAGCAGCAGCACAACCCAGCAGCAGTTGTTTTACACGTCCCAAACCTTTGTCTCCTTGAATGTCCACATGAGAGCCACTAATGAGACACTGCAGCAAGAGATGAGTGAGCAATGGATGCAGGTCTGGCAGCAGTCCACCAAAAAGTGGTGAAGAAATGGTCATTGAAGATTTGCAGTAAATAATCTCTCATCTGCTAGGCCTTAAAATTGGGTGAACTTGTTTGTGTGCACAGGGCAGCATCAAACCTGTGTATTGTGCAAAATCTGTGCAGCAAATGCTGGATCCTGCACTTGGGTCACAACAGCCCCATGTAGTGCTTCAGACTCGGGGCAGAGTGGCTGGAAAAGGACCTGAGTGTGCTGGTTGGCAGTGGCTGAAGATGAGCCAGAGTGTGGCCAGGAGGGCCACCAGCATCCTGGCTTTGGTCAGCAATAGTGTGGTCAGCAGAAGTAGGGAAGTGATTTTTTTTTTTACTCTGGTAGGCACTGGGGAGGCCATGTCTTGAGTCTTTGCTTCCATTTTGGGCCCTCACTCCAAGAAAGACATTGAGGAGCTGTAACAGGTGCAGAGAAGAATAATAAAGCTGGGGAAGGGTCTGGAGAACAGGGCTGGTGAGGAGCAGCTGAGGGAACTGGGGTTGTTCAGCCTGGAGAAAAGGATGGTGAGAGGAGACCACATTACCACTCCCTGTAAGAAGGTTGGAGTGAGGTGGGGATTGGTCTCTTCTCCCTAGTGTTGAGTAATAGGATGAGAGAAAATGGTCTGAACTTGCCTCAGGAGAGGTTGAGGTTGAGTATTAGGAACAATTTCTTTGCTGCAAGAGTGGTCAGGCATTGGAACAGGCTGCCCAGGGAGGTGGTGGAGTTGCCGTCTCTGGAGGTGTTCCAGAAAGGTGGACATGGCACTCTGGGACATGGTTTAATGGCCATGATGGTGTTGGGTTGATGGTTGGGTGATTTTAGCAGTCTTTTCCAATCAAAAAACATTTCTAGGACTGTATGCTTCATTTAAGACCTTTCTTAAAACCATTACATGTAAGTTTGCTTCTACTGCAGGCTTGTTCGTACTTGAAGCCATTAATGCATAACAGTGCAGTCTGTGTTCATGTCTGTCTTCTCCTCTTGTTAAATCCCTGACAGACAGACTCCCCTGAGCCCTTGCTCAGAGCAGTTCCTTAAACAAAGCCCTGAAATCAGAACAGCACAAATTTTACTTTCTCTGGTGTGTTGCACTGCTAGGTCTGTTTCCTTGCAGTCCATGCTGGTTTGCTTGTTGTTCCTTGAGACTACACTGCAGTCTTGTAACAATTAAAATTACATCAGAGCAAGACACATCTTGCCTGGAGTTTCCCTCTGGATGATTCTGTATGAGTCAGGGAGGGTATTTTTTGGTAGATCAGGAGCAGGAACTAAAACAGATTAATGTTTGTTTGTCCACTCTGCTGGAACTCTACCTGCAGTGCTGGGGCCAGCTCTGGAGTCCTTACCACAGCAAACATGGAGCTGTTGGAGCAGGGCCAGAGGAGGCCACAGCTGTGATGGAAGGGCTGGAAGCCCTCTCCTATGAGGCCAGGCTGCGAGAGTTGGGATTGCTCAGTCTGGAGAAGAGAAGGCTCCAGGGAGACCTGGTGGCCTTTCAGGATTCAGTGAGCCAGAAGAAAGCTGGGGACAGGCTTTTCACCTGGGCCTGTTGTGACAGGATAGAGGGAGATTCAGAGTGGAGATAAGAAAGAAATGTTTGACACTGAGGGTGGTGAGAGCCTGTCCAGGTTTGCTCAGAGAGGTGGTAACTGCTCCATCCCTGGAACCATTGCAGGACAGGCTGCAGATGTCCCTGCTGACTACTAGCAGCATTGGTTCTAAGCTTTTAAAGTTTAAGTCTTTATTTTGCTGTTTCTAAACCAAGTAATGCTCTTTTTTTCCCTCTCTGCTTTGAAACGACAGATCCTCATAGAAAAGGAGTGGATTACAATGGGCCACAAGTTCTCCCACAGGTAGGAGCTGTGTCTTGTCTGGGTGAAGGCTGGGAAATTCGCAGGGTGTTGCAGCTTCATGGGAGCATTTATTTGAGGTGGGAGCACTCATGTCAAATGTAAATGAGATACAGGACAGAGGAGGGAAGATCTGGAAAACACTGGAGTTGGTGACATAAAGGCAGTGTCTGCTGGGGTTATTTAATCACTGCTCCTCCTCTTGCTACTTGGCAGAATCATACATTCTTGAACAAATTGCTTGAATGTTGAGTGTGTGCCTACCTATAAAATCCCAATCATTAGAACCACAGAGTTGTTTCAGCTGGAAAGGAGCGCTATAATGGACTCTAACCATCAACTTCACACCACTATGGCCATTAAACCATGTCCTGAAGTGCTATGTCCACACATTACATGAGAAGTGATAATGTTCTGGCAGAACATGTTCATTCAGTGCCAGTCATTTTGGGAAGAAAACCTCAGCTGGTGGTTTTTCAGGATGTTTACCAGGTTCAGAGCCTAAACTTGAGCCCATTACAGGTGCTCAGACCTAATTTGACCTTCATTCTCCAGGCAGATGAAAAATGCTCTCAGTCCTGTAGTTCATAGATTCCTAGAATGGTTTGAGTTAGAAGGGATCTTAAAGATCATCCAGTTCCAGCCCTCTTGCCATGGGCAGGAACACTTCCGACTAGACCAGGTTGTTTAAGACTTCATCCAACCTGGCCTTCAACACCTCCAGACCAGGTAGCCTGCATCTAGGAGGGATTTCACTTTGCATTACCTCTTATATTTATATCTATTTGTATAGAGAAATACGATGTTTAATGCCAAGGGGATTCTTTTTCTGCTGTAAGCTATCCCCTTGTGTTATTTGCATCTCTGCAGGTGTGGCCATTTGGATGGTGACCCCAAAGAGGTGTCCCCTGTCTTCACACAGTTCATTGAATGCGTCTGGCAGCTCATGCAGCAGTTCCCCTGCGCCTTTGAGTTCAGTGAGCGTTTCCTCCTTGAAATCCACGACCATGTCTACTCCTGCCAGTTTGGCAACTTCCTGGGGACCTGTCACAAGGAGCGGGAGGATCTGAAGTGAGTTGGAAGGCAACAGGATAGGTTCATACATTCATGGAATGGTTTGGGTTGGAAGGGACTGTAAAGATCATCCTGTTGCAACCCTCTGCCATCGGCAAGGACACCTCCCACTAGACCAGATTGCTCAAGACCTCATCCAACCTGGCCTTGAAGGCCTTTGCCCACAGTCTCCCTGGGCAACCTGTTCCAATGTCTCCCCACCCTCACTGTTGCTTGAAATGTCAGAAGAAGGCCAGGTTGTGTTTCTTGGTGTTTTTAATGGCACTGTAGATTCATTAAGGATGAAGTTGTCAGTAGAGGCTCATGTTCTGCAGTGTGAAATAAAAAATAATGACTTTGGGGATACAGTTAATCTCAGATGTTCTAATTTGGACCTCCATAACTTGCAGATAGCTCTTATTTGGACTGGACAGTGCCCATTTTAAATGGCTGTATATTCCTTAGGGGTATATCTAGATCTAAAGAAGAAATGTTTGACCCTGAGGGTTGTGAGACCCTGACCCAGGTTGCTCTTGGAGATGGACGATGCACCACCCATGAAACCATTCCAGCTCAGGTTGTTTGGGGCTCTGAGCAACCTGCTCTAGTTGCAGATGTCCCTGAAGACTGCAGGGTGGTTGGTCTAGATGACTTTGAAAGCTTTGTTCCCACCCAAATCAATCTGATTCTTTGATCTCGTGTTGATGAAATTAATCACATGCTGTGTAAAAATAATCCTTGGCTTCCTTAATCTAACTCTGCTTGGAAGAGGTGGCCTTCTTATTCCACTTAACTTCTCTTTTTTAGTGATTAGGTGTTATTTGTAATTGACAGAATCTTTGAGAAGACCCATTCTCTGTGGCCTTTCCTCTTGCAGAAGAAGCAGGAATTCAGAAATCCCGTGTACAGAGGATTTACAGCTTACAAAGAGCTTCAGCCAAACACTCTGCCTTTCAGTTTCCAGTAAGTTGCTTATTTAAGCAGGGGCAGAAGGAAGGGTGGCATTTCTTTCCTTCTAATGTAGGTTCAGGTCTCATGGAATACATTTCCCCTGATGAGCTTGGTATGGTTTACCTTTCCCCTCCATTCCTCACTCATAAACTGAGGGGATGGTGTTAAGCAAGTGCAGCTATTGTCACAAAAAAATCAGTTGTCTTTGGTGTTAAGAATTCAGTAAGAAAAGGATGAACTTCAGTTGTAGACAACCCCCACACCTCCTGATCTGTCTGTCCAGTTTCTGTCATAGGCTAGGTAATGGTTGAAGTTCTTCCTTTCATCCTTTTAAAGACACATTAAGGAAGCCTTTCCAAGAGGAATTTCAGTCAGGGTAATGTTCACAGGACGGATTTCTTGTTGCCATGTCTTGCTGCTTGCCCAGAGTGTTACAGCTGCAGTGGTTAAGTCTTCCTTGGTTTCTGGCTCACTCCTGATCCCTGCGGAGTAAAAGAGGGATGGAAATGTGTTTTTTAAGTGCTGTGTGGCTACCATTGGGCAAAGGCTTTCACAGAAGTAGGAAGATGGGGAAAACTGAGAGCTGCCCAAACCTCCAGGGAGTCTGTTACAGACTAAATTGTCTTTTTGCCTTGTGCTGTGTGAGAAGGAGCAGCTCTTAGTGACAGAGCAGGAGGTATACAAGGGATCATCAAAACCAAAATAGTATTTGGGAGTAGGCAGTTTCAGGTACAATTTCAGGGTTAACTCCTGAGTTGCCTTTGTGCAAGTTAAAACCCAAGCATCTCCTTTCCTTGGAAAAAAAGTCAACTCATGTTTCTCTTAAGTGAAGGAAGTGACAGAAAGAGGGGGAAAAAATGTATCTTCCAACAGCAGCTTCTTCCTGTGGGAAGGAAAATAGGAGCCCAGGCACAAAGTGATGGACAAACTTGGGTTCATCTGTCTACAGGGTGAAGCACAAAGCAGAAATGCTTAAATCCTCAGATTTATTTTTTAAATTTATGATCATTTTCTCACTGAGACTGAATTTTACACCCCCTGGCTGTTGGCCAGCAGCCACTTAGGAAGTGCCTGCCTAATTCTTTTTTTCTTGCTTTGAGATTTTGGTGTGGGATGTACAATCGCTTTGACAAAGGAATGCACCCTAAACAGCCTGTGCTGGATCACCTGCTTAGCTGTGTGAGCCAGAAGATGAAACTGGAGGACAGTGCATCTGAGCTGGAAAATGTGAGTCCTGGGTCTTAATGACACTGAAAATCACTTACTGGTTCTGGCAAATACGACTGGGATTGGAGTCTGGCACTGAGCTGTTGTCACAGCGTGCTGGGCTGAGCTGGACAGAACTGGGGGATCGAGGGCGACCTCACCAAGTTTGCAGATGACACCAAGTTGGGAGGCAGTGTTGAGCTGCTGGAGGGTAGGAAGGCTCTGCCAAGGGATGTGGCCAGGCTGGATCGATGATCTGAAGCCAATGGGATGAGTTTCAGTGAGGTGTGGGTTCTGCACTTGGGTCACAACAACCCTGTGAACCCTACAGGCTTGGGGCAGAGTGGCTGGAGACTACCTGTTGGAAAAAGACCTGGGCATGTTGGTTGACAGTGGCTGCAGATGAGCCAGCAGAGTGCTCAGATGGCCAAAAAGGCCAACAGCATCCTGGCCAGACCAAGTAATAGTGTGGCCTGCAAGACAGGGGAAGTGATTGTGCCCCTGCACTGGGCATCGGTGAGGCAGCAACTCAAATCCAGGAGTCAGTTTTGGGCCCCTCACTCCAAGAGGGACTGTGAGGGTCTGGAGCATGTTCAGGGGAGGGCAACAAAGCTGGCAAAGGCTTTGGAGAACAGGGGTGGTGAGCAGCAGCTGAGGGACCTGGCATTGTTCAGCCTGGAGAAAAGGAGGCTGAGGCTTCTTTTCCTGACCTTCTGGCTCTCTACAGCTCTCTGAAAGGAGATTGGATCCAGGTGGGTTAGGTCTCTTCTTCTAAGGAACGAGACTGGACATGAGGAACAATTTCTTCCCCTTGAGCATTGTCACAGCCTGGCCCAGGCTGCCCAGAGCAGTGGTGAAGTCTCCATCGCTGGAGGGCTTTCAAAGCTGTGAAGATGTGATGCTGAGGGTGGTGACCTGGCGGTGCTGGTTGAGAGTTGAACTTGATCTGAAAGGTCTCTCCCAACCAAAATGATTCCGTGATGTTGCTGTAATACATTTGATTCACCTCAATTCTTATCTGCTAGGTAAAAGATGGGATGTGATTGGCCAGGTCCTGTTGCAGGCTCAGGATGTTCTGCTTCTCTGTATGAAGGAGCCATTAAAAGAACATCTGAGTTTCACCTCCACTCACAGCAAACTTCAAGGGAGAAGAAAAGAATGGCCCTGCTTTCCCTCCCCTACTTTAAGTAATATCAAAGTGGCTTTTTTCTAATGCTTAAACCCCTACTTGGAATATCCTTTATATGCATACAGAAAAACACCTCAGAAACCAACAACAAACCAAACTACCCCCAACCTAGAACCACAAATAAACAGAACATCAACCAGAAACCACAAAGAAGCCCCTAAAAATGCAGTAGTGGATGAGTCATCCAGAAGTACACTATGAAAAGACCTATCAGTGTCCTTTGCCAGGTTGATGTGAATGCTGAAACCTTTAGTGTTATGACTTCAATAGTGATGGTTGTATCGAATTCATAGGATCACAGAATGCTTTGGGTTGGAAGGGACCTTAGAAATCATCTAGTTCCAACCCTCCTGCTATGGGCAGGGACACCTTCCACTAGACCAACTTGCTTAAATGTAGAAATCATAGAATCATTAAGGTAGGAAAAGACTTCTAAGATCCTCAAGTCCAACCTTCTACCCAACACTTCGATGACCATGTCCCAAAGTGCCACATGTACTCGTGATGTGTAACGTTCCATGTGGATGACAGAGCTGAAGAGGCAGCACTGGTACAGTTGGGTTTTGCCTGTCCCTGACAACTGGGAACAAAACTTGTCATTAAGAGTTTTCTGTCTTTTTATTGCTACAGAAACTTCCTTTCTTTGATGGTCCTTTGCCCAGTGAAGCTTGCTCCTTACCAAAAGGAGGACGTGCTGCTTCCAAAACACCAATGCTCAACACTCCTCAGGATTACGAAGGGGACCCACCTCCTGTCTTGAGCAATGGTGCTTCAGAAGATGACATAGATGTTCTGCCAGATGGGGACCAAAAGCACAAGGGCAACCTGTCCCATCACCAGGAGGACCTCCATGATCTTAATGACTCTATCGAGGTTTTAGGCCCTGAAGCTAAGGATGGAAAGCTGCAGCATCACTGACCAGCTCAGAACTGCACCCAGTGCACCAGATGCTTGTGATGAGGTGTGAGGGAGCTGTGCCCCCACCAGGATGGAGATCCCTAACCCATGAGAGCTGTGAGTAGGTGTGTTTGCAAGGAGCTGTTCTCCTGTGGAGAAGAGTCTGCACTTGGGTTGGTTTGCATCATTTGGCAGCTAAAATGATGAGGAGCTGCCCCGAAGGCCACTCTGAGTTGGTGTGAACCTCATTTGTCAGTGGACACACAAGGTGTGCTTAAGGTTTGCCTGCCAGGATTGGTGCTTAAAGCTGAAAGAAACCTTGGCTGAAAGATACCTTAGGAACTACTGGAGGAGAAGGAGGAGGAAAAATGCAACTTATTTATTCCTGATGGTACAAGACCATCTTAAAATGATTTAAAACAAAAATAGTTCATCTTAAAATGACAAAAAAAAGGCAATCCCATCCCTTCTCTTAGCTGTGAATGAGTCTGTGCATGGACCCTCACCTCGTGGCAGAACTGATTTGTCTTTTGGTTCCTATGCAGATTTGTCAAACAAAACCAAACCCCCCTGTGCCTTTTTACTGAGACCAGTTTGATGTCCAGCTAGCTAAGCTCCTGGTTTTATTGGTGTAGTCTAGAGTGCAGTGCTTGGTCTTTGTTGGAGTCAGTATTTTTAAATAAGGTTTTTACCTGCTGCCAGCTTCTCCAGGATCTTTGCAGATCCCCCTGAGTTTAGTAGCTTCTTTCTAAGAAGACCTTTCAAAGAATAAGCTTTTATAGACCTCATTTACTGATGGTGAGGGTACAGCAAGCAGTAGAGCCCCAGAGGGTACAGCGAGCCCCAGAGACAACCTGAGACATGGGGATTTTTGATTAGAAGTGAGAAAAGAGAGGGAAAAGTTAGATGGAGCTTTTGTTTCTCTCATGTTTTATGATCTTGCTTAAACTAAAGCAAGGGAGAAACTCTTAGTTCCAAAGCAGAATCAGTGTGGTTTCCTCATATCCACCCATGAGGCAATAGCTGCAGCTGAGGTGTGTCCTGGTATTGAAATGGGGTCTAAAATGTTGACTTCACCTTCCAGACTGAGTGTTTGTAGGGAATGTTGAAATGCATGAGCCTTAGAGATGCTTCTTCTGTCAAGATATGGTGATGTGGGCAGTAGATCTCATGGCAGTGAACTCTGCATTCTGTGAAGGTGGTTATAAGGGATGTTCCCTTATTGGAATGGGAAGTAGACATCTTTGTTCATGGCTGTGCCCCATCTTGGACTTGGCTCTGATGCTTCTTAACGCTACTTGGTCTCTTGAAACTGCAGCAATCTCAGCTGGAGATACTGGTTCAGAGTTGCAGCTTGACAACAGTGGTGGTTATTCCATTTATGTATAAGTCTTGTGAAGAACTGAGGACTCCTCAGGGAAGTGATGGCCCAGGAAGATTGTTCCACAGCGCTTCTTCTGGACAAATTCCTGTAGATATGAGAGTCCCTTTGTGCAGCTTGATTCTAGCTGCTTTATTGCTTGCTTTTGGATCCTGTTGTTTAAATTAGGTGCTGCCATTAGGTCTGAAGCACAGGTTTTCTATGTGAGAGTCCTTTGTGCAGCTTGACTCAAGATGTTTCTCTGCTTTCTTCCATCCTGATTTACAGTAAGAAGCAGAAACAGTCCATTAGAGCATCATAAAATGCAGTAGATGTTGTTCACGTGCTGAAATGACAGGGTTAGTTTCAGTGTTCAAGATGAAGTCAAAAAGAAGAAGCCCCAAAACTCTCCTGAATGCCTCACTTTGGGTAAGAAAATTATGTCTTTTATTAAGCATCTTGACAAATCCAAGGCAAAAGGGCAGTACCTGAGAACACAGATCCTTCACTGCCTGGGGTGACACAGAGGAGCTCGGGCTTTAGTGTTGCAGGTTTTTCAGCCCTTAAAGCAAGCAAAATAGTTGTTTTGAAGGCAGGAGTGAGAGAGCTACGACAAGTTATTGATTTCACAACTCAGCATGTGCAATCCTGAACCAGATATGCTTAAGCAGGAGATGTTTGAACTTCTTCCTGTGGGTCCATCTCAAAAAATACTGCCTCATACAACAGCTTTGTCGTTTAGTTTGAAGGCTGCACGTTGCCGAGTGCATCTTCTCTTAATCTCAGGTGAAGGTCTGCTGTTGAGTCTCTCTGTTCCTAACCAGACACCTGCTAAGCTCCTAACATGAAGTTGGGTGGTCCAGCAGCCATCTGAGTTGGCTACATCTACATACCCTAAATGCATCTTAAACCAACCTGCTCTAGACACCCAGCAGTAGGATCTGCTGGAGATTGCCACTGGAGGGTGCTGGGGAAATTATTTCTCTCTCCCTTTTGGTAGTGTCAGAGCTCAATTTCAGCTGCACTTTGGGGCCTATTTGTTAGGACTGGTGGATCAACCCTGTCTTTTCTTTCTATGTGTAGTGTGACAGCTTTTTAGAGAAGCCACAACTGCTAGATGAGACCAAACCAGGCATTTTTTAGGACCAGTTTTTGTAGCTGTTCTCTTTCTCCTTTTTAATGCCTTCTCTAGTGAAAATCAGAGATGTAGGATTGCAGAAGATTTTTAACTGTTGGCCTGTCTAAATCCTTTAGCACTTAGTCCATGGTTGTCTGAAAACATCTTACAGGAGGTTTCTCTGAATGTTTACACCTTGCTTTTGGAGTTATCACAGACCACCTGCACCAAAGCAGAATCATCTCTGCTTATCCCTAAAACGTGACTCTGACACCTCCACAGATTCTTCCTGGTTGCAGTATTGCTCCAGCTGCATGTAACTGTGAAGAGATTGCTCCGTGCACTGAAAGCATTAGTAAGCTTGTAGTAGCCTTGCTGCTTTTGACTTCAGCAACAAACCAAGGGATGGTTTTATGCTTTGAAATGCAAAACCCAGCCAAACAAAAAAAACCCTGAACCCCAAGGCAATGGTCTTGTCTTTTTAAACCTCTTGGATTTAATGTGTCACAAAGTCTACAAAATCCCAAAAATCATTCCTGCTGGTGCTGTACATGTACAGAGCTGGAATCCAGGGTTTGCTGGCTTTCCATGAGATTGTGTCTTTGAAAACTGATTAGCTGGAAGCTTTTTTTTTAATTTTGAAGGGAACTCTTGGGTGTTTCAAGACCAAAATGAGAAGCTGCGTGGAGAGCTGCAGCATGTCCTCAGGTGTCTGCTGAGCCAGGATCAGCTTCCCACAGCTTCACAGGACTCACTTGTTACTGACTGGATTATGTGTTCCCTAAAAGTGTCAAAGCAAAAGCTCTTCTGTAGGAATCTTGTTTATGTGTGGGTGAAAAGTTCCTCTAACTTATTTATTCCTTCCCTGCCTTGTGAAGTCGCTAATACTGTATTTGATTTGAAGCTGTAAAGGGAACAATGCAACTTGTTGCTGTCCACTTGGTTTTCTCCAGCTGGAAGGACTGGGAGGGAGCAGGGATTCTTTTTGCTGTGGGTGGACTGTTTGTGTAAAACTTTCCTATGTCTTTTACCAAGATGCTCCCTGTTCTCATGGTTTCATGCCTCTATGTAGTGTGTCTCTTGCTACAAATGCTGTGGGCAAGTGCCTGTAATACTCTGTGTTTAAATCTGCTCTTTGGAGTAGGAGGAGGAGCTTGTGGAACTTTCTCACGTCTTAATGTGAGCTTCCCAGTGCTGGATTCTTAAATTGTGTTTTGTTTTGCTGTTTTTGACCGTGGTAGAGCAAATCCAGTCAGTGCTGTTTGTGTTCAGGCAAAAAGGGAATCATTGGTTTGCCCCTAGGTGGAGTTCTTGGTTGACCACTCATGGATGGAAGAAGAGAAGCAGCTTGTCAAAGCCTGTGGGCATCAGACTTTGAGCTACACATTCTCGTCCTGCTCTTAGTAAATGCCTTTCATTTAAGTGCTGTGGAGAAAAATCCACCTGCTAGGTGGGTGCTCACTGGTACTTACTGCCCTGGCTTCGGTAGAGGAGGAAAGCTGCTTGTAGGTAGCTGGTTTGCTTCATTTACCTTCACTGAGCTGCTCAAGCCCTGCTCAGGTTTGCTGGGAATGAAGGTGTGCAGAGCTTTGCAGGATCCCTGCTGGGTTGAAGGTGGAAATCTCCATGCTGAAGTGCCCTGTTTCCATTACTTTTTGGAGGTGCTGAGCCCTAGTAGGTGCTCAGGAAGTACTCCTAGACCTCACAAAACTGTAGCACCTGCAAGGAAGGCAGTTCCAAGGGCTCTTGTGCCAGACAACCCTGCAGTTCCCTGTCTGGCAAAACTGGTCTTTGGGTAGGCGAGTGCCTGCTGGCTGCTCCCCCAGAGGCATCATTTCTTGGCACTGTTCAGTGATGAAGATTCACAAGTGACCAGAACTCCAAATGTGTCTGTTTGTTCTTCTCCCCATCCCACCACTGGGGTCATTCTCTTTGTGGACCTAACAGTTTATGCACTGTTCCTCCTGCACAGAGGCACTTCCTGTGCCTTGGTGTGGAGTAGGGGAAGAATCTGTTCTGAATGTAGTAGCTTTGTTGTAATTAATCCACAGCACTTGATGAATTGGCCGAGAAATGCCTCGAGTCAGGTGCTAACGTCTGTGTTTTTGTAAGCAGCCAGGTGGGTGCCAACTGCAGTTGGTATAACTAGGGCAAGTATTTCAAGGTGCAGCCCTGTGCCCTCTTGGCATCTGTGAGCTCAGAATCAATGCAGAAGGAGGGTAGGTTACCTGATGACCTCCATCTGCTCCTATTGTTTCTCTGTGGATGTGAGTCTGTGTGGAATACTACTGGAATAACTCATAGCACTGGATTCAGCCACGCATGACCCAGCACACGTCAGTCCTGCTACCCACAGACTGCCCATGTGTCTACCTTACCTACCCAGAGGAATGAGAGACTGCTAACTGTGTCGTGCTGTTTGTGCCAGTCAGTTGCTGCTGGTGGTGGTGTAACCTCTGAGGAAGGGTTGTGTACAACTGTGGGTGCTCAAATGTTGTGTCTGTGGATGTGCTGTGCTGGCTGTGGACACCTCCAGCATCTAGTGAATGCACTGCTTAAAACTGTCCCGTGGTTAGAGGAGCACTGTGTTTTCTTTCCCTAGATGTCTTTATTCCATCCTTTCACTTGTATCACAGTTTATTTTTATTCCCTATGGAAAAATAAATGCCTTTTTAAAGTAAGTGACTTGTCTGTCTGGTGGTTAAACACAAAGCACACTTCCAAGTGTGAAGTCAATTAAAGACTCCTGAGTAGTGGAGCTTATCTCAAAAAGTGTGATGCTACTTCTTTTTCTTGCTTCCTTCTCTTCCCCCCACCCCTTTGCTTTTTCCTTCTTCCTGTCTTTTTTTATTTTCTCTTCTGTCTTTTTCTTCCCTTTCCTCTTTCTGCCTCCCCTTCTCTTTTCTCTTCCCACCCAGAAGAGAAACTGGGTAACCTTGCTGGTTTTAGAAAGACTGCTCAGTACCTTTTGAAAACACCAAACTTAATCTTAGAACAGTTTGGGTTTGAAGGGACTTTAATGATTATCTAGTTCCAACCCTCATGCCATGGGCAGAGATTCCTTGTACTAGATTTCCTTGTACTTGATCTTTTGAGTTCTGTTCCAGCCCCTGACATTCTATGATCTTGTTGCTGAAGGCTCCATTCAGCCTTCCAGACTAGGAGCCTCTGCAGCTTGTTGGGCAACCTGTTCCAGTGTCTCACCACCCTCATGGAGATGAATTTCTTCTTAGTGTCTAATCTCAGTCCAGCTTCTTCCAGACAGAAGCCATCACCACTTGCCCTGTCCCTCCATGCCTTTGTAACAAGTCCCTCTGCATCTCTCTTAACTCAGCTGTCCCACTCAAGCTAGTCAGTGATGAAGCTGTGTTAGATCTTTCTATCTTCTGTGCACTTTCTTGCCCTGATGGCTTAGTGGTAAATAATTTTTTCTTTGTGTATTAAAACAAAACACCTTTGTAGAGTTTTCTTCCTCTTGCAGAGCTTTCCCTCACCTGTGGTTCACTCTGTCTACAGGCTGACTTCAGAAGCTCCCTGAGGAGCAGCAAGAGCTTTCTCCTGGCCTGCTGTAAGTAATTGAGTCTGACCTTTGTGAGCCTCACGTGGTAGCAGGTGAAGGGATGTTTTTCTGGTAGCTTTGAGTGAAGGATCACCAATTTGTCTGCTGATGGAATTGTTGAAAAATGCTCTTCTATCCCATTCTTTTCAACTATAACTTTGGTAGTGAGTCAAAGAGCTGGCTTGGGGTTTTTTTGGAATGCAAGGTAAAGCTAAGTGGGAGATCACTCAAGGAAGAAGGAGACTCCCAAGTGCAAAACGTGTCTGATGTCCATAACCAGCGTTGGAGCTGGTGCTTTAATACAGCCATGCAGTACCAGCCAAAGCCTACAGTTTAGATGCAGAGAGAAATGAGGTGATTCCAGTTAATTTGATGTTTATAAAGCTTTACAAAATGCCTCAGGCTGCTCCTTGGATTGGTGAGCTCATGTAAATGGGTTCAATCTCTGCCTGGCAAAGCAGAGTAGGCAAATTTTGTAATTAATGTTAAAATAAGTGTTCAGAGGGTTTTAAAGCTCTCCATGGGAGGCAGGGGAGTTGAGTGACAGGGATGTGACTTAGTAAACGCTCCTTAATATGATTTCCAACCCAAATCATTCTGTAACTCAGGGGAGGACACACTGAGGGTCAACAGGAGATGCAGAAACTGTTTTACTCAAGTCAGTTCAGCACCAGACCTTTAATCCTAAATACAAGACGCCCTGAACTCTCTTGTGTCAGCCGGGGAGTGGAAAGACACTGTGCCCAGGGCATAAGCCCAGGTGTTCTTACCCTGTCCCTGGTGAGGTTCAGCAATGCCATGTGCTGGGTCCTGCACTTGGGACACAACTCCGTGCAATGCTTCAGGCTTGGGGCAGAGTGGCTGGAAAGTGGAAAAGGATGTGGAGGTTGACAGCTGGATGACAGCTGACTGAAGATAGTGTGGCCAGCAGGACCAGGGCAGGGATTGTCTCCCTGTGCTCAGCACTGGTGAGGCCATACCTTGAATACTGGGTTTGGTTTTGGACTCCTCACTCCAAGGACAGGGAGGGGCTGGAGTGCATGCAGAGAGGGATAACAAAGCTGGTGAAGGCTCTGAGGAACAGGTCTGGCGAGGAGCAGCTGAGAGAGCTGGGGTGGTTCAGCCTGGAGAAGAAGAGGCTGAGGGGAGATCTTCTGGTGCTCTACTACTCCCTGAAATGAGTTTGTAGGCAGTTGGAGGTTGGCTGGGGAATCTGCTATGTGTTAAGGCAAAAACTAGCCCTGACACTTGGGTATTCTTCGTCCCCAGACGTTTCAAAAGCCTTTTTCCCCTTCTTGCTAATTTTAGACGTGGTGAATGTTTCAGTGAAGTCCTTCATTCTCCTGAACAAGCCCTGCTCATCTTTAATGGGATTAGCATTAACACTGGCTGGAGTTGATAAAGCTGTAATTCACGTTTGGGGAACAGTCATTGTCTGTCTGACAGCATCTTTGCTGAGGGTGATTTAAAACTTCCCTCTGGAAGCCAGCTTGAGCTTTGAGGAGGCAGCTTCCATTCAGAGGCATCATAGGAGTGCTGCTAAAATTTGGGTTTTCAGCAGCTCTCAGCAAATAACTTCTGCTGAGTAAAAATAATGAGCAGTGAAGTTTGTTGGAGTTATGTACCAAACAATCACAGAATCACAGAATGGTAGGGGTTGGAAGTGACTTCTAGAGATCTCAAGAGTCCAACCCCCCTCCCAAAGCAGGATGACCTATGGCAAGTCACACAGGAACTCATACAGATGGGTCTTGAAAGTTTCCAGAGAAGGAGGCTCCCCAACCTCAGGCACCCTCGCACCAAACAAGTTTCTCATCATCTCCAGATGGAACCTCCTCAGTTGCAGTTTGTGCCCCTGCTCCTGTCACTGGGCACCACTGAAGGGAGTCTGCCCCCATCCTCTTCCCACGCCCCCTCTTTAGTTCTTGCTGAGCATTCATCAGATCCCTTCTGGGAGTGTTCTTCTCCAGGCTCAACAGCCCCAGGGCTTCTCAGCCTTTCCTCCTCACAGAGATGTTCCAGGCCCCAAGTCAGTCTCTTCTCTCAAGAAACAAGTGATAGGACAGGAGAAAACAACCTCATATTGCCTCAGGGGATGTTTAGGTTGGACAAGAGGAACAGGTTGTTTTTTTTTTCCCCTTGAGGGTGGTCAAGGTCTGGCCCAGGCTGCTCTGGGCAGTGGTGGAGTCCCTGTCCCTGGGAGAGTTTCAAAGCCATGGAGATGTGTCATTGAAGGGCATGGTTTAGTGGTGACCTGGCAGTGCTGGGTTAATAGTTGGACTTTATGACCTTCGAGGTCTTTTCTACTACTGATGATCTGAAAGGTCTTTTCCAAAGAGAATAATTCTGTGATTCTGTCTTTTCACATCAGTTCACAGCCCCTGGCTCCAGCATGCCCTTGGATCTAAAAGGAAAGGGGCTTCTGGAAGTCAGCTGGAGAAGAGAGGGAGTGCCACCAAACTTCTGGGGCTTTAACACTGATGAAATCCCTCAAGGAGGTGCAGCTAGTGGAAGAGAAGGAACTGTTCCTGGATACCTCCTTCATTTCTCACTACATGTTGTCAGCACAGACACACCCAGGAATTTGGAAGCACCTAAGAAGGGGCCCTGGGTGCTGCTGGCTGTGCAATGCAGGTGAGCAGAAGTTCTTGACCTCTTGTGAGTAGCATCTGAATCACATTGCTGCTGGAGCCACCTCTGAGCTGGGTGCTGAGAAGGTGGCCAGGGGAGCAGGCAGCTGGGAGAGCTGAGAGCTGCTGTGGTCAGCACAGACAGGAGGTCCAAGGCTTTGCTGTGCTTTGGCTGCTCCGCAGAGTTCAGAGGCAGGAATTGGAAGCAGCCCCACACAGTAACTCTGTGTTTCCAGCCTTGGGGAGTGGTGGTAACTCCTTAATCTCTGCTCCATGATTTATTTGGTGCTCTTTAGAAGTAAACTTCTAAATCAGGACGCTTAGCAGCCTTAAATCAGCAAGCTTATTACCTCCTTTCAGCTGCCTTAAGAACAATAATCCCTTTAATGGAAGCAGGCCCCTTGGACAGGATTTACCTTTCCCAAAAACCTTCTTGACTGGCACTCACACAGTCATAGAGTGGTTTGGATTGAAATGGACCCCAGAGATCATCCAGTTTCAACCCACCCATCATGGGCACGGACACCTTCCACTAGATCAGGTTGCTCAAGGCCTTGTCCAACCTGGTCTTGAGCAGTGTCCTTCTGCCCTTCAATTCTCCCCCAAATAACAGAGCTGATGAAGGAGTTGCTTCACCTGGGGAAGGAGGTGGAGGCTTCTCTTCAGCTTTCCCTAGGAAGCTTACCCAAAGGTGATCAAAGGGCTGGAGCACCTCCCATATGGGGACAGGCTGAGGGAATTGGGACTGTCCAGGCTGGAAAAGAGAAGGCTTCATGGAGGCCTTACAGTACCTGAATGGGGCTACAGGAGAACTAGGAAGGGACTTCTTACAAGGACTTGTAGGGACAGGATGAGAGGCAATGGCTTAGAGCTCTTAGAGGGGAGATTTAGACTGGAGATTAGAAAGAAACTCTTTCCAGTGAGGGTGGGGAGACACTGGCACAGGTTGCCCAGGGAGGTTGTGGCTGTCCCATCCCTGGAGGTTTTCATGACCAGATTGGATGAGACCTTGAGCAGCCTGGGCTAGTGGGAGGTGTCCCTGCCCATGGCAGGGAGTTTGGACTAGGTGATCCTCAGAGGTTGCTTCCAACCCATTCTCTGGAAGTTGGTCAGACCTGACAGTCAGCTCTCCTTGGGCTCCCTGTGGGGCTGTATCTCCAGCTGCTGATGGAGATGTTGACGCAGGATGGACTCAACACTTTCTTTGGCTGCTGAGGGAGCATGGTGAGTCTGCCAGTTCGTGTCCTTCCAGCTGAGGGTGGATTTACCAACCAGTGCTCTGTGTGTTTTCCTTCATTAGTATTCAGTTTAATCTGCTCCTCACCCAGGAGCTGCTCTTGTCTGAGATTTCTCAGGTAACAGCTCTGCAGCAGCAGCAGCAACAACAAAAAGACGCAGTTTAGCATCCAATTTTCCACTCAAGGCTTTTCCTTTCATCTGCAGGTTCCTGTACAGCTTCCTCCTTTCACATACTCTAAGGTGTACCCGTGTTGCTGTCTGTTTCCTCCTTTCCTCCTTATAAATCACTTGTCTTGTTAATTGCTGCTGTTGTTTCTGCTGCTTGCTGACAAGGGTTTCAGCTAGGCTGCATTTTTCTGGCTGCAGTGGCTCTGCCATGCTCAGCAAGCCTTGAGCTCCCCACTCCTGCTCCCGTGTTTATCCACATTTCATAGGATCATAGAATTGTTTCAGATGGAAGAGACCTCCAGGATCACTGAGGCTAACACCTTTATGGCCATTAACCCATGTCCCAAAGTGCACTGCCCACATACCTCCAAGGATGGTGACTTCACCACCTCCCTGGGCAACCTATTCCAATGCCTGACCAAGCTGCATCTTCTTGATGTTCAACAAACCTTGCATTCTGTACTTGTACTCCCATGGGTATCCATGTTTCTCTTACTCCAGAATTCCAATCATAGTAATCACTTTTTTGGAAGTAACAACCTATTTTTGGGTGCATTTGAGTGAATTCTTTCCAGTGAGGGTGGTGAGACACTGGAACAGGTTGCCCAGGGCGGATATCCCTTACATGGAGGTATTCAAGGCCAGGCTGCACAGGGTCTGGAGCAGTCTTGTCTAGTGAAAGTAGTTCCTGCCTATGAAGAAGAGGATCTTTAAGGTCCCTTCCAAACCGTTCTGTGATTTATGACTTTGGAGGGCCTGGTCCTGTTCAGTATTTTCATTGGTGATCTGGACCAGGGGATCGAGTCCAGCATCAGTAAGTTTGCAGATGACAGCAAGTTAGGAGCAGGTGTGGAGCTTTTGAAGGGTAGAAGAGCCCTGCAGAGGGACCTTGACAGGCTGGATGGGTGGGCAGAGGCCAATGGGATGAGATTGAACAAGGCCAAGTGCAAGGTTCTACACTTTGGCCCCATCAACTCCAAGCAACACTACAGGCTGGGGACAGAGTAGCTGAGAGCAGCCAGGCAGAGAGGGACCTGGGTGTGCTTGTAGAGAGTAGCTGAACAGGAGCCAGCAGTGTGACCAGGAGAGCCAATGGCATCCTGGCCTGGTTCAGGAACAGTGTGGCCAGGAGGACAAGGGAGGTTATTCTGCTCCCGTGATCAACACTGGTCAGGCCACACCTTGAGTCCTGTGTCCAGTTTTGGGCTCCTCATTTCAAGAGAGATGTTGAGGTGCTGGAAGGTGTCCAGAGAAGGGCAGCAAAGCTGTGAGAGGCCTGGAGCACAGCTCTGTGAGGAGAGGCTGAGGGAGCTGGGGGTGTGCAGCCTGCAGAAGAGGAGGCTCAGGGCAGATCTCATTGCTGTCTACAGCTACCTGAAGACAGGCTGTAGCCAGGTGGGGTTGGTCTCTTCTGCCAGGCAAGCAGCAACAGAAGAAGGGGACACAGTCTGAAGTTGTGCCAGGGGAGGTCTAGGCTGGATGTTAGGAGGAAGTTGTTGGCAGAGAGAGTGATTGGCATTGGAATGGGCTGCCCAGGGAGGTGCTGGAGTCGCCATCCCTGGAGGTGTTGAAGCAAAGCCTGGATGAGGCACTTAGTGCCATGGTCTGGTTGATTGGCTAGGGCTGGGTGCTGGGTTGGACTGGATGAGCTTGGAGCTCTCTTCCAACCTGTTTGATTCTGTGACTGAAGCTACAAAGAAGCCCAAATTCAAACCTCTCGATGCTGAACATTTTCCTGCTCTCTCTGCTTTCCACAGTGTGACCACAAACAGTGAGCATGGTGGTGGCAGTTGGGGGGAAATCACAAATCTGTGACTGAGCCCCCTTATTTTAGTTCTTGGACCAGTGGAGATTCTGCACTTGGGTAACTGTATTCCCCTCTTGTTATCTAGCACTGCTGATAAGGCTGCCTGCAACTGTCAGGCCAATCCTACTACACCACTGAAGGGTTTGGGAGAGGTTTGAAGGGAGCTGGATAAAATGGGATCCCACTTCCTAGCTGACAGCTTTTGATAAGGCAGCCCCAGTGCTGCTGTGTTCACCCTTGAGAAGTTTTCTGCTTCATTTTCTGAAGCCAAAGCCGTGGTTTAGTGTGGGAGGGAAGCTCCAGGGAACAGCTCAGGTGAGAAATGGCACCTTTTAGCCTTCTTGTGTCTGATAAACAATTCTGGATGTTGCCAATGGCCATTTGGGTAGCTTTGGAAGAGGGAAAGGTGATGGGGAGAGGGGTTAAGAGGGCAATGGTTTGAAACTAGAGCAGGGGAGATTTAGATTAGACATTAGGAAGAAGTTCCTTACTATGAGTGTGGTGAGACAATAGAACAGGTTGCCCAGAGAAGCTGTGGACTCCTCATTCCTGAAAGTGTTTCAGACTAGGCTGAATGAGGCTTTGAGCAACCTGGTCAAGTGGGAGGTGTCCCTGCCCATGGCAAGGGGTTTGAAACTAGATGATCTTTAAGGTCCCTGCCAACCCAAACCATTCTGTGATTCTATCAACCCATGTGGGTGATTATCAGCAACCAGCAGAACACAGAGGCTGGGAAGGTGCTGCCCTGGCAGAGACTCAAACCACTTTGTGATTTCTGCAAGGAAGGGGTGAGGTGAACACTTTGGGCCTGCTCAGATGGGTCAAGCAGCTTCCAGCACCTGTCCCAGCCTCCCCCTGTCTCACTGCCCCTCTCTATATTTACCCAGGAGGAACTTTCCAAGAATGGAAGTGGTAAGATAAAACCTCCTGGAGGGGCTAAAATTAGCCCCAGAGCCCTGGCCCTGCTCCCCACAGTGGCATTTCAGCTGTGAGCTGCGCAGCCTGCATCGTGCGGGTCACTCGGAGCCGCTGTCCATCCCTGACACGGCAAGAGCCTCTCTTTCTCTTTTCTGGTTTAAATTGAGGAGGAACTCACCATGGGACTACCACTGCCTTGTCCACCCTGGCTGTGAGCAGCGCCTCCCAAAGGTAAGGCAGCAGAGATGCCACCTTGGCAGCAGCGGGCAATAGAGGGTGCTTGGTAACCGATCATAAAAGCCTGAGTGGGTTGTTTGTCACCTTCAGCTCCAACATAACCTCTCTTTCTGTGGCTCTGCAGATCCATGGGCAGCTTTGTTCAGGTAATGACTCTGGTTTGGGCTCTCCTGATTGAGGATGAAGCTAAACTCTTCTTGGTGCTGCCTGGCAACAGGACAAGGGGCAATGGGCACAAGGTGGAACCCAGGTGGTTCCATCTCAACAGGAGAAAATTCTTTGGTGTGAGGGTGCTGGAGCCCTGGAGCAGGCTTCCCAGAGAGGTTGTGTGGAGTCTCCTCTGGAGAGCTTCCAAACCCACCTGAACATTGTGATCCTGGGCAAGCTGCTGTGCGCACCTCTGCTTTAGCAGGTAGTTTGGATTGGATGATCTCCAGAGGTCTCTTCCAACCCCCACCATTCTGTGACCATGAGCTCCACATGTGAGTGCCTATGCTGCCAAAGTCCCTTTGGAGATGCTTAGCTGTGAGTTCAGGAAATCTTCAAGCCAGCTTTCAGCTTTCCCAGTTTCTCTGGGACCTGCTTTTTGAGTTGAATCTTTAATAATTCCTCTCCCCATTAGCCACACGAGTGAGAGGTTTCCAAAGCTCCACAACTTGTTAGGAACATGTCTGATAAGAGCAGCATGTCCTAATTTCTCATATTTCCATCTAAATTCCCTGGGTTTGGGTACCAAGTGGAAGCTCAGTGGAACTTTGCCATCACTCCTGTCATCAAACTTGCTCTACTTAACCAAGCTGTGGAGCTGGCTCTGAGATCACTCCAACCTCACGTCTTCCACTGCAGGTGGATGTGGGACAAGCCTCCTGTGACTGCCCTGTTACTTTCAGGCTCATTAGCAGAAAGAGGTTAATTGCTTGGTGCACTCCTTGCCTCCTCCAAAGCAGGATCAGAGGAGGTGCTTGGGGAGACCCAGCTCTGTGCCCCCTGCTCCGCTGCTTCCTGAGGAAATCTGAGATGCTGGTGAGAGACATTCCTCTGCCCTTCCCAACCAGGAAACTGCATTCCTCCGTCCTGCTCAGATCCTGCACCAAGCATCTGCAGGCATGTGGGTCTCAGCCCCAGTGTGATCAGCTTAGCATCTCCTCACTTTCCACCGCCTTGTACTCCCTCCCTGCTTCTCAGGCTTGGGTAGGCAGGAGAGAGGGGAGGGTTTGGTGACTTCAAACACGAGCATCATTTTGGGAAGGGTGGTACCAAGGGTCTGTAACCTAACCACCACCTTCTGTCATCTCCTGGTTTGAAATCACAGCTTCATGGAGTGGCTGGGTTGGAAGAGACCTGAAAGCATCCAATCCACCCTCCCTTGCAGCCATCAGGGACATCTGCAAGGAGGGCAGGTTGCTCAGAGCTCTGTTGTCCAACTTTAACATTTCCATCCCTTTAAAAGGTAGCAGGCTGTAAAACCCCTGCTGTGCTGCCACCTCCTGCAGAAGCCTCCTCCCAGTTTTGCATGGGTCCCAAAATACCTGGAAGTGCTGGTGTTGCTTCCAGCAGAAGCTTTGGCTGATAGGAAGTAGAGGTGATGCTGGCTCTTTCCTAACATGATCTTCACCCAGCAGCTCCTCCAGAGAAGGGCAGGCTGGGGTGATTTCTGAGGGGTTTGGGCAATGGGGTTGCAGAATCCTTGCAAGAGCCTGCAAGAAGCCTTCTTGAGCTCAAGGTCTAAGTATTCCAGGAGTAGTTCCACCTCCTTTACCACCTTAGAGGGTTTTCCATGCTGCATCTGAACTTCAGCACCAGAGTCAATTACCTCAGCACATTCTCGGTCACACCATTTTAAGGGGAAGGGACCCACGTGCATGCCACACAACCACCTCTGTTCTTGCTGTAGCCCTTCACCAGAGTGGATCTCCTCGCCCATGGTGGCAGGGCACTTAATGTCAGCAGCACCATAACCCAACGTTAATTTGTCTTGTTTTTTTGAGAGTCTTTCTTCAAGTGTGTACAAAAAAGAAGATGGTGTTGGAGTCGGGGAGCTGGTCCTAACCCAGCGGTGCTGCTGGTTTTCTTGTCCCGTAGATCTCTGCCTTGACCTTTTATGATGAAAGCAGTACATGGGAGACAGCACCAAAAAAAAATGAGCCTGATGGATATCAACAAAATGTTCTGCATGCTCCAGCCCAGAGAAGATGACAACGACAATGGAGAAAGCGAGGAGCTGAGCCAAGCAGTGTCTGAGGACAATTACCAAGCCCTCGATAAGCTCTTGTCCCAGGATAGGTACAAAAGGTTCATCAACCGCAGGAGCGGCTGGGGTGTGCCCAGCACCCCCTTGCGCCTGGCTGCCACGTGGGGCTGTGTCAGGAGCATGAAGGTCCTCCTGGCCCATGGAGCAGAGGTGGACAGCCTGGATGTGAAGGCTCAAACCCCACTTTTCACGGCAGTCAGCAACGGCCACCAGGAATGTGTGAAGATTCTCCTGGATGCAGGTGCCAGCCCCACCGGCAGCATCTACAACAACTGCTCACCACTGCTCATTGCTGCAAGGGATGGGAACGTGGGCATCCTGCAGCAGCTCCTGGATCACGGTGCAGAAACCAATGTCCATGCGAGGTTGCCCACTTGGGCTGTCAACTCGGTGGCTTGTTCTGGCCCCCTCTACCTCGCAGCTGCATACGGGCACCTGGAGTGCTTTCGGATGCTGCTGCTGTACGGCGCCGATCCCAACTACAACTGCACCGATGAGAGGGTCATCGCCCAGATCAAGGAGCCCAAGACTCTGCTGGAAACCTGCCTGAGGCACGGCTGCAGGAGCGACTTCATCCAGCTGCTCATTGACTTTGGAGCCAACGTGTACCTGCCCAACGTCAGGGTAGATGACGCAACCACCCGCAGTGAGGGCCTGGAGCTGCTGCTGCAGGCGAGAGGTAATTGGCTGTTGGGTCCAACCATCAGCACAGCACTGCCAGGAAGGTGGCCATCTCATTTCTCCTCCCTCTCTTACACAGCTCACCCCAAGTCCTTGCTGTCTCAGTCCAGGCTGGCGATGAGACGTCTCCTGAAGCAGGCTGGCCACCCACCCATCCTTGGCAAGCTAGAGATCCCAGCAGCTCTGCTGAACTACCTCCAACACCAGCCACGGTGCGGAGCCCACCGCTAGAGACACTTGCCCCATACCAGTGTTGAGCACCCGCATTAAAAGCTGCTCTGGTACCTGCGTGGTGTGAAAACACCCTGGATTTGTGCTCCCAAAGTAAGTGTTTGCTTACCAGGTGTCTCCAGAATGAGGTGCCCATGTGTAAGGGAAAGGTGGGAGAAAACAGAGACCTCAGCTTCACACCAGGGTGATGGTGGAGCAGAGTCTGATATAGCTGAGTTTGGCTTTAGAGCCTCTTTAATGAAGGATTTCACAGCTGCAATTGATAGTGGTTGGAAAAGGAGCTGGGAAAAGGTGGGAGGGCAGAGGAGCAAAGGCTGGTTTTGCCTCATCCCCTCCTGGGGAAGAGCAGGAAGGAGGGGGCCATGACCAGCTTCATGCCTGCTTGGCCTCAGCTGCCTCAAACTCCTCTTTCCCAGTGAGGAGGCTTCCAAGTTCCTCTTCTGCTCATGAGGTCAGATAGAGCTGGACCTGGCCTGGCCCACTATTGCTGCTTTACTAAGCCCAGGCAGGGGCTGCGATAGGCCTCTGGGGAGGGCTTCTGGTGGCCTTTCAGGACTTTAAAGGGCCAGTGAGAAAGCTGGAGACAGACTTCTGAGCAAGATCTGTTGTGGCAGGACAAGGGGTGATGGTTTAAACTCTAAGAGGGAGATTGGGACTGGAGAGAAGGTAGAAATGTTTGACCCTGAGTGTGGTGAGTGCCTGGTCCAAATGGCCCAGAGAGGTGGGACCTAGTTTTTTAGTCTCCAGCTACCAGAGAGCTTTCACATGGGACTGTAAGGGAACAAGACTGAGAGGTGGTAGCTGCCCCATCTTGGGAACCATTGTAGGTCAGGTTGTTTGGGGCTCTGAGCAACCTGCTCTAGTTGCAGATGTCCCTGCTAACTGCAGGGGGTTAGAGTAGATAACTCTTAAAGGTTTCTTCCAGCCCAAACTATCCCATGATAAGCATCTGGAGTCCTCAGACTCTCATCTCCCCACCCCAGCTGCCTTCTTTTGTCCTCCAAAGTGGCTGATGTTATGGCTGAAGGGTCTTTTATGATGGGGCAGGTCTGGGGCTTTTAGTGAAAAGTGTTGCAATTCCTGATCAGATGTGGCCCCTTTGATGAAACATCCTCTATTGGGAAGAACCCAGTCAGCCACTTTTGGAGAGGATACAGCTGGGGGATTCCAGGCTGAGCCTGGAGCATCTCTTCTACATCTCTGGTGACCAGTGATGGGGACAATGCTCATGAGCCTTGGACCTCAGGGTTTGCCCTTGCTGGTGGTGGATGGAGAGGCCTTGATGGCTCTTCCCACAGCCAGGAACTGATGGGTAAACCACTCTGCTCCTCAGCACACCTGCCAGAGATGTTCTGGACCACATTTGGGATGCATCAGAACCTATCCCCATGTTCCACTCTACCCTGCACAAGTGGTGCTGGGGTAGAGTGATGTGGCCTTGGGGAGCTTCAAGGACAGATCTTCACAAACCATTTTTGCATTATTTATGTGCTTGTTTCAAAGGCTGTGGAGTCTGATCAGCATCTATTAATCAGGCTGTGGGGCATCTCCTGAGGGGACCATCAGAACTTTGGATTTGCCTGGAAAAGCTGTTGGAAATTACTCCATGTGGAATGATGGTGTGGTGGGAAATGAGGCTGGCAGATTTATGGGTCTTGCTTTTCTCCAGCCTATCTGAGGCAGCCTCTTTTCCAGGGGTAGGTGGGTTAAAGATGTAAGGAAGTGGGGGAGCAGAAGGGTGGATGCCCTTGACCTCTGTGGCAGCAATTCTGGTCCTAACCCAGTGCTGGATGCTTGATGATGTCATTCTGAACTGCTTCCCCCATGCTGGAAAGATTAATTTCATGGGGGCTTTATAAAGCCACAACAGCTGCCAACTGGTTCTAGTTCAGCAGAGCAGCACCAAGTGAAGAGCAAAAGACCTGAAAGCGGTTCTGGTTTGTACTGGCATCTCCCCAGACTTGAGCTTCCCACTTCGGGGTGAGGCTGGGGCTGGCATTTGCTGATGGATGCTCAGGTCTGGGTGGGCAATGGGTGGATGTGAGCTGGGGACGCAAGGGGTAGGGGAGCAATGAAGGAAAATGCAATGGGTGGGGATGCAATAGATGGGTGGAAGGTGGCTCCGATAGGGCTCTAACGTGAGGTGTCCCTGCCCATGTGAGACTGCAGTGGAGGTGATTTGGCGGGGGGTAAACTGGAGGTGCAACGGGTGGGGGTGTGACCTGCCGTGGATACTCCAGCACTTCATCAGCATCACCCCCTCCCCTGTAGTGGCACACATGCACGCTGTCCCGCTGGGACACACGTCACGACCGCCCCTCTCCGGCGTCACACACCTTCCCCCCGCCCCGGACGGTCCCTGGCGGTGACCAGGGTCTCGCACAGTGTCCTTCGGTCACGCTGTCTGACATCACCGTCCCCCGCCCGACGTTAGAGGCTGCAGAGCCCGCGCTGGCGCCGAGGCTATGCCTCCCCTGCCGGGCCACGCCCCCACAGCAGACCACGCCCCCGGCAGACCCTCCGCGGCCTGCCCCCTCCGTGGCTCTGGTCCCGCCCCTCAGTGACGGCGCCCCGCCCCTGCCGGCCGCGCCGGGCGGACCCCGCCACTCGCCGGCGGCCTGGGCTGGCCCGGGCGGCCCCGGCCGCACCGCTTCCCGTCCCGATCTCTCGGGTTCCGCGCACACCCCGCGGGACTGCCGCTGCCGGTAAGTGCCGGGGAGCGGGGATCGAGGCGGGAAGGACAACGTGAGCGGGTTCGCTGCGGCCGGAGAGAGGGCCTGGCCCCCGTGGGCCCCCGCCTGTGCCAACGGACGGGGCTGTGGGGGGGACTGTGGGGACCTGTGCTCCCCGGCTCCTTTTGTCAAGGGTCTCGCGTTCCTTTGGGTGCTGCCCCTCCCAAAGTTTGAGGAACGTGGCTGAGCGAAGGGCTCCCATCCGCGCTGCAGTCCCTCCTTAGGGGCTTCGGGCGGCGGAGGCTCCTCACGGGGCCACCAGCAACTCGGAGCCACCTGGTGCTGCCCTGCCCGGCCCTTCTGGGAGGCCCAGAGCGGAACCGCCCTTCCCCGCTACACCCAAACCTGCCCTCGGCCGCCGAGCGCGTCTGGAACGCTCCTTGTCTGATTGTGGCAGGGGTTCTGGGGTTGAACTCGTCCTTTCAGCGGTTCGCGGTGCTGCTGCTCGCCTCTCCTGCCTCTGTTCTCCTCCCGGTACCTGTGCGGCCGCAGCGGTGTCGGGTGGTGACGTGGTGCTGGGGGGAAATCACCTTCAAATGGGATTTTGGAAATCACGTTTCTGCCTCAGCCCCATCCCCCCGGCTCTGCTTTTTGTCTGTGTAGATGCACGTGTGTGTGATTTTCGGTTAGAGAACGGAGCAGAATCGGTTTGGGTTGGAAAAGAGCTCCAAGATCATGGAATCCAACCCTTAACGCAGCCAGGTCACCACCAAACCATGTCCCTTAGCACTACATCTCCACGGCTCTGAAACCCCTTCAGGAATGGGGACTCTACCACTGCCCTGGGCAGCTTGTTTTAGGCCTTGACAACTCTCAAGGACAAGAAATTGTTCCTCGTGTCCAACCTGAACCTCCCCTGGGGCAACTTCAGGATATTTCTTCTTGTCTTGTTGCTTGTTCCCTTGGAGAAGAGACCAATCCCCACCTGGCTCCAGGCTCCTTTCAGGAAGTTGTAGAAAGCCAGAAGGTCTTCTCTGAGCCTCTTTTTCTCCAAGCTGAACAATCTCAGGTCCTTCCTTCCACTGTTCATCACCAAACCTGTTCTGTAGACCCTTCAACAGCCTCATTGTCCTTCTCTGGACTTGCTCCAGCTCCTCAGTGTTCTTCTTGTAGTGGTGGAAGGCCTTTCTCAGCAGCTCTCACTAAACAGAAGTAGCCCACTGGTACTCCAGAGAGGCTTTGGACCACAGGTCTGGTGTTGGGCAGAGCTGGAGCAGCCCAGTTTGCTGATGAAAGGCAGGTTTGCTCATCAGCTGTGCTCCAGCTGCTGGTTTGAGCAGGGCAGGTCAGTGCTGGGGGTTATCAGTAATGTGGGAGACAAAGCTGCACTGTTCACCAGGCTGGAGGGAAAAAATGAAATCCTCCTTTGTAGGCCTGCTGTGGGGTGGTAGGAGCCAGAAGCCATCATTTGGGTGCATTTTTAATTCCACATCTCTGGCTAAACACTATGCAAAGCTTCACCAACTTCGCACCAGTAAGAGCGAAGCCTCAGGCGTTCCAGGTCAGCAGCATGTTCAAGTTTTTATTGCATTTACCTTCTCCAGCCTTACCTCTGCAAAAGAAGCACTGTTATTATTTTAATTCTCCTCCAGTATTAATCCAGGATCAGATTTAAAACCTGCCTCAGTGCCACTGAGATAATCTGATCAGGGTGGTTTAGGGTGGACGTTTTTAATGCACTTCTGCCTGGCTGGACAGATGATGGTGAAAACAACTGAAAGCACCTAAAAAGAATAAATAAATGCAGTGAACAGCTTTCTTCTTGGACACATGCTCGGAGAGAGGGCTGTGTCCTAGCGTGACTTCCAGCAAAATGCTCCCTGGATGTGTTCCTGTGTGACCTGCCCTAGGTGACCCTGCTTTGGCAGGTGGGTTGGGACCTGATCCCAATCAATGCCTGTCGTTTTATGATACTGTGGATCTGTAGCTTGGCACTAAGTCTGGGAGAAGAGGTTGGTGGGTGTGAGTTCCAATCTGTGCCACAGCAACTGGTGTTTTCCCTTCTCATACGTGGCTGGTAACCAGTGACCCCAGTGGCAAAGGGTTTGGAGCAAGTTGGTCCCAGCACTGGACCCGCTTGTCGCTGAGCAGTGGGGATGCTGCCAGACAGAGACAGGTAGCTTTCCTGCACTTAAAAACTGTTAAATTTAAGCATTGTGATATTTCTATGCCTGGCTTTAAGGTGTGAAAGCTGCTGAGAGGCTGTCAGCAGCTTTTGCAGCTCTGGGTCCAGCTGCTGATGAAGTTCTTTGTCTCATTATGTCTGTGCCTCCATTTGCACCCTCCATTGCCATCTCACAGAATGGCAGAGTCTCCTAGGGCAGGTCACACAGGAACATGTCTAAGTGGGCCTTGAAAGTCTCCATAAACACAGACTCTACCACCTCTTTGGGAATCCTGTTCCAGTCCTCTGCCAACCTCAAAGTAAAGAAGATCCTCATCATGTTTAGATGGAACTTTCTATGTTCAAATCTGTGCTCATTATCTCTTGTCCCATCTCTGGAGACCAGTGAGAAGAGTCTGATTCCATCTTCCTGACGCCCACTCCTCAGGTATTTGTAAGCATTAAGATCCCCTCTCAGCCTCTTCTTCTCATTCTCTCCCCTTTCTCTTGGCTTTAGATCAGCTGGGATGCTCCGATCTCCACGCCCAGACGAGGACTGTGCCACCAAAGTTGCTGTCTCCAGCTAGATGCACCCAAACTGAGCTACCATGGAAATAGGCTGCTCGGAGGAGCCTGCCCAGGCCAGGTCACAGTCAGTGGCCTGTGGGCAGCCAGAGGGATGGGACCAGCAGCAGGAGGAGGCTGGGGACCAGCGGCCTGAGCCGGGCACTGCTTCTGTGGTAGCTGCAGAGCCACAGCAGCCTCAGCCCCCCCCTGGCAAGCTGAAGAAAACAGCTTTCAAGCTGTTTGGGGGGAAGAGGAGCATCTGTACTCTGCCCAGCTTCTTTGGAGGCAGGAGCAAAGGCCAGGGGAAAGCAGCCTCTAAAAAGGGCCTCATTAAATGCAAGACCCACGATGGGCTCAGCGATGCCACGTATGAGAAGGGCGATGGGGTGCAGCTGGAAAGCCCCTCAGAGGGCAGCAGCGACTCACGGCCTTGCCTGTTGCCAAGCTCCCAAAGTGCTCACTCGGCTGTAGACACCAGCTCCAGATTTGACTTGGGCCAGGGAGATAGCTCTCCACCAGGGAGCATTGAGGGCTGTGAGAAGAAATCCAACGGAGAGAAGTCCTCTTTTCCCAGACCCAAAAAAGGTCTGAAAGGCTTTTTTAACAGTATCCGGCGTCACCGGAAGAGCAAAGTTGCGGAGTGTGAGAAAACAGAGCTCCCTCAGTGGACGGGAGACTCAGAGGAGGCCACCAAAGCTCCTGGGGCGGGAGTGGAGAGCCAAGGGGCTGCGGAGGAAAGAGGACTGGGACCTGTCCCTCTTGCCACAGCTTGCCTGGGGAGCTCTGAGGATGATCACTCAGTAGAGACAGTGGCCAACTGCGCGGAGGCTGCTGAGCCTGGTTGCCTTGTGGCTGATGAAGGCAGCTCTGAGAGCTGTGGTGGTGATGCAGTGGTGATGGTAGGGAAGAGGGACACTATGGATACAAAATCAGAGGCTGATGGTGTTGTCTGCGCAGAGTTTGACCGTGGTGATGCGCTGCTGGATTTCCATCCAGACTTCATGGACAATGACCCTCCCTGCCTGCACTCCGGAGATCTTCTAAGCATCATCTTAGGAGATGCCACATCCCTGAAGAGCTTCGATTCCCTGACAGGGTGTGGAGATGACATCGCCGAGCCCGACATCACCGAGAGCACCATCTCTGTGGAGCGCAGCAGGGAGGCTGCTAAGCGTAGCTCCTGCCTAGTCACTTACCAGGGTGGTGGGGAGGAGATGGCCATACCCGAGGAGGCAGAGGAGTACCTTCACCAGCTGTGGGATGGCAATGTGGCAGGGGAAAGAAGCTACGGAGCCCAGGTGTCCAGTAGCAGTTTGGAGACGCATGCCTCGCACGAGGCAGAAGCCCATCCCTACCTGGGGGATGCGATGGATGGTGTTGACCTTCTGACACCACAGAGTGACCAGCAAGAGTCGGCCCCTAATAGTGATGAGGGTTATTATGACTCCACCACGCCAGGGCCAGAGGAAGACGGTGGAGATGGGCTTGGTGAGATGAAGAAGGACCGTTTGCCCAGAGACAGCTACAGCGGCGATGCACTTTATGAGTTTGACGCGCTGATGAGTCCCTCTCACGGGGAGGAGTCCTTGTTTGAGAGCAAGATACCACGCCCGGGCATCTTCAGCTACTTCTTGGACTTCTGCCTCCCTGCTGAGAAGAGCCTGATCCAGATGATGGATCAGAAGAGAGGCGTGATGGAAACAGAAGAAGAGCGGCTGGCGGCCATTCAGAAGGAGCTGCTCTTCTGGGAGCTGCAGAGGGAACCCATCTTGAAACGTATCGATGTTCCCAGCAAGGAGAAGTGTCCCCGGGAAAAGCAGTGTGTGGAATGTAAAACCAGAGCAGCCAGCTCACTTGGCAAGAGTCAGAGTGGCCTTGGTGGTGAGCAGGTGGCCTCCCATGCCCCAAACAGGGGTGTGAATGGTGGGGTTTCAGTGGCTAGAGCTGAAAGTGTGGAGTGGAGGGATTTTGCAGGGCCCCTGTGCCCAGAGAGCTCCTACAGCAGCCCAAAGGCCCCAGGAAGTTGCCTTAATCAGCTCACAAAGAGCAGCTCGGGGTTCGATCCAGACCCAGACTGTGGCTTGTTTGGCATGGCCCCAGCCAAAGCAGGGATGTTCCCTGGCTACAGACTCCCAGAAGATGAGCACGGTGGAGTGGAGACCACCAGCAGCCAGCCTCAGGTGGACAATGAATGTGAGCCCGAGCATGCTGTGAACTTCTCCCAAGCGCTGGTGGAGTTTGCCAGCAGTGGGACCCTCTTCTCCAGCCTCTCCGAAAGCCTGGGGAGCTCTGCCTCTGGCTCTTCCTTCACCCAGAACCTCCCTGCCCTCCCCACTATGGTCACCTTTGACGTGGTGGACGTGGAGCAGGAGGGAGAAGGGGAGTGTGAGGAGCATCCTGAGATGAATGCCGGTGAGGACATAGCCGACGAGTTTGACGACGGCTACGGACAAAAGGAGTCGTTGGCTGAATGTGACGAGAGAATGTCCCCGGGGTACTCCCCGGGCTCCTTCCAGAGCTGCAACTGGGGTGTCACCAGCCTGCCCCGCCACCTGCGCCTCCACGGCCTGAGCCCCTCCATGCCAGCACCGCTCTCCATCGACCGCAGGAGCCGGTCGCTCGACACCGAGAGCCTGGAGTTTGAGCTTGGTGACACGCAGGGTGCCAAGGGTGGCACTCAGCCCTGCCGCCTCTGGGCCAAGCGGGAGGGTGGTAAAAAGGACTCAGGCGGAACGAGGAGGAGTAGGAGCAAGGAGGAGGGTGAGTTGGTGGCTCCTGATGGTGGGTTGAGCTGGCCAGGCTTGCAGCACCTCCAGCATGACCCTGAAATGGCTGCTGGGGTTACGAAGCACTGGGACTTTGCTCCAGCTGCGGCGATGGAAAGTGCCTGGGAGCCAGCCGAGCAGCCTGGCACTGTGTCTCCTCCTTTCCTGTCTCTTTCCCGGAGCATCCCTGGAGAAACCCTGGACATGCAGCCCCAGGAGGCAGAGCTGAACAGACACCCTGTCAGACCCTCCAACTTACCTCTGCAGGGTGAGGCCAGGAGGTCCTGGGAGGCAGCTGGCTCCTACAGGTACCACGGAGAAGCCACCACCAAAAAGCTGCCCCACTTGTTACCTGTGGGAGAGACGGAGCCCGAGCTGCCCCTAAGGTTCCCTTTTGCCTGCTCCCCGGAGAAACGCCCCAAGTGCAAACCTGTGGGCATTGCCCAGGGCGTTCCTCAGCACCCCAGCGGCAGCACCGATGCCCTCCAGAGCCCAGAGCGCTGCGGAGAGCCCCTGAAGGGCAGAGCCACCCCTGGGGTGCCCATGCTGCCTGCCACCATCAAGGTCCCTGATGCTGAATAGCTGCTGCGGGGAGGGTGTGGAAAAGGTTGGGGAGGGAGAGAAGGAACCTTCAGCGAGCAGTTTGTGAGGGAGGTGAGTTCAGTGCTGGGCTGGTGAGGATGAGCTCCGGTCCCACCTCCATGGTACGTGGCCTTGCCGCTGTGGGTGCTCTGGAAGGGCTTGAAGCTGCTGCTGGGATCTGTAGGTCACTTCCCAGGCATTGTCTTGTTTTCCAGCCCATCCCTCCAGCCCATGCCCTCCGTGGCTAAGTGCCCTGGCAGCCCCTGCCACGTGCTCAACGTTGCTGCTAGAACAAGAGCTGGGAATGGACCTGCTGCCAGCGTGGCGGGGTTGGGGCTTTGCTGCAGGATGGGCGAGCAAGCCTTGGGGGAATCTGGGGAGGAATAGGGGGGTTATTTTCTTCCTTTTCTTGGTGAAATATTTCTGTTCAGACTCATGTTGAATGTCTTCCATCTCAGTCTGGGTCTGGGGAGGCTGAGAGGAAGGATGCCAGTTGTTTGAGAGCAAGGACAAGAGGGGAGTCAGCTGAAAGGGGACCTTTCCAGTAACCTTTTTATTTACGACATAGTGTTCCCTTTCCCCAAAGGAAAGCAGGAGCTTTTGTGTGTGTGCTGGTAACGTTTTCCAGGTCTACTTCTAATTTGCTCAAGGATAACTATGCTCAGAGAGATGTGCTCTTGGTGATGTCCCTTCATGGTACAAAATATTGGTCCCTTCTTTGTTGTGGTCTCTCTTCATGGGGTGTAATTCCTGGTTGAAACCATTCCCAAGCTTTGTCCCTTGCTCTTCACCTCTCCCAGGCCACAGGCACACGGATGAGGTGTTGGAAATGAGCAAGATTTGCATTGTGCCTGTAGCTGCAGAGTTGCAGATGCTGTTACTTCCTTCAAAAGGAAGTTTTGTGGGTTGGGTTTGCTTCTGGAATTATTTTAGGGTTGTTTTCTTTGCAGAAACTCCTAAGAGGAGAGTGCTCTGTCCAGGGCAATCGGGGCTGTGACGCAGCCTGGATTAGGCTTCGTGGCTTCTTCCTCCTAGCTGGAGGGAGCAAAAAAGCTGGAGGATGCTGCAGGTTTGGGATTTCTGTTTTCCTCTTGAAGTGTGGAGGAGGGACACGAGCTATGGAGACAGACTGTGTCTGAGAAGGTTCTATAAGCTCCTGGAAATGTCTATGAGCTCCCTGTCCGTGACTTAAAAAGCTTTTTCCTTCTCTCCAGCCTCTGCATTCTGATTTCAGTCCAGTTTCGCATCATGATTTGTATTTTACCCTCCATGCTGCACCTTCTCTTTGCAGCAGAGGTTGTAGCATTAAACAGAATAATCCTGAGCTGGAAATATCCCAATTTTCTCCCATCTCCAGAGCAAAGTGTGGGGCTAGGGGTGGCTCTGTCCATCCCCAGCCTGCATTTCTTGCCAATCTCTGCCCATGGTGGGTATGGATGTGTCTCTGGTGCTCTGATTGGAAATATCAGCAGCTTCTTGGCATTGTAGTTACAGGCACAAGGAGCTGGTCTTGAGTTTTTTTCTCTCTCCCAAACAAAATGAGATCCTGACAGTTCTTTTTGAGTAGAGGCTCCTGACTGCCCTCTCCTTGTGTCTCTGTGAAGGAGCAGGGAAGGGCAAAGCCAGGCTCGCTTGTCTGTGGATTGACTTAAGTGTTTTTTAACTTCCCTGAGCAGACTGCCGAGGCTGGAGCGGACCCATTTGTGTACCCATGGCTATATTTGTCAGCATTTCCCTACCAGGTCTCCTGGAGGGAATTCCTGCAGGACCCCGATGTGCCATGGTTTATTTTCTCCCATCCTGCTGTACAACTGGAGAGAATTTCATGGGACAAACCTGGCTCTTGATGCTGACCCAACATTCTCCAGCAAAAGGGCCCTGAGGCTGTGAGCATGGTCTCCCCTCATTAGCTCAGTGTGTGAGTGTCTGCTGCCCTGAGGCTGTGAGCATGGTCTCCCCTCATCAGCTCAGTGTGTGAGTGTCTGCTAAGGAACATTGCCCATTTGGAACATAATCCCAGCATGGTGAGTGTTGGAAGGGACCCCTGGAGATCATCCAGTCCAACCTCGCTGCTACAGCAGAGACACCCACAGCAGCGTGCCCAGGATCACAATGGCCAGCTGGGTTTGGAAGCTCTCCAGAGTAGACTCCACAACCTCTCTGTTGTGTTGGCTCCTCCAGGGCTCAGGCACCCTCACAGCAAAGCAGTTTCTTCTCTGTTCAGATGGAACCTCCTGGGTTCCAGTCTGTGCCCATTGCCTTTTGTCCTGTCACTGGGCACCTCTGACAAGAGCCTGGCCCCATCCTCTTGCCTCCCACCCTTTAGCTCTTGCTGAGCATTGAGCAGATCTCTGAGGCTACTCTCCTTCAGGCTCAACAGCCCCAGGGCTCTCAGCCTTTGCTCCTCACAGAGGTGCTCCAGGCCACTCAGCATCTCTGTAGCCTCCACTGGATTTTCCCTGGTAGTTCCCTGTTTGTCTTGAACTGAGGAGCCCAGAACTGGACCCAGTACTCCATCTGTGGCCTGACTAGGGCAGAGCAGAGGGGCAGGAGAGCCTCCCTGGCCCTGCTGGCTACACTCTTCTTTTCACACCCCTTCTTTAATCTGTGAGTAAGGCCAGGACCAGGTCCCAGCACCGCACTCCTCACCACCACTCACAGAACAAAAGCCACACCGAACACTGCTGGTGACGCTGGAAAGGTCACACAGCTGAGCGCTTACACCAGTCGCTTGCCCTGAGCAGCAGCCCCTTACCGGTTCTTTCATTAATTACTGTTTTCTTTAGCATCTCACCAAAGGCATCGAGGGGGGTTGGGTGGATGTAGTGCAGCCTTTGCCAAAGTCTTGGTGAGGTGGGGAGGTGTTTTGGTGCTACAATGAATGTCCAGTCGCATGCCTCTAGGATGAATCCTTTTGGTCGTAGGTACGGAACGGAGAGGTTTGGTGAAACCAGCTCCTAGACTCGAATGTGTGGAAGCAATACAGGCAGGGCTTGATAATCTGACTTTGTACCAAAGGTTTCTCCTCTCCATTTGATGTCAGCTCAATAAAGCAAGTATCTTAGTGATGGAAAATGAGCTTCCTCAAGGCATTTTTTGGAGCTCATTTGCTGGTTTCTTGGCATGTTCTGCCCCATTAACCCAAAGAAATCAGAATTTTCCATGTGCTAAACCCAGCCTGGGAAGTATCACTGCTGTAAAGATTGGATTTCACTGCCTAATGTCCCAGAACACCCAGGGTAAATAGGAGCAGATCTGGCCTTGACCTGGAGCAAGCTGTTGGTCAAACACTGCCTTAACCTAAGGAACTCAAATTTCACAGGATCCCAGCATGGTGGGGGGTTGGGAGGGACCTCTGGAGATCACCCGGTCCGACCCCCTTGCCAAAGCAGGGTCACCTAGAACAGGCTGCACAGGAATGTGTCTGGGTTGGTTTGGAATGACTGCAGAAGAGATTCCACCACCTCTCTGGGCAGCCTGGTCAGTGATTTGAGGATGGTGATTGAAGCTTGGCATGAAAAAGGGCTTTGGAACCAAAAATTGAGTGCTGAAGGTCAGCAATGGCAGATTGTCTCGCCAAGAGATTAAGGGAAGACTTCCCCTCGAGGGACTTACCTACCTGCGTATGTCCCTTCTGGGGAAGGTTTTGCCTCCTGGTGATGAGTTCTGGCTGTTAACTTGGGATGAAACCACTGCCGTTTGGGTCAGCCTACCAAGTGTTTCTTGTATTGCGCTCCGGGGACTTGCTGGGGGGTTGTTTTTTATACACATCAGAGGAACGGTCGATTTTTCTCTATTTTTGTATCGGTTTGCATTTTATATTCACGGGGAAACTTTACAGACTGCTTCTTTGACTCCTTCGTGCTCCTTCGCCTTCTGGCGCGGCGGGGTTCGTGGCTCCGATGGAGAACAGGCAATTGCTGCTGCTGCTGCCGCCGCTGCAATGCAAGGGAACCGCGCTCCTCGTCTCCTCCATAACCTGCTGCTCCACTACAAACCCAGCACTGCCCCCAAACCCGGCCCCTTACCAGTACGACCAGTCCCTCACCAATCCACACCCTCTCTCTTTGCACACACGGCCGAGCTGTCGCCGTGTTAATCTCTCTCTGTCACCCTCCTTGATTTTGTTGTTTCTGGTTTTGTTTAAGCCTTGAAGCTGAATTTGTGGATGTTGGTGATGTTCTCCCTCAAGTCTTGTTGACTGTTTTTAAGTAGAAACCTACAGATTTGAGTTGGGATTTTTCCCTCTGTGTGGCTTAAATTATTTTATCCCCAAATTGGGTCTTTTCTTAAATCCCTGGAGATGCCCTTGGTCAGTGTGTGGTGATGCTCTTGAACCCAGAGATAAATTTCCTCTCCCCTTGGTGTTCCCTAGCTGGGTTGGGAGCTCAGTTTTTGCCCTGCTCTGTGGTTGAGGATGGCTCTTCAAATAATCCCAGGATCCATGTGGGATTAGCAGGTCTTTCCACCTTCTACTTCTCTGCTGTGCCAGGCTGGAGCCTGGGGAGGTCCAGCATCAGTAAAACATCTTCCTGAGTAACACCGCCTTGAATTTTAGGATCAGAATAGTAAGGAGAGCTTCTGGTAAGCCAAACCCTGACCCGGGTTGATGTGAAAACACTTGCCTTGTCTTTTTCCCTTGAGTTGGATGAACATGTTGGTTTGTTTGCCTGCCTCTGCAGGAGTTGTGCCCCTGTGGAGTTTGCCACCCTGTGTGGGGTCTAAGGGCTGAAACAATTCCTCAGCAGAAGCCCCCAGTGATTAACTCAGAGCGGTGAGGTGTGAAAAGGAAAGGAAATGCTGAAAACATGAAAGCCTACAGCCGAAAGCACATTGGTTTGAACCCAGAGCACACTGAGTTTAACCCTTCTTTCCCCTGCTCCCCAGTGCCAGCAGAGGTGGGGAGTGAGAGCTGCTGAGGCTTTGGGATCTGCACAGCTTTTTATGGCTTTTAACAGACAAAGTCTTCACCCAGTGGTGCTTTTGAAATTGTTTTCTGAGAAGTTTGTGCCCCAATTCACAGGATCCCACCATGCTGAGGGTTGGAAAGGACCCCTGGAGATCATCCAGTCCCACAGCAGCTTGCCTGGGATCACAGTGCCCAGCTGAGTTTGGAAAACAAGACTGCACAGCCTCTCTGGGCAGCCTGCTCCACTGGTCAGGCACATCAAAGCATTTCCTCCTGTTCAGGTGGAACCTCCTGGGTTCCACCTTGTGCCCATTGCCTCTTGTCCTGACATTGGGCACCACTGAGAAGAGCCTGGCCCCATCCTCTTGGCTCCCACCCTTTAGCTCTTGCTGAGCACTGAGCCAGATCCCCTCTGGAGCTGCTCTTGTCCAGGCTCAGCAGCCCCAGGGCTTTCAGCCTTTGCTCCTCACAGAGATGTTCCAGGCCCCTCTGCATCTTAGCCTCTGCTGGACTCTCTCCAGTAGCTCCCTGCCTCTGTTCAAGTGGGGAGCCCAGAAGGACCCAGTACTCCAGCTGTAGCCTGACTATGCAGAGCAGAGTAGGAGGAGAACCTCCCTGGGCAGGTCACTCAGCAAAAACATTCCTAGGATGCATTTCCCATTCCTTCTGCCCCTTCCCAGCTTCCCCCTCTCCAGCTGGAGTTCCCAGCTCTTCTCACTGGCATCCTTCAGTCATCCTAGAAGCTACACTTGGGTGAAGTGATAAATGCAAAGCTAGAAAAGCCTCTTGGTTCTAAAGAAACAAAATCATTATCCCTTGTGCCAGGTCACCCTGAGCTCCCCTGCTGCCATCCCGCTGCTCTGGGGGTTCCCAGGGAGCAGAGGTGGCTCCTGGTGACCATCTTGTCTAAATTTGTTGGTTTTTTTTTTTCCTCCATTTCCTTTCTGGTCTCCTTGCCCCTAGTCCTTGAAACTTTTTAATGTGTTGATTGTGTTCTAAAATGAATGTTCCTTTCACTGAAAACTGATGAATAAACTTTGGGTTTTTAGAGAACCTGAAGCTTCCCTTGTAGTTTGCTTTTTTCCCTCTGCTTATCTTATGCTTTATTTAAACTTGATTTCTTTTCCTTCCTCTCCCCATCTCTTGATTATTTGCAAGCCAAGTGGCTTTTCCAGTGGGGGAAGGCAACAATGCTCAGCAAGCCCTGTGTTAAATGAACCCTGCCAAATATCATAGAGTCACAAAATGGTTTGGGTTGCAAGGGAACTTAAAGGTCATCCAGTTCCAACCCGCTGCCACGGGCAGGAACACCTCCCACTAGGGCAGGTTTCCAAGGCCTTGAACACCACTAGGGAGGGGGCATCCACAGCTTGCCTGGGCAACCTGTGCCAGTATCTCACCACCCTCACTGTAAAGAATTTCTTCCTAGAGAAGAAGCCTCCAGGATCAATTCTTCTCTCTTCATTTCTTCTGCTGACCCTGGGCTGGAGCAGTGGCCAAGGCTGATGCGGGTGACAGGAACGAGAATCATGTGGCTCCCAGCTAATGAAGCATCACTGCTGGGGTCCATCCTCACCAGATTTCAGCAGCTGCAGGTGAGCTTTTCAGTACAATTGTAACAAATTCCAGTTTCATCCATGGGAGGGGGAAAACCAGTGATGACTTGGCCTCACTCCAGTGCTACCTGGCTGGCTTCACTGGCGAGTTCCATGGTGTAGAAGGATTGAAGAGCTGGTTTTAATTTGGGACTTCTATTGTGCAGGAAGCATTTCTGAGGGATTTTGCCAGCACTCTTAGTTAATCATGGGGTGGTTTGGGTTGGAAGAGACCTTAAAGATTGTCTAGTTCTAACTGCCTGCCACGGGCAGGGACACCTCCCACCAGACCAGGTTGCTCAAGGTCTCATCCAACCCAGCCTTGAACACTTCAGGGATGAGGGATTTAGCAGAATTGGTTTCCCATTTCTACTCTTACCAGTGCCTCTGGGCTCTGTCTGCTGCAGCCCTGTATCCAGGGCTTCAGGAGTACCCTTGGGCAAGGCACCTAGGAGCTGCACCTACCCCCAGCCGATGAGTAGAGATCCCTTGGGTGGGTTTTAATTACCAGCCTCTGCAGCATGGCTCTGGGTGATGAGGTGCTCAGAAGTGTGTGGCTGAGTGAGGGATGGAGCAGGCTATGAGGCAAGCTGAGGCAGCTGCTCTCCCCTCTGCTCCAGCAGCTCTTTAACAGCAAACCATCCGTTTTACATTGCTCCTGCTTCACCCTCCTCCTCCTCCTCCCCTCCTTCAGTGCCTAGCATGGGGGTATGATTTCACTGCTGATTTCCAAATGAAAACTGAAATAAGATTTGCAAAAGCTCCCTGAGGCTGATGGTAGCCCTCTGAGAACAGAGACACTGGCCTAAGACCCGTGGGGACGTGTCACCCCGTGTTTGTATGGGACCTCTCCCACTGTTGGTGGGGCACTGGAGAGGCTCCCAGCAGACAACAACACCACAAAATGGCTTTTTGCTGACAACCTGCAAAGCTCAAGGTGCTCAAGACCAGGGGCAGGCTGCAGGGTGAGATGTTGGTCAAAGGCTCAGCTGCCTTCAGAGCACCCTGGAGGTGTTCAAATGACACAAAGACATTGGCACTTGGGGACATGGTTTAATGGCCTTGATAGTGTTGGGTTGAAGGTTGGACTCGATCTTAGAGAGCTTTTCCATCCAAAACAATTCTATGAGGCAGGAGAGTGAAATGGGGCTTTTGCCATGGCCAAGTACTTGTATTTATGGTGGCAGCTTCTCTCTTTGCTAGTGTCCTGCCACAGTTCTGCAAGGCAGCAGTGATGGCATCTCCACAAGGTTGCTCTAAGCTCCAGCAGCATACTTCCCACCCAGCCTGCTCTGAGCACCACCCAAAAGCTCACCTTTGATGCCAGCAGTTCCTCGGGTACCTTCTGGGGTTCCAAACTGCACTGAAAGGCCCAGAAGGAGTCCTGCTTCCCTTTCCCCCCCTTCCCCAGACACCAATCCAATTTGCAGGAGCTGTAATTATCTGTCTCGCCTGACGAGCTGCTGCCTTAATGAGCCGGGAGCCGTCATGGAGGGAGCCCCAGCTGCAAGGCAAGTGCCCTGGGGAGGCTTTGTCCTTTCTGACTCCATCCATCAGATTGTCCCAGACATCTATCAGGCTGGAGAGAGGGGAAACCTCTCCTGCAGGTGTACAAGCAACCAAGGGTACATATCTCCAGTTCTCCTTGTGCTGCCCCAAATCTCCTTAGATGGGAGCATCCTCTCTGTAAGTCCTGGTCTAGTGGAAGATGTCCCTGCCCATGGCAGGGGGGTTGGAACTAGATGGTCCCTTTCAACCCAAACTATTCTATGAATTGATGCCAACGGAGATTTCTCCTCTAACATGCCACTCAGAGCTCCCTTTCTGCCTCCCCAGCGTTACACCTTGGAGAACTTTGCCATGCCAAGCCTGAATTCTTCAGTATTTTATTCAAATACACTATTCCATGGTCACCAATTTTACCCCCAGACCATCAGATTGGCTGAACATCAGCTGTGGGAGGAAACACCCTGTGCTAGGCTTGGCACAGGCCCCTTCCACTGTCTCACCCAACGCTTGATGCTTGTAGCTAAAGAAGAGCTGTACCACCAGCCCCTGGAGGTGTTTCAAAGCCTCAGAGATGTGGTGCTGAGGGACATGGTTTAGCTCCAGACTTGGTAGTGATAGAAAATGGTTAGACTTGACCACCTTAAAGGCTTTTTCCAACCAAAATGATTCTGTGACTCTATGACTCCATGATGCTCAACTTTGCACAGGCCACCTTCATTGATACCGAATGCCTTTACTGGGAGGCAGCTGGGTCCTAGTGGTGCAGTGTGTAAGTCCATCCTTTATTGTAGTAAAAGAGTAGAAAACACAGTGGATAGGCTCTTGAGAAGGTTATTAATTATCTAAGGAGCTTTCTCAACAGAAAAGAGCAAGTATCTTTCTGCTTTGGGCACAGCTGAGATGTCTCGAGGCTGTCCCACCACGGGGCCTTGCCTGATGCTGTGAACACAGAACAGCAAAGGAGGTGTTTTAGCCAAATTAATTTGTTTTCCTCCTTGCAGCTTTTTTTCCTCAAGCCTGATGGAAAGAGAGAAATCCACACTAGCTGATTGCTCTAGGGCTTGGAGGAGATGTTAGGAGCTGTCAGGGAGCTCAGTGGGGCAGGAAAGGACCATGGGCTGTACCCATTGCTTTGTTTCCTGGCTACCTGCTGAGAATATCCCCCAGTTCTCAGGGAGAGGCTTTCTTCAGGCTGGGTGGAGCCAGGGTGCAGCACCCAAAGCCATAGTGCAGTGGGTGAGGCAGCACCTTTCCCTTTGGGTTTAAACAAGAGCTCTTTGGTGGCTTTGCCCCAGGGAGGAGATTTCATAGAATCACAGAATGGTTTGGGCTGGAAGGGACCTTAAAGATCCTCTAATTCCAACTCCTTGCCATGGGCAGCAACACCTCCCACTAGACCAGATTGCTTAAAGCCTCATCCAACCTGGTTTTAAACACTTCCATAGCTTCTCTGGGCAGCCTGTTCCAGTGTCTCACCAGCCTCATAGTAAAGAACTTCATCCTAATGGCAAATCCAAGTCTACTCTGCTCTAGTTTAAAATTTGACCACATCACCAAGGAAGGTTGATGTTGGTTGCAGCTTTGATGTGTTTTGCCAAAAACAGGAGCTGTAGGAGGTGGTGAAGGCAGCTCTGAATTGGGGGTTGGAGCAGTTGCATCCCTGCTCTGTCCTTGACAGCCATCCCATGGGACTGCATGTTTGTGTGCCCTTCCCATGCTGGAGACAGTGAGGGACAAAGGCAGCAGCTGAGACCACCTCTGACAACAAGCAGAGCGGGACCATCAAGGGGGAGAGGCCACCAGGCAGTGCTTCTCCAAGGGAACAAGCTCCTGCTTATCCCTAATTGAATTTAGGCAAGATGAAAACCACCAGGGGAAAGGGCAGAGGGCAGGAGCTGGCTGCCACTGATTGATCAGCTCCAATTATTTCCCTTCATTTCAATCATGGGCAGAGGGCTAGAAGTTAATCAGCTGGGAAACATGGAGCATGGGGCTGAGAAAGTGCTGCCAGAGCTGTCCCCAGCCCAGGATGGAAACCTCAGATAGGAAGGCCAAAAAAATGCTCTTGGGTGAGGGTTCTGTGTCCAGTGGTACTTGGTGCTTGGGCTATGAGTTCAGATCTCAGACGCTGTGGGACCTGGGATTGGAAAAAAGGAGGCTCCTAGGAGACCTTCTGGCTCACTACAACTCTCTGAAAAGAGGTTGGAGCTAGGTGGGAGGTTGTCTCTTCTCCTAAGGACCAAGCAATAGGACACGAGGAAATGGCACCTAGTTGTCCCAGGGGAGGCTCAGGTTGGACATGAGGAACAATTCCTTCCCTAAAACGGTTGTCAAGGCCTGTCCCACGGTTCCCAGGGCAGTGGTGGAGTCCCCATCCCTGGAGAGCTTTCAAAGCTGCAGAGATGAGGTTCTGAGAGATCTGGTAGTGGCAGTTTAAAGGTTGGGCTCAGTGATCTTGGAGGTCTCTTCCAACCAAAACAATTCTATGGTTTGGTACAGACTGGCATAAGGATGCTGTAGGAGACTGATTTCATTTTGTCCCTATGTTGCTTTCTCCCTCTCCCACCACTTTCCTGCTGTACACATGGCAGGAGAAGCATTTGCTGGGGGTAGCAGAGCGCTGCTGGTGAGTACACTGTGACTGGCACTTGGGATGGTTCAGCCCTTCAGCTCTAATTGCCAGCTAGTAAATACAAACCGACTCCTTCAGTGCAAACAGGGTCCTACCAAAAAAAACCCCAGGGGAAGTCAGTTGTCAGCATGCAAATGCATTTCATACTTTGAAGTGTTCCTTTTTTCCCCTTTCTTCTCCAAAGCAATTGAAAGATCCCCGACACAGCGACATCGCTCCGCGAACCGAGACACAAGCGGCTGTCACTTGAAGGCTGCCTCAAGACTCCTGCTTCCCACAGCCTGGAGCACATGCACAGAATCACCAGAATGGCTTAGCTTGGAAGGCTCCTTAGAGATCATGGACTCCAACCTCCCTACCGTGGGCAGGGACACCTCTCAAGTAGACTTGGCTGCTCAAGGACTCATCCAACCTGGCCTTGAACAACCCCAGGCAGGAGGTATGCACAGCCTCCCTGGGCAGCCTATTCAGAGTCTCACCACCCTCATACTGAAGAACTTCTTCCTAGGATCCAGTCTAAACCTACTCTCCCTTAGCTTAAGGCCATTCCCCTTCTCCTGTCACTGGGCACTAATGGTAAGTCCATCTGCAGCCTTCCTGTAGGATCCCTTCAACTCTAAGGTTCCCCCTAGAGTCTTCTGTAGGCTGAATGATCACAGCTGCCTCAGCCTATCCTCAGCCCTTGGGTCTTTCTGGGGATGAACCTGGCTCTGTTGTGGTCGCAGCTGAGGATACTAACTTTAAAAAAGGAGGAAGTTGGAACCTTTACCTTGGTGGAGGAAAATGTAGGAGATGTAAGGCAGCTGTGGGGCTCCAGGGCTTGGAGCTTGGGGACTCAGCCTGGCAGTGTCCTGGGCTGATTCCCAGCAGTGTAGCCAGCAGGTGGAGGGAAGGGGTTCTGCCTCTCTGCCCCTCTCTGCCAAGACTTCACGTGCAATGCTGGGGCCAGATCTGGAGTCCTCAGCACAGCAGAGACAGGGAGCTGTTGGAGCAGGGCCAGAGGAGGCCACAGCAATGATGGGAGGGCTCTGCTGTGAGACCAGGCTGAGAGAGTTGGGGTTGTTCAGGCTGGAGAAGAGAAGGCTCCAGGGAGACTTTCTGGTGGCCTTTCAGAACTTCAAGGGGCCAGAAGAAATGTGGGGACAGACTTGTGAGCAGGGCCTGTTGTGAGAGGACAAGGGGGTGATGGTTTGAACTAAAAGAGAGAGATTCAGGCTGGAGAGAAGGGAGAAATGTTTGACGCTGAGGGTGGTCAAAGCCTGGCCCAGGTTGCCAGGGAGGTGGTATCTGCCTCATCCCTGGAACCATTGCTGGTCAGGTTGTGGCTCTGAGCAACCTGCTCTAGTTGAGGATGTCTCTGCTGACCTCAGGATGACCTTTAAAGGTCCCTTCTAATCCAAACCAGTCTGGGATTCAACGAATAATGTGAGTGCTGGAAGGAACCTATGGGGACACAGCAGCACCAGGGAGCTCCCTGAGGTCTGACATTCCTGGATCCCACTGAGATCCCAGCTAGAACCATGCTGGCCAGGAAAGCCCAGCCTGGTCTCATTTCTTAAGCTGGGTGTGGTAATTAGCAGCCAACTGATTAATCAAGGCTGTTGGTGAGGATTTGTGGCCATGAAGCTCTCCTGACTCCACTTGTGCTGCATGAGCTGCTCCAGCAAGCTTTGCTGTGTGTTTAATTTCATCTTTATCTCTCTAAATCCTCACTTCAAGCAGAACCTTCTGCTTTGGGGAGTGTGAAACCAGCACAGCTGAGTATCAGTTAAGGTAAATCCCTTTTCAAAGCTGGTGAGGTCAGGCAGAGGAGGAATCCAAGCCCCTTTGTGCTCCCCTGAAGTGTGCAGAGAGAGAAAAAAACAAGGGCAAAGAATGTGCAGAGGAGAAGCAGGGCTGGCCGCTTCGGGACATCTCGGGCTCGCTGTAGGGAACAAGTGGTCACTGTTAATTGTTCTCTGAGTGTGGGGGATGGATAACAGCCCTGAGGATCACTTGCTGCAGGATCGAGCTGCTCTATAGCAAGTGATGGAATGAGAGGAAATGGCCTCAGGTTGCATCAGGGAAGGTTTAGGTTGGATATTAGGAACAATTTCTGTCCTGCAAGAGTGGCCAGGTCCAAGAACAGACCTCCAAGATTCACTAAGCAAAGGGGATGACCAAAACCCACCACCCGCCCAGTCCCTGGGCTCTGAGAGACCTGCTGGACTCATCGATGGTTAGGAAGAAGTTCTTCACAGCAAGAGTGACTGACGTTGGAATGGGCTGCCCGGGGAGGGGGTGAAGTCGCCGTCCCTGGAGGTGTTTAAAAGGAGGCTGGATGCGGCCCTTAGTGCCATGGGTTAGTTCATTAGGTGATGTCAGGCGATAGGTTGGGCTCGATGATGCCGAAGGTCTTCTGCAGGCCGTTTCCTTGTGTGATTCTGCGTGCAGGCAGCCCGGGAGCAGGCTCGGTGCTGTGCTGCCCTCTACGGGAGCGCTCAGTCGCTGCGTTCGCTGGCAGCGCTGCTCGGCTGCGGCCGCACCGGTGCCGCCCGGACCTCCGCCTGCCCTGCGCTTGCACCGCTTTCTGCGGACACAGCTAGGAGCAGCATGGAGACAACAGGGAGCTTCATGCTTCCACGGGCCTTCTGGCCTCGCTTGCTCCCCCAGGCCTTCAGCATCAGCAGCTCCAAGTCACAGCCCCATGATGAGGGACGTGGTGCCTGTAAGATACTACAGCCAGGCTCCACCACGCCAGAAGGACACAACCCTCAAACCTCCCGGCTTTGCAGCACCATCAGCTGGATGCTCACCTCTGCAGGGGTCTGCCTCACCCCACCTGGGCTTCCTTAGGGGTTTCTCCATTTTTCCTTATTCCCCCCCCCCCCGTATTTTTCTGCTGAATGGACAGAGAAGAGAGCAGGAGAGTGGGGGTAAGGAAGCAGTCTGGGGCACTGAGATGTCTGCTTTAGGTCCCCAGTGTGCTGTCACGGGGATGTGGTGGTGGCTGCGTGTCACACACACAGGATGAGTGCCCATGATGATGAAAAGCTGTTGTGGTCTCAAAGCCACACTTGTTGGTATTTTCACTGCCCCTCATCAAAGCCAAAAAACAAACAGAGAAGGAAGCCCCAAGAGCCCTGGGAGCTTGTTGACTTTATCACAGAATGCACTGGAAGGGACCCTTGAAGGTCATCTTGTCCAACCCCACTCCTCCCCTGCAGTGAGCAGGGACATTTAAGGTTGCTCAGGGCCCCATCAAGTTTGGCCTTGCATGTCTCCAGGGATGAGGCCTCAGCCACATCTCTGGACAGCCTGTTTCAGTATTTCATCACTTGTATGTCTTGCTTTGAAGGGGGGAGACCAGGGACTTTGGTGGCTTTGGTAGCACCCACATTTGTGGGACATCTGTCTGGGAGGTGCTTCAGGTGCTGGGAGCAGCAGAGGGCTTGCATGGTCATCTCAGCAGCAGCTCCCATGCAGGAGACAGGGGTCCTAGGTGCCAAATCTCTGTGGCTTCACAGCTGAGTGGGAGCCAGGTTCGGAAGAGCCACTGCTGCAGCATACTCAGGCACCAGAGGGCATCAGGGACCTGCTCAGCCCGATGCCATCGATGAGGCCAGCAGGTCTCAGAGCCCAGGGACTGGGCGGGTGGTGAGTTTTGGTCATCCCCTTTGTTAGCGAATCTGAGAACCTGTCCCATCTTTAAAAGCCAGCTTCATGCCAGCAGCACACAGACTGTGGTTATTTAGTTGGCTGGAAGGTCAGTTTAGAAGGGTGGAAGCAGCGGAACCTCCTACATGCTGCATTCAGAGAAGCTGGTGGCATTGCCCACAGGTGAGCACAGGGGCTGACAATGCAAGATGCCATTGCAGCCCTCTGCTCCCAGCCTCCACGCAGGACCCTGCTCTGCAAACTACCTCCTTGGCCATGTTTTGGGAGGGTAGGTATCTCCTAGGGCTTCCTGGAGACCATGAGGTGAAGCCTGAAGGTTGGTGTGATACTATCAATCCAACTATCACCTCCTTTTGCTCATTGAGAGCTGCCAGTTCCAGGCAGCTGGACTTCCTCCCTCCCTGCGTCCTTCTCCTTCCAGGGAGGTATTTTTGGCTGAGGGAATGATGAGCCCAAGCCCTGCCACAGGTCTCCTGAATCCCAATTCCCTCCCACCAGCTTGTAACTGGAGTGGGATAATAAAACAACTTTCACCTGGATTGCCCAGGGAGCAGGAGGTGCCACGTGGCTGACTGCTGGGATGACTCTCCCGTGGGAAGGAGCAGAAGGACAGAGGTTACAGCCTCCCAGGCACCAGCGTTTCATGTGTTTCCTCCTGTTTCTGTGTTGCCAAAACAAGAGTCCATTTTCTGAAACAAGGAGGGCTGGGATGTGGAGTGGCTGTGGTGGGATGGGCTCAAGGTAGAACTTGGGGACAGGGATGTGTCTGTTCTCTCTCATGGCACCCTGTTCCCTTCTGGGTGGGATCTCAGGGAGATGGAGGAGACCAAACTGCTCTTTCATTGTCCCCGTATAAAGGTAGAAGAGCCCCAAGCTCTCCAGCCTAGCTCAAAGGAGAGGTAGCAGAAGAAGCCACCATGAAGGTCCCAATGAACCCAAGGCAGCATGGTCCCAGCAGACACAGGTCTGGCTGGGAATTGGACTATCCATGGGAAGCCATGGATTTGCCCATCACTAACATGAAGAATGCAGTGGAAACTGCCAGATGCTCTCCAGAAGTCCCTTCCAGCCCCAACCAGGCTGGCATGCCATGAAAAGCCAAGGGAATGTGACCGTGGTGGGACACAGCTTCTTGATGACATGCGAGAGAGATTGGTGATGATTTTATTAGCCAAAGGCAGTTCTTAGAGATGGAAGAGTAACTGAAGAATGATGGTGCCCATGGTTAGTGAGGGACACTTCTTGGCAGATGGCTGCTAAGAAACCCACCCCAAGGAATGTGGGCCTGTGTTCCTCGAGGAACTGCACAGACTACAACCACCGTGGAAGAGAATTCACCTGAGTGAGAGAAGCCCAACTGTATTTCACACCAGTCAAGACCCCTAAGTTGTTTTTGGAGTGCTTGTACCAGAGGTGGAGGCATCAATGAACTTTCCCCCTTGCTTTTCAGGGCCAGAGAAGCCACAAATGTGAAGGATGCATTTGAATGAGATCCGTAACCTCCATGTGGGAGCCTCAGGAGGAATGACAGGCACAACTCTTATGGGAAGCACCTCCAAGATTAGGGAATGCCAAAGGCAAAGAAGGCTCAGATATGATTAAAAAGTGGTCAAGGCTGACTCTGAAAAACAGGACTTGAGGGAAGAAAGCCTTTGAGATGAACTGAGAGATCTCATGGCATGTTCAACACAGCTGAAGGAAAGCCCCAGAGCCTGAGTCTGACACAGCCCAGACCTCACAGGTGTTCTTTATGAACTTTGTGGGGGTTTGTATGTTGGTTTTCCTCTTTTCCCCCTCTTTATTGCAGTGCTGAAAACTATGCATCTGCTGATGGAAACACTGGTCCCAGCAGCTCAGCTTCTCACAGCCCAGAGACCAGTGAGAAGAGTTTGTCTGTGATTTGTGCTCCTGTTGGATAGGACACGTTTGGACCTTTTGGGACAGATCTTTTGTTTCTTGCTGTGCCTGGGCTTTATTTGCTGTTCCAAGGATGCTGTGCATGGATTTGGTCCAAAAGGGCTATACAAAGGTGGTGGTGATGGTTTGTGCTTATCTTGTATTATCCCCAGTGGGGCTGAGAGCCCCAGTGGACAGACTCTCCCTGAACTCCAATTCCCTTTGCATCCACTCACGCTTTTTGGTCATGGCCTCTCTTTCTTCCTCCAGAAGAGCTTCAAAGCAAGGCTGCCAGGACCCTGAGGGCACTAATAGCCTTTGATGGCCCTGAGTAGCTCTCACCTGGGACCCACACCCATGGACCCATTTAAGCCCAGCCTTGGCTTCTCACCTCTCTTTGGGCTGTCTTGCAGAGGTGCAGGACTCCAGCACAGCCTGTCTTTGACCATGGACCCTGCAGATCCAGACCCTGAAGCACAAGCTGATTTCCCAGCCTGACCATGGAGCTGCCTTATCACTGTGAATGTGCCTCGCCTGGCCTTGGCCATCATCCTTGTCCTGCTCACTTGGCTCAGGTACTGTAGGGACAGTTTCTGCTCTGCCAGCTGGGTTATCACTCCTGGCCTTTGGCCACTGCAATCTGCAATTGGTGCCATCACTGCTGACCTCAGATGTCCCTAAAGACCTCTAAAGGGTGCTGTGGTGCCAGGCAAGAGCTGCCATGTTTGGAGAAGTGATGTCAGAAGGGCAGGGTGCCAGAGACCTGCCAATATCCAAACAAGCCAACCCTGTATAAAGCCACACAAGGCTGGCTGTGTTTGTTCTCATGCCAAGAGCTAGCTGAGGAAGGCTCCCTTCTCCTCCCAAGGCTTTGGAAATGCACAGGATCATTTCCAGGGCATTACTTAGCATCTCCAAAGAAGTGAGTCTGTGCTGCTTTAACCAGGCCTGCAGAGAAGGTTTCTTCTGCAGCTAGGTGGGTGGTGGTGAGCTTGGCTCCACCTTGACCATGTGTTCTATGCACTATATAAATGCAGCCAAGCAGATTCCAGCCCAGAACACTGTGTTTTATGCTCTAACTTCTCCTTGCTCTATTCCCTTCTAGGGATGGGGAGACCCCAACTGCATTGCTGGGGCCAGCTCTGGAGTCCTCAGCATAGCAGAGACACAGAGGCTACAGCAATGATGGAAGTCCTCTGCTGAGAGGGCTGGGGTTATTCAGCCTGGAGAAGAGAAGGCTCTCTGGTTGTCTTTCAGGGCTTCAAGGGTCCAGAAGAAATCTAGGGTCAGCCTTTTGAGCAGAACCTGATGTGACAGGACAAGGGGTGACAGTTTGAACTCGGAGAGGGAGGTTCAGACTGGAGAGAAGGGAGAAATGTTTGACACTGGGAGTAGTGAGTGCCTGGCTCAGGTTGCCCAGAGAGGTGCAGGTCATTCCAGGGCAGGTTGTTTGTGTCTCTGAGCAACCCGCTCTAGTTGCAGACGTCCCTGCTGACTGCAGGGGGGTCGGACTAGATGACCTTTAGCGGTCCCTTCCCACCCGAAACGTTCCATGACTTTATGCCAGAGGTGGGGATTTGGTGCTCTCCCCTTTGCTCACCTCCATTCCCTGGGTAACTTCTCCTTCATTCAATTCTCAGGTGTGGGGCTCCACCCTGATTTTCTTTCCTCGGGAATACTGTCCCAACACCACCTCCTCCTGCAAGCCCTGGTAGATGCCTTCCCAGCGCCCCGGGCGTTGCACCCTGCCTCTTCCCTGGGCCAATCCTGCCTGCCTGTTGGTGCAGAGGGCTGAGCAGTGGGAAGAACTGGAGCTGTTCCACAGCAGGCGCAGCAAGAGAAGGCAGGAACTCACATGTCGGTGCCCGCACACGTTCCCAGCACGTCTGAGGCCCTTCCTCCTGCGCCCCGGGTCGCTGCCGTTGCAGGGCGACAGGCGAAGCCGTGCTGGCTTTGATCGGGAGGTTTGTTCTGTTTGATCTGAGCTGTTTGATCCCAGCTCCAGCCTCCCTGCCGTGCCTGCCTGCGCTTTTCCTTCTGCTGTCTGTGCGGCGTGGGGAAGCTGCGCTCCGCTCTGCTCCACCTGCGCCTCAGCCTCACGCCAAGGATGTGCTGCTCTCTCCTGCGGGCTCCTGCTCCCTTTCGGAGGGAGCTTTTGTTTGCAGTACTGAAGGGCTTCTTGGTGTGAAACGAGGGGGGGAAAGTGAAATCCGGACCTGAGCCAGATGCAGGGAGGCAGAGTTGCTCTTTTTTTTCGTTGCTATTGTTTCTTCCCCAACCCCCGTGAACTGGTCTGGAAAACTCCCTGGTGTGTGCCTGTAGATCGGTCATTAGTGTGATGCTGCTGGCTGAGGTTCCAGTGCCTGAAGCAAAGCCAGGTCTTGAAGCTCCTATTCTACACCCAAAATGTCTCTGCTGGCATGTTGTTTTTGCTTGGTGGCTACCTGGGGACACAGAATTGCTTCTCCAGGACCCATCACAGCTCCAAGTCACCCTTGGGGACATGGCTGTTGTAGTTTCACTGTGCTCTGATTTGGCAACTGCCCTACTATTGACCCAAAGCAGCATCAGCTCAGGTGCTTCTGGATGCTAGAGCAAGCTGCTGGTCTGCAGGAGATGGCTCTTTGGTGGTGAGTAACTAGGGAGCCGGGTGGATGTGGGTGCTGTTTTATTGAGACATGTCTGCTGTCAGCTCTTATTTAGGGCCTTTTTCCTCTTCCTGAACCCTCTTGTAATAGACTCCTTTGGGAATATTTTTGGCTGCCACAGAGCATCCTCAGCTCCCAGATTGGGAGGCTTTGAGGATAACAAGAAGTCTGTGCCAAGGTGGAAAGAGGGATGAGACAAGATCCCCCCAAACAAGAGGATGCTGTAAATTTCTTAGCTGCATGAGAGTTACCTCTGGTTTTCTATTAAACAGAACAAAACCACTCCTGCAGTTTTCTAGTATCTAGGAGAGATGCTGGCATCTGGATGAGAGACTCAGCTCCTCAAAGCAGGAAAGCTGTGGTGAGCGAGGTATCATGTAACAGAGGCAAAACTGGCCAGGAAGAGGCATTTTTAGAGACTGGCTTTAAAAAACTGGGATAATGTAACCTCAGCATCTGCCCCACCACTCACCCTCCCCTAGAAAGGAGCATGACCCCATGGCTGGTGCCATCAGGAAATACTGTTTCAATTCTTTTCCAAAGCAAATACTAGTGATTTTTGTCCAAGGCAATGGGTTTGGCAGCTGAGCAGAAGCTGGTAGGGAAGAGATCTGAGTGGTGAGATGAGTAAATCACCAGTTCTCAGCCCAAGAATCAACACTTGTTTGAAGCGAACTGCTGTTGTTGCATATGACTTGCCTGGGTGCACATGCAGCTTTCAGAGTCAACAGCCAGCTGGTTTTGGGTTACAAGGGTCTCCATCTCTCACAAAACACAAGGTCCAGGGTTTTCAGAGGTTAGCTGGCATCTAGGGCAGCTTTGTAAGGCAGGTGGCCAGCTCTCTGTTGCTCTGAAGGCTTTCTATCTAATTATGTGTTTTCTCCAATTTGGCTTTTCCCCTCAGCAGCATCTCCAGGTCAGCAGCCATCAGTAGGTGACATTCCATAGCTCAGGAGGCTCAGGGCACACTGGATAAATAAAATTATTTCTTTCAGGCTTAAAATCCACTGCAGTATTTTGCCCAGATGTTGGGTGTTTCATCCTGTCTCCTCCACAGATGCTTGTTTGCTTGTCCCTGCTGAAGCAGCCAGCAGAACCTACCGAGGAGAAGGGTCCTTGAGGGTTATTTCTGAAGCATCCAGAGGTGAAAAGGGTCTCTGCCAGCACTCTTCTGTTTTCCAGCTCTTCTGCAGCTTCACTGCAGCTTGACAGTGCCGTTGTTCCCAGCTCCTCACTGCTGTGACCACTATGAGCAGGAGCTGTCCCAGCAGCGAGGGCTGGCTGGCAGCTCTGCTGGGTTGTGGGTAGCTTTGCTCAGTTCCACGAGCTGCTCTGGGGCTGGGTGGGCATGAGTCACACTGCAAGAATCTCCCTGGGGCTGCTCCTGGCTTCTGAACTTGGAGATCATGCCCATCTCCAGCCTGCACGTTTGAACTGGTTGAAGCAGAGCTGCTTAACCGGGTTAATGGTTTGGCATCCCAGCGATGAGGGAGCAGGGCTGGGCTGGGAGCATTGCTCCTCTCCCTGAGGAAAGACCTAGAGGCCTCAGGAGCTGGTGGGGAAACAGCTTCTGGTCCCAGCTATGTCACTGAGAGGTCACTGAGAGGTCCTCTTTTCTTTTTGCCAGCTCATCCTGGGAAACACATCAAAGTAGATCAATCTCAAAGATGCTTCTAGGACGAGGCACCCATCAGATGGAACCCAAAACCTCCTACCTGCCTTGCAAGCATCCAGCTTTATTCAGTCTTATCCATTGCTTGCTCAAAAGGCTACCTCTTGAATTAAAAGATGTTCTCTAAGAAACCTGCAAGTGAAGCCTCCTCCATCCTGGGAGCGATGGAGCTGCTGGGGTTCCAGCTTTTGTGGGTGCTGCTGGGACATGCTCCTGACCAGAGCAGCAGCTTTGCCTTTGGCTGCCTCCCCTCTGCTCCTCCTGCTGCCCTGTATCCCAGCACCGTTTACTTTGCAGACACAGGAGACTGTAGCTTCCTCCTCCACAAACAGAGATTAATGAGGCTGCAGGAGGTTTGATGTTAAAGATATGGTTTCCAGCATCCTGAGCTGGGTGAGCAGCAAGAGCTTGGGTATCACTCAGATCTAACCTCGATGCTCTTTTTCTGGCAGGTTTTTTGGAGTGGGATATGAATTTTGTGAGCATTTAATGAGTGGATGCCACTGGCGTTGTCCCTTCCTGGGCATGGAGGGGTGCTGGGAGGCTGGATCAGCCCCAGTGTTCTTCTGCAACATGCTATTAATAACCCACCAAGGAGGCTGCTAGGCTGGAGGAAATGAAGGAAATGAAGTTAATAGGTGGAAATGTCTCCTTGTTTTCCTACTTGGTGTTCAGGGCCCTGCCTTTTGCTCCTTGCCCTTCTTGCCCAGCCTGGACTCAGGAATTGGAGGACAGTTCTGGGAGAGCTCAGTTTGGGGAAAAGTGTTTAAAAAACAGGGATTTGAGGTTGGCAAGAGAGCAAAGCCTTGTTGAGGCATGTTGGAGCTTAGAAAGAGGAGAGAGGTCTAGGGGCTGTTCCTTGGGGGGAAAGGAGAAAGGGCAACCTTACTTGTAGATTTTGTGGCACTGTTCATGAAACCACAGAAGGGTTTGAGTGGGAAGGGACCTTTAAAGGTCACCTTGTCCGGTCCCCCTGCCGAGAGCGAAGACTTTTGCAACTAGATCAGGCTCTTCAGAACCACAAACAACCTGACCTGGAATGGTTTCAGGGATGGGGCATCTGCCACCTCTCACTGTTGTTCCCTCCCAGTCCCAAGTGAAAGCTCTGTGGTAGCTGGAGACTGGAAAACCAGGCTCTGAGGTGACATAGAGACTAAGCCTGGCCATGTTCCCACATTGTGGCTCTGATGCTGAGTCCCTTCCTGCATCTCCAAGGACCAGCAGCACATGGGCTGTGCTCTGTCAGTTTCAGGCACTTGTTGGCCTTGGGTGCAACTGTAAGACTCCTGGCTTCCCTTCCCCATCTTGTCTGTGTTATTGCTGAGCACTCCTACTCTTCTCCAGTTGGGCCCATGGCTGCACGTAGCTGGGGAGGCTGCTGGTGGGGATGTTCTCCCAGGGGGTTTGCTGAGCACAAGGTGTGAGCTCAGCAAAGAGCAGCAGCAGCTTCACCTCCAGATCCCAAACCCTGTGGAGCTGCTGTCAAAAGTGCCCATCTGTTTTCACAAGAAGGTGGAAGAAATGCTGCCATCTCCATGGGGTGGCTTTGTGGTGCTGAGCAGTGGCTGAGGTATGTGCTAAATCTTGTTGTTTGTTGTTTGCTCCTCTGCCAGTTGGTTTCCTGTTAGGACAAGATACTCCTGACTATGTTCCTGGATGGAGCCAAGCCTGCTGCGAGGCACAGCCGTAAGGGAGCTGAAGAGCCATAATGTAGGGAGCTGAAGTCTACATTGTGCTCTGCAAAGGGCAGAAATGGGGTGGGAGGAGACCTGAGTGGTAGATGCTCGAGCAGGCACAATAAATCCAAACCTCTACACATAGAGCAGTAAACCAGCAGTGCTGCAGGAGGGCAAAACCTGCCCTGGGGAGCACCAGTCAATGGAGTGGAGATGGCAAGAAATGCATCTGTCAGACTTGCTGTGGAGTTAAGCAGGCTCATCCAGGGACTGCAGGAGGGAAGGCTTTGTGACAGTCATCTGAGGTCCTGCAGAAGTGGAGCCACACCAGTTGCTTGCCCTGTGCTCAGCTCTCACCTTGGGGATTCCATCCTTTCCTCCAGGTTTCCCATCCTTAATTTTCTTCCCACTGTGGTTTGCCACCCACAGGGTGTGAGGCTGCCGTGAAGGCTCCTGTGCTGGTCCAGGAACATGGCTCCCAGGCTCTCTTTCCCCTCCCTACTCAATTACACTTGCAGATGAGGAATAAGCAAGGCCCAGGGCAAGAATAGGAGTCACCTGTGAATAAGCCCAGCAGGGTTGGTGAAAGGGGGGGCAAGGAGCACTAATGAACCCTCATAACGGTGTGAATCTGGAGTTAATGAGTGCGGTTTGCTAATGGGCTCAAGGGCAGAAGGTTTCTCTGCCCCATCCTCAAGCCATCAAAACTTTAAATGGAGGATACAAAAAAGCTTCTGTTCTGTGGACTGCCTTATCTTGGACATGCAGCTGGAACTTGGAAGAAAGCCAAACCCTCCAGCGATGAGGTGCTGACTCCAGGGTGAGTGCATTCCTTGTCCTGCTATGGAGCAGATGAGTCTTCTGCTGCAGTGGTGTCACCAAAGCTGCAGTGCTGGGCTTTGTTTAAAAGGTAGACTAAACGAAGCTGCTGGGCACCAGGCTGTATCCGCCAGCCCACAGCATCGTGCTGGTAGTGGCAGGGTGGAAGCTGTCCCCATTCATGTCCCCGAGCATCCCAGAGCCATGTCTCCTGGCCTACAGGTCACTTAGATGAATTCACTGTAGGTCTCAAAGGTTGTTTCCAACCCAGTTAATTCAATTCTGTGATTGTGATTCTATAAGATTGTGTGTTGGACTTCATCACCCAGAGCCAAAATCACCAGCAGGGCAAGGGAAGGCATTCTGCCCTTTCACTGTGCTCTGCTGGGACCAGCTCTTGAGCCCTCAGCACAGGAGAGACAGGGATCTGCCAGAGGAGGCCACAGCAACAAGGTGAGGGCTGGAACCCCCCTGCTGTGAGGACAAGCTCCATCCTCTGCCTGCAAGCAGCCTGATTTGATGCCTAGCTTTGGGGGAAGGGTGATGGGGTCAGGGGTCCTCTCTCAGCTGAGCTAAATGTAATAGAAAATTAAAGGAGACAACGAAGAAGATACTGCTGGACCCCGATGAAGGTAAGAGAGAAGGAATAAATGAGAAGTATGGAAGCACTTAACCCTTCTGGGAGGAGAGGAGGAGCCTGAAGCACCTGGTCAAGGTGCCTGAATTAAAAAACCCCTAGGCTCTATAGTTCTATGACCTCGTGTTTTCATTGATTTCAGTGCACACAGATGAAGACGTAGTGGATTGACTGTGGAGAGCAGGAAGGACTTTATGGGATGGGCTAACATCCTTGTGACTGAGCATCTACAGAATATATGGCTCATTTCTTCTCAAAATGGGACTTTTCCGACCCATTTCCAGCCCAGTCCTTAAGTGTGAAGCCCTGCAGATGCTTGAGGTCTCCTTGACCAGGCAGCTGTGAGCTACTTCCTGAGCTACTTTTGTGTTGTTACAGGGCTGAGCTTCCCTTAGCAGCCCAGCACAAGCAGTTGGGTTTGTCCTGATTACAGAAGCACAACTTTGGAGGCCTGCTTGGCTACAGGAACTTTGGGGTTTCCAAGAAGCCCTTAATTCCTCATCCCTTGTCACTTTTGTTTTGGTTTCTTCTCACTTCAGGGATATTGAAGGAGTCAGGTTTAGGCAGCCCCAGGGCAGTAATGTCCTTGATGCTGGCTTAATGGTTGGACTTGATGATCTTAAAGTCTTTTCCAACCTAACCAATTCTATGAATCTATGATGGTATTTGAAGTGAGGGATCTGCTGGGGGAGAGGTGTGGAGGGTGGGAAGCAATGGCAGCTGAGTGGGCTGCCACATTGTGGCCACAGCTAGCTGCCAGTTTTTGCTAGTCCAAGCTGTTGGTGACCCAGCCAAATCCCATTGGCTGCTGATTTGGACTGGACGATCTCCAGAGGTCCCTTCCAACCCCTGCCATTCAGAGGTTCTGCAGCTCGATGAATGCTCTCAAAATCTCTCTTCCTGTGGAGAAGGAATGATGCCCTCTGAGGCTTCAAGAGCAGCCAGTTTTGCCTGCTGATCATCTTCTCTTGCAGGTCCATCCTACTCTCAGGTATGTTGACAAATCTCTGCAGTAAAAAGTGAAATACAAGCTCTGTGCTATGGAGGCATCTCAGCTCTACCCCAAGCCAGGGTGAGATGGATGGATCTGTATTCTTGCAGGGAGTACTGGAGCAACTGGAGTGAGTTTTTGGCCCTCAAGTTAACTCTCCATGGGTTGATGGTGTAAAAAGTTCAGGGGGTTTTAGCTGTCTCTGCCCAGAAGAGTTTGATACATCACCAAACGAATCATACAAACAGGTGGAAAGCTCCTAGCTTGTGCTGCTCCACAGTGACTGATATCAGCTGATCCCAATTACACTTAATGGTACTTATCCTATTAATACCAGCCTCTTTCCATAGCTCACACCTGCTTCTCCACACCAAGCACTGCTAATATAACTTAAACCACCCATTACATGCAGTGGAAAAGCAGCAATTAAAGCCACTAAGCTTTGCCTAAATAAGTATTTCATCTCCCTTCAATGTTTTTAAGGTTAGAAAGGTTGTTTATTATGACAAAGGCAATTTCTTTGTGTGAGCTCCTATTTATCCATGCAAGAGCACCTTCAGATGGGGAGCTGATGGAAAGCACTGCGGGGTGTGCAGGAGCTTCTCAAAGAGGTGCTGGAGATGCATGGCTGGGGTGGGAGAGTCTTGCCTCAGCATTAAAAGCTTAGATGCAGTGCTGCTTGGAAGTTCTTTTTCTCCAGGAGTGGAAAGAGGAAGATGAGTTTGATAGCAGGATGGAGTGCACCTTTAGCAAGTCTGTTGATGACACCAAGCTAAATGGTGTGGTCTCTACTATAAGGATAGGCCAAGAAAGTTGGGATTGTTCAACCTGGAGAAGAGGAGGCTTCAGAGAGACCTACTTGAGGCTTTTCAGGACTTAAAAGGTGCTAATCAGAAAGAGGAGGAAGGGACCTCATCAGAAGTGTAGGGTCAGGATGAGGGGTAATAGTTTACAAATTGAAAGAGAGGAGATTTAGATCGGGTATGGGGATTAAACCCTTTACTGCAAGGGTGCTGGAACGTGGGAAGAGAAGTTGGATGCCCCATCCCTGGAAACATCAGGGTTGGACGCAGCTTGCTCTAGCCACTAATGGCCATGGCAGACCGTTAGAACTAAATGAGCTTTAAGGTCCCTCCCAACTCAACCAGTTTAATGTTTCCACCTGTGTAGGGTTAGAAAGGAGATGATAATGTGTGGTGCTGTTTCAACAGGTGTGCCTAGGCTGTCAAATGAGTAATTTGAAGCACCTGGCCGAAGACAAACAAGCTGCTGGTGGCCAGGTGGGCTTGCGGCTGTAGATGAGGTCTTCTGTGTGGGAGAAGGAGAAAGATTGAGAAGGCAGTGGTCTTCTTCAAGGATTAGCTAGGAAGACATTAACAGGGAGCCTAGCTTGTGGTAGCAACTCTGTTCTGGAATGAGGAGCCTGGATAAGCTGAGGTAAGTTTTAAAATCCTGCCATACAGACTGAGGGAGATGGTGGAGAAAGCATGGGTAAAGCCAGTGTTTGTCGGCCTGAGGGAGAAGATCTGTAGACCACTAGCACCTGCGACGCTGGGCCAGTGGCCTGTGTTGGGCTGGTGGCTCCTGAGGCCCTGGGGAAGGGCCTAGAGCTGGCCATGGACGCTTGGTGTGGCCGTGCTATGCCCAGCTTTGTGCTCACACCTCGATGCTGAGCTCCAGCACCTTGGTTTCCCCCAGGGCCTGGGAGTGGCGGGTGCTGGGGTGAGCCGGGCTGTCACCCTGGTTTGGTAGCGAACGTGGCTTCTTCTGGTTGTTATCGTGGAAGTGGGGGGAGGCAGACACCCCTGTGGTTCGGGGGAGCGGGGTGAGCACCCTCGAAAGGTTCCTTCCTCTCGACCAAGCCCGTTCTCCCCTCACATTTCCTCCCCGGCCCTCACCACCCGGCTGCCGCCGCCGTCCCCGGGGCAGGCGCGGAGCAGGGGGCGGGCGGTGCCGCGCAGACTGCCGGCGGTGGGGGCAGAGCGGGACCGGCTCCGGCTTCTCACCGCACTGGCGGAGCGAAGCTTCCCTCCGCGCTCTCGGTGTCAGTCAGGCCAGGCACCGTCTGCAGCAAAACAAAACCGAAAAAGTTTTGCATTTTAACTTTATTTTCATTTAAAATTTATTGTTTTCGGGCAGCTCCCGGGCGCGGCGAACAGCGGCCGGCGCCGGGCGGGCCCCGACGGGACCGGGGCTGGGCTGCGGGGGATGCCCGGTAGCGGAGCAGCAACAGCGGGGCCCGTACCGGGCCTCGGCGGGCACCCCCCGCGCCCGGCTGCCCGCGGGCGCCCGCCAGCCCCCGGGGCCTGGCCCGGGGCGGACCCCGCCGCCCTCTGAGCGCTCCGCCGCTGCCGCCGGTCCCGGGGCTGGGGGGGCCTGGGCCGGGGCAGGCGGGGAGCGCTCCCCGGGCAGGAGCCGGGACGGCGGCGGGAGGCAGGTCCCGGGGGCGGCTGGGGCCGTGCATGGCGGGGGCACCCCCGGTGCCTGCTGGTTTTAAGTTGGCCTTTGCTGTCGGAAGATTTGGCACCCTTTGTCGCTTTTAAAAGAAGTACCGAGCTTTTATTTTTTTTTTTTTTTTTTATTTTGGTGGGTTNCAATTAAAGCCACTAAGCTTTGCCTAAATAAGTATTTCATCTCCCTTCAATGTTTTTAAGGTTAGAAAGGTTGTTTATTATGACAAAGGCAATTTCTTTGTGTGAGCTCCTATTTATCCATGCAAGAGCACCTTCAGATGGGGAGCTGATGGAAAGCACTGCGGGGTGTGCAGGAGCTTCTCAAAGAGGTGCTGGAGATGCATGGCTGGGGTGGGAGAGTCTTGCCTCAGCATTAAAAGCTTAGATGCAGTGCTGCTTGGAAGTTCTTTTTCTCCAGGAGTGGAAAGAGGAAGATGAGTTTGATAGCAGGATGGAGTGCACCTTTAGCAAGTCTGTTGATGACACCAAGCTAAATGGTGTGGTCTCTACTATAAGGATAGGCCAAGAAAGTTGGGATTGTTCAACCTGGAGAAGAGGAGGCTTCAGAGAGACCTACTTGAGGCTTTTCAGGACTTAAAAGGTGCTAATCAGAAAGAGGAGGAAGGGGCCTCATCAGAAGTGTAGGGTCAGGATGAGGGGTAATAGTTTACAAATTGAAAGAGAGGAGATTTAGATCAGGTATGGGGATTAAACCCTTTACTGCAAGGGTGCTGGAACGTGGGAAGAGAAGTTGGATGCCCCATCCCTGGAAACATCAGGGTTGGACGCAGCTTGCTCTAGCCACAAATGGCCATGGCAGACCGTTAGAACTAAATGAGCTTTAAGGTCCCTCCCAACCCAACCAGTTTAATGTTTCCACCTGTGTAGGGTTAGAAAGGAGATGATAATGTGTGGTGCTGTTTCAACAGGTGTGCCTAGGCTGTCAAATGAGTAATTTGAAGCACCTGGCCGAAGACAAACAAGCTGCTGGTGGCCAGGTGGGCTTGCGGCTGTAGATGAGGTCTTCTGTGTGGGAGAAGGAGAAAGATTGAGAAGGCAGTGGTCTTCTTCAAGGATTAGCTAGGAAGACATTAACAGGGAGCCTAGCTTGTGGTAGCAACTCTGTTCTGGAATGAGGAGCCTGGATAAGCTGAGGTAAGTTTTAAAATCCTGCCATACAGACTGAGGGAGATGGTGGAGAAAGCATGGGTAAAGCCAGTGTTTGTCGGCCTGAGGGAGAAGATCTGTAGACCACTAGCACCTGCGACGCTGGGCCAGTGGCCTGTGTTGGGCTGGTGGCTCCTGAGGCCCTGGGGAAGGGCCTAGAGCTGGCCATGGACGCTTGGTGTGGCCGTGCTATGCCCAGCTTTGTGCTCACACCTCGATGCTGAGCTCCAGCACCTTGGTTTCCCCCAGGGCCTGGGAGTGGCGGGTGCTGGGGTGAGCCGGGCTGTCACCCTGGTTTGGTAGCGAACGTGGCTTCTTCTGGTTGTTATCGTGGAAGTGGGGGGAGGCAGACACCCCTGTGGTTCGGGGGAGCGGGGTGAGCACCCTCGAAAGGTTCCTTCCTCTCGACCAAGCCCGTTCTCCCCTCACATTTCCTCCCCGGCCCTCACCACCCGGCTGCCGCCGCCGTCCCCGGGGCAGGCGCGGAGCAGGGGGCGGGCGGTGCCGCGCAGACTGCCGGCGGTGGGGGCAGAGCGGGACCGGCTCCGGCTTCTCACCGCACTGGCGGAGCGAAGCTTCCCTCCGCGCTCTCGGTGTCAGTCAGGCCAGGCACCGTCTGCAGCAAAACAAAACCGAAAAAGTTTTGCATTTTAACTTTATTTTCATTTAAAATTTATTGTTTTCGGGCAGCTCCCGGGCGCGGCGAACAGCGGCCGGCGCCGGGCGGGCCCCGACGGGACCGGGGCTGGGCTGCGGGGGATGCCCGGTAGCGGAGCAGCAACAGCGGGGCCCGTACCGGGCCTCGGCGGGCACCCCCCGCGCCCGGCTGCCCGCGGGCGCCCGCCAGCCCCCGGGGCCTGGCCCGGGGCGGACCCCGCCGCCCTCTGAGCGCTCCGCCGCTGCCGCCGGTCCCGGGGCTGGGGGGGCCTGGGCCGGGGCAGGCGGGGGGGGGCGCCCCGNGGTTTTAAGTTGGCCTTTGCTGTCGGAAGATTTGGCACCCTTTGTCGCTTTTAAAAGAAGTACCGAGCTTTTATTTTTTTTTTTTTTTTTTATTTTGGTGGGTTCGTTTTTGGTTTTTTTTTTGGGGGGGACACACACATTTCAACTTCAAGACGCTCAACGGAGGATCTTCGGGACCGTGTTAGTGCTAGGCGGCGAGACCATGCGGTGAGGTAAGATCGGGACGGGGAGCAGGACCGGGATGGTGGCAGCTCTGCTGCAGGATGCCCCGGTCCTGTCTGCAGGGCTTGTTCTGGGGCAGCGGCGTCGCCGGAGCCAGGACCCTGAGGGCAGAGGATTCTGTCACTTTTTTTGTATTCTGAACTGCTTAATGTCCTCGAGCAAGTGCAGGTACCTGCGGGATAGACCTTCCCTAGCCCCCGGTAAAAGCACAGAATTCAGATTAGCTTGCAAAAAACAAAAAAAATTGTCACAGAAAACGGGACTCTGTGGTGGTGGTTTTGGGGTTTTGTTTCTTTGGGTTAGCTTCTTTGTTTTCTTTGAGCTGCTGAGGAAGTACCACCTTGAAGTTGAACTTCCTCCTGTGAACCCGATTCTGGTCTGTGACCAAACCCGTCTCATTTTATATTAGACAGATTTTATTTCCCAAGCTAATCTTGACGTTGTGCTGATACTGGGGGCTGGGGAGGGTCTAGCCTCGGGTACCTGTGCGGGGCGCAGGGCGGGGCATTTCCCGACGGATAATGCAGAGAGAAGTGATGGAACCCTCTGCCCTCAGGGTCCTGTTTCTCTCTCTCAGTCTGTATTAGATTTCGGTCTTTTTATCCCAGTTCACACTCCTGTGAACTGGCTATTAACAAGGTCACTGCTCCTCCAGCCTGGTTCGATGGATATTTGAGTCCTAGGGAGTATTTCTTTCGGCTGCAGTGAATGGTTTTTGATTGGGAGGGCTCAGTCTTGGCTGGTGTGAGTAGTTATGGGGAAACTAATGGGGCAACCGCGGTGAGAAAGTCTTAGTCATCTGTTTACAGAGCCTGCTTAGAGGGTTCCTGGTTGGTGCCGCGCTGATCTCCACCTCTGTGGTTCTGCTTCACACCTGACAGTTTATTAGCTGAGATGTTTCAAAATCCAGGGATTATTAGCTGATAGAACCTCCCTGCTCCTCCCTTTTATTATCAGACGGGGCACAGCGCTTTCCCCGAGTGACGCCAGCTCTGCCGGGCTGGGCTGCGCCGCACAAGTCCCATCACACGGGGATTAAGGTCGTGCTGCTCACGGGTTATCGGAACCTCACTCTGCATCCAGTGAGCTGGATCCAAACGTACTGTAACTGTCTAAATCAAATATTTATGGAATGCTGCTCACTCCCTCCGTGGTATCTTCACTATGGAAAAGACAAGTGCCAAATTTATGGCTGTTGAAGTAAGTTAAGTTGTCCTGGTCCAGGTTGATGCTTTGCTGGAGACGCAGCAGAGTGGCATTGGGGCTGCCCTGCTGATGGGATGGTTCATGGAGGTGGCATTTGGTCCCTGATTCACCAAGTGACCAGGCAGAGACTGGGAGCGCTGAATTTCTTTTCCCTGCTGTAGTGTGGGTTCTCCTCACACCTTTATGCACAGTTAGAGTTAATTAGATATCATAGAACTGTTTTGTTTGGAAGAAACCTTTTAAGGTCCTCAAATCCAACCGTTAACCTGGCACTGCAAGGTCACCACTAAATGGTGTCCACATCTATATGGCTTTGAAACCCCTCCGGGGATGGGGACTCCACTACTGCCCTGGGCAGCCTGGGCCAGGCCTTGGCAACCTATTTTTGGGATGAAATTATTCCTCATGTCCAACTTAAATCTCCCCCAGGGCAACTTGAGGCCATTCCGTCTTATCCTGAAATTTCATGCATTCCTGTAAGAGAGAAGAGTTATATGTTGACAGAAAAACCTCCTGTTGTCCTGTACCACCAGTGGCATGAGGTGGTCCAAGTGGAGAAGCTGCTTATGGGAGGAGAAAGAAGCAGGTGTGTTGCATGTATGTGTGCAGAGATGGGAAGGAAAGTAGTCTCCTTTGCCAGCCTCTCCTGCTTTAAGTGGGAAGCACCGGCAAAGTGTCTGCCTTGAGTACACGGGTCTGGGAACTGGAGTTCCTAATCCTGCGTACTTGAGTCACAAATGTAATAAGTTGGCTTTTCTGGCCCTTTGTTCCATTTTTGGTTCTTCCCATACCTGTTACAAATGTAATTTCTTCACATCCTGTTCCTCAAGCCCTAGGAGTCTCCTGCCCTCTCCACCGCTGTTACCGCTTGTTTTCCTGAGCTCTAATTACTCTCAACCATCCTGTTCAGTGGTTTTTCATTCTTTTCAGCTTGCAGGTTCATGTGAAACTTTCAGGTGAAGCACAAGGATAGGTTTAGCTTTTGGATATACCTTAGTAAGACCTCTTCAGAAGTAGTTTGGGGAATCCCATGGATGAACTGAAAACCACTGCAGCTAATTACTGCTACCTCATTATGCTTGGAGCAGTTACATGAGTAACTGCTGGAGTTACCTGGCTGCTTGTTTGTTTCTTGGGATTTCAAAGACTTCCCCAAATCTCTGCAATAAAAAGAAGCTTTCCATAAATGGGAATGGCATTGAGCTAGAAGAGGGCGGATGTAGATCTGGGTATTAGGAAGAAATTCTTTGAGGGTGGTGAGATACAGGAAGGCCAGGTTGCCCAGGGAGGTTGTGGATGCCTCCTGTCTGGTAGCATTCAGTGACAGGTTGGAGGAGGCCTTGAGCAGCCTGGTCTTAGTGGAAAGTGTCCCTGCCGTGTAGTAACTAGATGATCTTTGAGGTTCTTTCCACGCCAAACTGTTCTGTGATAAATGGGTAAAATAGAGGAGAACTAGGAGCAAACTGAATACCTTGGGATGGTAGGTGCTGCTCCCACCCTGGTCTTCCTGCCAGCACCACCACCCAGTGATGTGAACACACATCTGTCCCAGCAGCCTCTTGCCAGCTGTACTTCCGGGGATGAGCATCACCAGCTTGGATTTGTGTGGGGCTTTTTTAATTGCAGATTTGTTGCATTTGGCCTTTTTGTGTCAGACAGACAATGGATGTCTGTGGCAAGAGGTTATTTCTGTGTGTGGTGCTGACACGAGGACACGGCGTTAATTTGCCCTTAACTGAGAGATTTATTGACGTTTTCTTCATCTGCGTGATCCGACCCAGGAGTCTAAGTTGTGATTTGCCAGAAGGGGGCATTTTGCTAACAGCATAAAGAATTTTGGTAGCAGGGAGGCTCACAGATTGCGTTGGGTTGGAAGGGACTCTCAAAGCTCGTCTTGTCCAACCCCATTGCATTGAGCAAGGACATCTTCAACTAGGTAAGGGTGTCCAGGTCCACATCAGGTCTGATCTTTGCTTGGTAATTAAGTGATGCTCCTCTGGAAATCACAGCCTTTTGGAGAAGAGTTCCCTGGTGCCTCAATGCTGAAACAAAACCATTGTGCACCTACGTGCTGGTCTCAAATTGTGCCAGAGGAAGTATAGGTTGGATGTCAGGAGGAAGTTCTTCACACAGAGAGTGATTTGCCATTGGAATGGGCTGCCCAGGGAGGTGGTGGAGTCGCCGTTCCTGGAGGTGTTCAAGAAAAGTCTGGATGAGGCACTTAGTGCCATGGTCTAGTTGACTGGGTAGGGCTGGGTGCTAGGTTGGACTGGATGTGCTTGGAGCTCTCTTCCAACCTGGTTGATTCTTTGAATGAATTTTGGGGTGTTGCGTGCAGGGAGAGCAGTTTCCTGTCTGCTGCAGACTGTGGTCATTGAAATTAGAAAGCTTCTTTTCCACAGAATTCCAGCATGCTGGGGCTTGGAAGGGACCTCTGGAGATCATCTAGTCCAGCTCCTTGCTGAAGCAGGGTCACCCACATCAGTTTGCTCAGGATCAGAATGACCAGGAGGGTTTGGAATCTCTGCAGAGAAGGAGACTCCACAACCTCTCTGGGTAGCCTGCTCCAGGGCTCCAGCACCCTCACACCAAAGAGGTTTGTCCTTACATTCAGGTGGAAAAAAGGCCACTCAGGAATGTGTTTTCCAGCTCTCTACTAGTAAACACCATTTGTTGCAGTAGATCGAGCTCCAGGAGTTCCATGCTGCTCTGGTTCTTGCATGTGGTTTCTCTTCTTTTCCTCTATGGAGAGAGGGTATCGCCCTATCTGGAGCCTACAGCCTCTGCTCCTCCTTCTTCATCCTCAGAGGAGGGATTCCTCACTGGCTTGCCCTGCTCCCTGTCACAGGAGACAGTCCTCTACCAGCTCCTTCCTAGGGGCTGCAGTTCTTCAAGAGCTTCTCTGCTGTGAGTCCCTTCCATGGATGTAGTCTTTCAGCAACAGACTGCTCCAGCATGGATCCCCCATGGGATCATACATGCTGCTAGCAAACTTGCACTAGTGTGAGCTTCTCTCTCCATGGGACCAGAGGTCCTACCAGGACCCTTCTCTAGCATGGGATTTCCCATGTGACCACAGCCTCCTTTGGGTGCATCTGCTTTCTCCGGCATGGGATCCTGCAGGAGCTGCAGCTGGATATCTGCCCTGCCATGAACATCTATGGGTTGCAGGAAAACAGTCTGCCTCACCCTCTAATCCAATGCCTGGAGCCTGTTAGGCAGATAAGTAACTTTGGGGCTAAAAATAACTCTCCAAAGTGATTTTTGCCACTCTTTGAAAAGAGGTATAGAAAGCTGAAAGACACCAACATTTGATGACAAGTGTTACAAGCAGAGATGGAGAGATGGTAATGATGAGTCATAGAAAGATGTTTGCTGTGGGAGATTGGTTCCCCACCCTCTGTTGCATGCTGAATGTTTCATCTCCTCCAGCTGAGAAGGGTTGGAGGTCTGCAGAGAGGTGGTGGAGTCTCCTCCTCTGGAGACTTTCAAGACCTGTCTGTATGCGTTCCTGTATGACCTCTGCTAGATAATGTGGTCCTGCTCTGGCAGGGGGGTTGGGCTTGAAGATCTCCAGAGGCCCATTCCAACCCCTAATGTCCTGTGATCCCTGGACTGAGGAGGGATGGCAGCAGGGCCCGGGCCTGTGATGTTTGCAGCTTCAAGGTCTTGTATGGTGCTGTCAGGTGGAAAGGCAGCAAGCTCTTGAGCTTGGAGCAGGATGCTGGTGGTATCTGTGCTGAGTACACTGGTTGGTGGTCCTTTCCTGTTTGACTGTTAACTCTCACCATCTCTTGAATGCTGGAGCCCAGTGCAGCTGTGGAGTACCCAGTTCTTGTTTTGCTGTAGGAGTTTCTCATTTGCTTTTCTTTGTGTCTAGGGCTGCAATCCATTTTGACCCCTCATTCTTAGTAGAAGCTCCCACATGCCAGCACTGGAGCGTTTTGAATGCAGTCACTACTTTTTGGTGTCTGATGCAGTGCCAGTGGTTACTCTTTTCTTGCTGGGACCTGTGCCATCTTGTGGACCAGTTGCTTTATAGTGAGAGATGCCCTGGGCCAGCCCTGCTGCTGAGCTTCCCACACTGTGGGAGCAATGACATTGACCCCAGCCAAGCTGGGATCGAAGCCTTCCGAATTGTCCCCTTCTGGTGCGGAGTTTTCACGAGGGCTGGCAGGGTAGTGAAATATCCGTGAGAGAAAGCTGCATCCAGATGTTGCACAAGCCTTGCTGTGATAATTAATTATCCACAGCCATTCCTAAACTGGTCAGCTTCTGTTTCAAGCCACTGGTGTGGTTTTTGCTTCCTTCCCAGCCTGGACTTGGTTATTGTGCTTTGCTTGTTGTAAAAAAACCTGTCCCCAGGAGCTTGAAGGAGTTGCCCTGGTGCTCTGCAAAGTGGCTGTTCTTGTGGCAGCCCTTTCCCATGGTGTTTTGTCCTGGGAGCTGGCTTGCACGGCTGCACAGGAAATTCTGGTTGCACCATTATTACAGAGCCTATTGTTTGGGGTAAGGGCAGGATTCAGGCTTGCTCACATCCTAAAATGTTTCGCTGTGTTTAAAAGGATGTTGTGGAGTATCCAGGACTGCCAGCAGGGAGGCAAAGATCAGAGCTGGAGTTCACTCTTAGCCCAGATCCCTGTGTTTCTGCTCAAATTCACTGCTTGTTTTTTTTCATTAGAATCTTCAGAGCTAAGGAAAATAGGAGTGAAAGCAGAGTCAGGATGTGATCCCTCAGCAGAGTTTGCTGCTTCTCACTTCTCCGTAGAGGGTGACTATCAGGAGGATGGGGACTCCCTTTCTACAAGGAGTCAGGTGTAAAAGATAAGGGGTAATGGGTACAAGTTACTGGGGAGATTCCATGTGGACACCAGAAGAAAATTTTTCCTCATGACAACAGTTAGACACTGAAATCATCTCCCAGGGAAAGCAGTGGATTCCTCTACACTGGTCAGTGTTAAGGCTCAGCTTGACAGTGTGCTGGGCCAGCTTGTTTCAGCTACACTATCACCTAGAAAAGTTGGACTAGGTGGTCCTTGGAGTCCCTCCTGAGCTGGCATTCTGTGGTTGTGATCCCATGTAGAATCATGGAATAGTAGGAGTTGGAAGGGACTGTCAGAGATCAAGTCCAATCGCCTGGCCAGAGCAGGATCACCTGGGAGTGATCTCACTCCTGCTTGTGGGTGGTGCATTGAATGATGCAGAGTCAGCCATCCTGCTGCCACAAATCCAGCTGAGCTCTAAAACTACTGTCTGTAAGCACAGATCTTGTGACGAGTGGCTGAGGGAAGTGGGATTGTTCAGTCTGGAGAAAAGGAAGATGTGGGGAGACCACCTGGCTCTGTGCAACTCCCTGGAAAGGGGTTGGAGCCAGGTGGGCGTCAGGCTCTTCTCTCAAGTAAGAAGTGATAGGACAAGAGAAAACAGCACAAAGTTGCCCCATGGGAGATTTAGGTTGGACATGAGCAACAATGTCTTGTCCTTGAGGGTTGTCAAGGCCTGGCCCAGGCTGCCCAGAGCAGTGGTGAAGTCTCTATCCGTGGAGGGGTCTCAAAGCCATGGAGATGTGGTGCTGAGAGACACGGTTCAGTGGTGAGCTAGCAGTGCTGAGTAATGGTTGGACTCCATGGTCTTACACACTGCCTTTGACATGCCAAAATGCATGGACTGGATCACATGAGGTAAACAGGCAGGCCCAACACGTGGCAGGCTGTGTTTTCATTGTGCCATGGTCCCGTGGTGTGACCAGGATGCCTGCTAACCTGCCTCTGTTTCTTCTCTGAGCACTGGAGCTAACACTGGGCTGTCTGCATTTGCCTTCACCTTGGTTTTTCTTTCTATTTTTTTCCCCTTAACTAATCTTTGTGGCTTAGATGGTTGGCAGTGATAGCTGTGTTCCCAGGCTATCCCAGTTGCAAAACACCCTTTCTCACCAGTGCAAACCACAAGTCCACTCTCACAGGGTTGTGTGCTGTGTTTTGGCTGTGACTTGCTCATTGAGAGGATTCAAAAGCTTTGCTGTCTGAATTTGTGAGGATGGTTGCCCACCCCACGAGTTGCCTGCCCAAGCTTCCTGTGCCTCCGCTCACTGGGTTTGTCGTTCTCTTGGCTGCCATCCCAATAGTGGGAAACCACCAAACTGGGGCAGGTGTAAAGAGTGAAGCCGCATGCATGGCATTCCTCTGCTGCTGCACACTGAGGTGGAATTAAGTGTGGAATTCCCAGAGCTTTTGCAACCTCTGCATCCCAAGAGATGAGCTTTTGCTGCTACAGTAAAGTCCCAGAGAGCCTGCACAGTAACCTGCCTGGTAATGGGAGGGAATTTGCTGCTGGAAGTCTTGTTCCAGGTGACACTTGCAGTGTGTGTAGGTGAGGAGGTGAGTCGCCTCTGATCTAGCATCAGGTGGTGAGGGTGACATTTGCCCCACTGCTCAGGTAGCAGGAGATGTGTACCAGCTCCCTCACTGGTGTGGGAAGATGCTGATAGCTTCCTAGAATAATTTGATTGGAAGAGAACCTTAAGATCATTGAGTCCAACTGTGAACCCAGTGCTGCCAGGGCACCACTAAACCGTGTCCCTCGGCACCACATCTCCATGGCTTTGAAAACCCTTCTAGAGATGGAGACTCCACCACTGGCCTGGGCAGCCAGGCCTTGACAACCCTCCCCAGGGGCAACTAGAGGCTGTTTCCTTTTGTCCCATCACTTGTTTCTTGGGAGAAGAGACCAGCCCCCAGCTGGATCCAACCTCCTTTCCAGGAGTTGTAGACAGCCAGAAGGTCTGCCCTCAGCCTCCTTTTCTGCAGGCTGGGAACCTCCATTTTCCTCCGCTGCTCTTCTCAAGACCTGTGCTTACAGACAGTGGTTTATGCTGAGGGGCTCAGCTGGCCGTGTGGGAGCAGGGTGGCAGATGCTGCTGCTTGCTGCCATAAGGAAGTGAACCAAAAGCCTTCTTTGAGGTCGTGGTGACGAGTGGCACAAGGCACGTGCCTGGCAGAGGGACAGGGAGCCTGGCAGGAGCTGTCCTGTGTCCCACATCTGAACAAGCCTCACTGGGAGCTGCTGTAGCTCATTTTCTTTTGCCACTCCTCTTATGCCAGGCTGACGCAGGGCAGCAGCTGATGCTGTCCTAGTGAGACTGGGTTGATATTGTCTGCTAGAGGCCTCCTGTACACTTGGGGACTTGTTTGAGAGAACCATTAACGAGTTTAAAACTGCCTCATTTCACTCTGGGGTATGAGAATTGCCCATTGTATGTGAGAACAATGGCACCGATGTGAGCGGCTGCCCTCGGCTCGGGGTTGTGTGGCTGGAGTGGTATGAAGTGGCACATCCAGCTGGAGCAGTCGCGGGGCCTCTGGGCTCTCAGCTTCAGCCAAATGGGTGATGTTGGCCTTCACCGTGGCAGTGCTTGTCCTCTGTCCCTGCTTGTGTGAACAATGGACAATTGCTCTCTACAACTCCGTGAAAGGAGGCTGGAGTGACGTGGGGATTGGTCTCTCTAGTATCAAGTTGGAAGGAGAGGAAATGTCCTCAAGCTGTACTGGGGAGGTTTAGGTTGGATATTAGGAAGAATTTCTTTCCTGCAAGAGTGGTCAGGCATTGGAGCAGGCTGCCCAGGGAGGTGGTGGAGTCCCCATCCTTGGAGGTGTTCAAGAAATGTGTGGACATGGCACTCCTGGACATGGTTTAATAGCTATAGTGGTGTGAGGATGATTGTTGGACTTGATCTTGGAGGTCTTTTCCTGAAACAGTTTTGTGCTTCTATGAGTACCATCAACTGGATGACTGGAGGGTGGCACCAGGGTCCTTTCTGAGCTTGGGCAGAAGGAAGAGCACATCCACTGGATTTCTGAGCAGCACAAGGAGTTTAGGCTGGGACTGGAATTCCCATCTCTCCTACTCTTTTACAGAGTTTCACAGTGTTCTTGCGCACACAGCACATCCAAAACCTCTGCCCTGCTCTCTGAGTTCGCTTTGTAGACTACAGGTGTGAGAGCAGATGAGCAACACCATCTCTGTGTGACGCTCTGCATCCACTTACAGATAGTGGGGGAATGCCAGGAGAGGCAGGCCTTGAGAAGGCCTCCAAACATTTGGGCTCCACAGTAAGGGCGGTGCTGGCAGGCTGATGGACAGGAGCTCGGCACGGCCATGGGGGCTAAAGGCTGCATGTCTGTTCCAGTGAGATTTTATAGAGCAGTGGCTGGTGAGTTTACTTTATGTCGTGTAAGTCCTGCCAAAACAATTTCTTCCTGTTATTGCTCCTCTGGTCTTAGCAGAGTGATAAGAGCCTCTTGCAGGGAGCTGGATTCTCCCAGGGGCTCTCCTGCTCTGAGGCAGCTTTAAGCAGCTTTTCCCAAGGCAACTTTTCATTCACATAGAATGGTAGAGGCTGGAAAGGACCTCTGCAAATCATCTGGTCTGACCCCCCTGCTCAACCCTTCAGATGAATTCCAAAGTTAGATGATAAAAAGAACATCTGGCTGTGGCCTAAGTAAGGTCTCTCCACAATCAAATAGAATCATAGCATGGTAGGGGCTGGAAGGGACCTCTGGAGATCAGTCCAAGCTGCCTGCCAAAGCAGGGTCATCTAGGGCAAGTCATACAGGAATGCATCCAGATGAGGCTTGAAAGTCCTCTGGAGAAGGAGGCTCCACAACCTGCCTGAGCAGCATACTCCAGGGCTCTGTCACCCTCACAGCAAAGAGGTTTTTCCTCACTTTGAGGTGGAATCTCCTGTGTTCCAGTTTGTATGTGTTGCCCCTTGTCCTATGGTGGGACACCATTTGAAAGAGGCCAGCACCACCTTCTTGACACCCACTTTTCAAATATTTATAAACATCTATAAGATCCTCTTTCGGTCCTCTCTCTTCCAGACTAAACAGCTCCAGGTCTCTCAGCCTGGGAAGGAAAAAAATAGTAGATTGAGTTGATTTTAGACTCGTAGCATCATCTAGGTTGGAAGAGACTTTTAAGATCCACCCATTAACCCAGCACTGCCAGGTCACCACTAAGCCATGTGCCTTAGCACCACATCTCCACAGCTTTGAAATCCTTCCAGGGATGGGCACTCCGGAGCATGGGAGGAAGGGGGTGGGTTATATGGAAGCCCTGTGTGATGCAGACTGGTGTATTTGTGCTCCTCAGTGCTTCTCTGATGGTAGTCAGTGAGTTTTGCACCCGAAAAGCACCAGGGCAAAGACACTTAAGCCATCTCTAATAACTATGGGGAGTCTGTGCGGTTTCAGCTTTGACCTTTTGGAGTGATAATTACTCTCTAATCTTTCCAGCTTTGATTCCCAGAAAGCTTCACCTTTGTTTACAGCTGCAGTGTAAACGTGTTCAATAAGGCAGAGCTGAAAACACAAAGAAGTGTCTCTGGGGGGATAGAGCTTCACGGAAGGATGCTGCAGGATGGCTCCGTGGATCCATGCGGTGCTGTAAGCAGGAGACATGGACTTGATTGCTGGGTACTTCTTGGGGTGCTGCTCAGAAAAGCAGAAGCATTGCCTGTCTTCCTTCAAACACACAGAAGGAGGTGCAGCTTTTGCTGAAAGCCATGGATTTAGGTATGAAGTTGTCTTTGGGAACTAGATGTTTCTGGAGAAACCTCTGTGCTGAATTTTCCTGGTTCTTCATACACTCCCTGCTGCCCAAGGACAAATACATTGCAAGAATGGATACTGAGATCCTTAATTTAGGTGGAATTTAGGCACCTAAATACATGTTTGAACGTTCATCTGATTTTTCATGCTGAAGGTGCCACTTTCCTCCCTGGCAGTCAGGACATGATTGGGCAGGAGCTTTGTTTTGGGGTATCTGTGAGCTGGTCAGGCTGTGCTGACCATTTCTGAGCATGCAGGAGGGTTTCTAGAGAAATAGCAATCTGGGACAAGATCCAGTGACACAGGGGGATGTTCTTCACTGAGAGAGTGACTTGCCATTGGAATGGGCTGCCCAGGGAGGTGGTGGAGTCACCATCCCTGAAGGTGTGAAAAAGACTGGATGAGGCACTCAGTGCCATGATCTGGTTGATTGGACAGGGCTGGGTGCTAGGTTGGACTGGATGACCTTGGAGGTCTCTTCCAACCTGAATGATTCTATGATTCTATACCTTCAGAGCTCCAGGGCAGCCTGCTGTTTCTTTCTGTTAGTGTTAACTAACATTTAAGCCTCACGTGGCTTAAATGGTGATTTCTAGCTCCAAGGGCATAAGGAGAGGATGTTTTGGACTAAGTTACAGCCAGATTTGGCCTGGAGGGTCTGGAGCCACACTGTTATAGTAAAGGATGAGAACTTCATATTCAAGTATATAACTCAGCTCCCAAATTAGGTGCTCCATTAATTTACCCCATCCTTCACCCTTTCTCTGATGTTGCATCCAGCTGGCATCAAGGCCAGGGAAGAAGGCACTCTGAGTCCCCCTTCCCAGAGATGGGATGAGGAGGTGCAGCTTGAGAAGGCAGCTCAGTGCAGTCTTCTTTCAGGAATGAAAACAAAATGAACCTGGATGTGTGCCTTAGATGTGAAGATCAAGAAGATTTGGTTTAATTGGGTACTTGGGCACTTCCCTCACTGCCTTACTCCTGACTTCCCTGGGCTTGTTTTCATCACCTGCCCAGGGCAGAGCAGTGGCTGCTCACTGTGTTCCTGGGTCCACACCCCTAGCTGATGCTGTCAGCCACGGGCTGAGGATAGCTCTGTGCAGCCCTTTGCAGTCATTACCTCTTTCAGGGAGGTTATTTTTGGCAGGCTGACTGCTGGGCTGCTTGATTTTCTTGCTGTGTGTAGTTGTGAAATAGTGGCTGTTCTGCTAGGGCCTGCCGTGGCTTCCCTGCTTCCACTGGCACCACAGCTCCTCTTGGCATGCTGCTGTGGGGAGGAGAGCACTTTTAGGGAAGACATGGGGAGACCTTCTGGCTTTATACAACTCCCTGAAAGGAGGTTGGAGCCAGGTGTATTTGCTCTCTTCTCCCAAGGAACAAGTGACAAAGCAAGAGGAAATGTCTGCAGGTTGCACCAGAGAAGGTTTAGGTTGGACATGAGGAGCATTTCTTCCCCAGAAAGATTGTCAAGGCCTGGTCCAGGCTGCCCAGAGCAGTGATGGAGTCCCCATCCTTGGAGGGGTTTCAAAGCCATGGAGGTGTGATGCTGTGGGATGTGATTTAGCAGTGACCTGGCAGTGCTGGGTTAATGGTTGTACTTGATGGTTATAAAGGTCTCCTCCAACCAAAAGGATTCCACGTTTCCATTTGAAGTCAGACAAGGATTAAAGTCACTGGATAATCCCTCTGGCATCTGAGACTTGAGCTTTGCTTGGGCTTTCTGCTGGACAAGCCCACATTGTTAAATGCTTTTTCTTAAGCACTTCTTTTGTCTTCTCTGAAGGAAGAAGAGGTCACTTTTTCCACACTGCTGACGTAAACAGTGAATCACAACTATTATGGGAAGGTGCTGTTACTAGGACTAGTAACTTGTCAAAACATTTGCCATCTTCATCCTGGTGTCCTCAGGCATTTTGCAGCCAGAATGTCAAATGGCTGGGTTTGACCACAGCTCAGAGTGTTGTTTTGATGCTTCTCTAGTAGGATGGACAGGAAAGATTGACTCATTAAGGAGTTTTTATTTCAAGGGAGAGATATAGCTTATGTATGGGGCAGTCCACGTGTTTTACTACAGGAAGGAAACGTGTCAGCACGCAGCATAGATCCAGCCTGTAAGCCAAGATGCAGTTTTGCCTTGGTACCAAGCTCTAACCCCAACCAGACAAAAGACACAACACTGGGACGACATCCAGAGAACTCAGCAGGTTTTGCAAACGCTGGCAGTGCCAGTGAGCTGGAGCCAGGGCCAGCCCTTCCCTGCCTGTGCGGGCAGGTTGAGCTCAAGTGTGGGAGTTTCTGTAGCTCTTGCAGCAGCTGAGCAGAGTTGGAAGCTAATCCTTGAGAAAACACCAGCAACTGCTTCTTGGCTTGCTGTGCCCTGGTCCTATGCCTGCAACAGGGTGCATGGCCTTGCAGAAATGTCTGAGGAGCAACACAGGGGTTCTTTAGTCTGGAGAAGAGGAGGCTAAGGGCAGACCTCATTGCTCTCTGCAACTCCCTGAAGGGAGGCTGGAGTGAAGGGTGAGGGTTGGTCTCTTCTCTCTAGTATCAGGTGATAGAACGTGAGGAAATGGCCTGAAATTGTGCCAGGGGAAGTTTAGGTTGGACATTAGGAACAATTTATTTCCTGCAAGAATAGTCAAGCACTGGAACAGGCTGCCTAAGGAGATGGTGGAGTCACTGTCCCCAGATGCGTTCAAGAAACCTGTGGATGTGGGACTTTGGGACATGGTTTAATGGACACAGTGGTCTTAGGTTGTTGCTTGGACTTGATGTTGGAGGTCTCCTTAAACCAAAACACTTTGTGATTTTTATGAGCTGACAGTTTAGTGTATTTTGGTTCCTTGCATGTTTGCAGGGTTTGTTTATCCATGCTGTGTGACATCCTGCAGAACCCAGGTGGTGCCTGCATGCAGTCCCAAACAACTTGTGCTTTTAGAGGATGAGTGAAGGTGTAGGTGTGCTGAGCTTAGCCTTGGAGATGAAGAGATGCACTTTCAGAGGGGTCAAGACAGGTCCTTTCAGGGTGACTGGTCTTGTCCTTTCCTGGTTTGTATTGGTTTTGCCAGCTGTAGTGATGAATTCACTTGCTGCTGAAAAGGACTCAAGAGGGTGTAGAAAAGGGTGACAGAAGAAGATCCCTAATGCTTGGAATAAAATCTGCAGCTCCATTGTGCAAAAGGACCCAGGCTTTGGTCAATAAACATGCACATCTTGCAACCCAAGATTTCCAAACCCGAGTGTGTGGAGAGGACCTGCCCTGCCGACGTAGCGCAGATGACAAACCAAACAAGCAGCTGTAAGCAGGCAGGATGAGCACATCCCCTGTCTGGCCAGTCTCACTGAGGTGGCTTTTCCCTGCAAAGAGGCTGTCAGCTCGCATTGCTCACGCACTGGAGCTTCACTCGAGCCAGCCGTGCTCCGATGGCAGCAGGAGCTGGCTTGGGACACCGGGAAGCAACATCGACTTCAATTAGCATCATTACTGACGAGCTTTTTCATCTGCCGATGGTTGCCCTCGCTGAGCACCGCGGCCAGTGGAATGGGGCTGGGCAAGCACCGGTGGCCACATCAGTTGTGTATGTCTCTTCTGGCCTCCTCAAGGAGACACTTAACCCTTTGTTAGGGTTAAAAAGTCATAGAAGCAGAGAATACATAAATAATAATATAGACTGTAAGGAAGGAATAATATTTAAATTAAAACGTGGGCTGTAAGAAAATAATAACATAGAATCATAGAATCAGTCAGGGTTGGAAGGGACCACAAGGATCATCTAGTTCCACCCTCCCTGCCACGGGCAGGGACACCCTACCCTAGATCAGCCTGCCCACAGCCTCATCCAGCCTGGCCTTATAAATAACAACACAGACTGATGGAAAATAATAATATGTAAATTCTTATATTTGCATATTATTATACATACAGTAGGACTGTAGGAAAATACTAGTATTTAGGAAGGCACTTTGAAAAGTTTGCCAGCAGAAATTTGTTGTTACTGAAATTTACTGTCTGGGAACAGTTGAAACCTCTAGCAGCTTCTCCTCGCAGCCATGAGGCTTTACGTGGAGTTACAGAATGGTTCAGGTTAGAGGAGACCTTAAAGGTCATCTAGTTCTAACCCCATAGGCAGAGACACCTTCCACTAGGCCAGGTTGCTGAAGGCCCTGGCACCAATTTCAGAGCATGGTAAGGCTGTAATTTGTTGCTCAGTATGTCCAGAGAAGAATGACAAAGATGATGAAGGATCTGGAGTGTGAGTCTTGTGAGCAGCAGCTGAGGGAACTGAGGTGTTTCAGCCTAGAGAAAAGGAGGTTGAGGCTCTCTACAGCTCTCTGAATGGAGGCTGGAGCCAGATTGGGATCTTCCTCCCAAGGAACAAGTGAGAAGATGAAAGGAAGCAGTCTGAAGTTGTATCAGGGTTGGATGTTAGGAGAAGTTTCTTCTCTATGAGAGTTGTCACAGCCTATCTCAGGCTGCCCAGGGCAGTGGTGGAGTCCCATCCCTGGAGGGGCTTCAGAACTGTGGAGATGTGGTGCTGAGGGACATGGTTTGGTGGTGACCTGTCAGTGCTGGGTGAATGGTTGAACTTGAAGTCTCTTCCAGTCAAAATGATTCTATGATTCTATCCTTTGATTCTCTCTCTGGGGACAGAAGGAAGGCTTAGAGAGAGGCAGTTGTGTCCAGGTGAGATGCCTGCTGACATCACCAGGGCACTGTAAGGCAGTTCCTGGATAAATGTTGAAGTAATTCTTGGAAGTGACTGAGCAGAACCAGTTGGTGCACATGCTCCTAGTCTTTGCATGTGAATCTGGGGCTGTGGCTGGCACTCAGCTTTTTGTTTCTGCTCCTGAGCTCATCGTGCTGAACACACATTGCCACAGAAACGCAGGCTGCAAGGGCTGTCACTATGGCAATGGCTCTCCAAATGCGACCCTCGCACCTCGCTGCAGTGTTGGCGTGGCTGAGCTGCCTTGTAAGATGGCACTTCTGTATTTTTTTTAGTAGTAATTCCATGTCAAAGAGGAAATATAAATAAACTCCCCAAACAAAAGAAGCAAGGAAAAAATAATTCTTTCAAACATTTGAGCAGGAACAATAGGGTAGGATATGCACTCTCTGGGGAGAGCTAATGGCTGAAACCGATAGGAGCAGAGTCCTGCCTCACTCTGCTTTGGCACTAGCACAAACCTTTGCTCAACCAAAGATTATTTATAGCAAATGTTATGGCAGAAGCATGTGTGACCTGTGGGCTCCCTGCTAGGGGAAGAGCTTTCCTGTGCTGTCTCTGGGATACAATAGACAATTATTTAGACACTATCTTTGTCTTGAGATATAAACAATTAAATGCTGGCTACTAATTTCTGTTCTTCTGTTCAGAATGTGGGCAGCTTTGTTCTGTTACTTCTGGATTTTTGGGGAAGGAAAGGACTTTTAAGGGACTTGGTGCAGAGAAACATCATGGCTGTAAAGTTGCTGAAGTCTCTCTACTAAATTGATGAATTGGGAGAGCAATATAACATTGCAGAATCCCAGCATGGTGGGGTTGGAAGAGACCTCTGCAGATCATCCAGTCCAACCCCTTGCTAAAGCAGGGCAACCCACAGCAGCTTTCCCAGGATTACAGTGTCCAGGAGGGTTTGGAAACTCTCCATGGAGCAAGACTCCACAACCTCTCTGGGCAGCCTGCTCTAGGGCTTCATCAACCTCACAGCAAAGAAGTTTTCCCTCCAGTTCAGATGGATCCTCCTGGGTTCCTCTTTGTGCCCATTGCCCCTTATCCTGTCCTTCTGCACCACTGACAGAAATCTGGCCACATCCTCTTGCCCCTCACCCTTTATGTCTTGCCGAGCATTGATCAGATCCCCTCTCAGGTTACTCTTCTCCAGGCTCAACTGATCTAGGTCTCCCAGTCTCTGCTCCTCACAGAGAAGCATCTTCATAGCCTCTACTGAATTATCTTCAGTAGATCCTTCTCTCTTAAACTTGGGATCCCAGAACTGGACCCAGTACTCTAGATGAGCATAAAGCATCATGAATTAATTGCCTGCCAACATCCCCAGGAAGGATGGAGCCAGGGGTGTAGTGTTGCTCAGCTGACGTGGTGAGGTATGTGTGGGTGTAGAACCCTTAATCTGCCTGTACTCTTGAGTTTTAGCTCATCACTGTGGTATTGGAGTACCTGCTTCTGCTTTGGGATAGTAATTACATGTTCTTTCTTTTAATTAGCCACTTTCAACTGATTACTGAGCAGCTTAAGTAACCTACCTGTAACGGCAGATATTTCTCTGTTATAATGGTGGCAGTCGGTGCCAAGTACCTGAGAAGGTTGAGGAAACATAACTTTGTTCTGGAAGATGGCTCCTTTTTCAGGCTCCTTTGTTCTGTGCATCCCGAGTGTCAACAGTGAAATTATCTTTTGAGATCTATTTGGTTGTCACCTTGGTTTTGTTTTCTGCCTTTTAAAAGAATGGAGAGTTGTAAAAAAGGCCTGGGGCAGTGTGAGGGAGCTGCAGGGGCAGAGGACATGTTCATTCTCTTCTGTAACTCATGGGTCTGCTCTGTGAATCTGGAGAAACGTTTCACAGCAGGTACAATGCCAAAGCCTTCAGGGCTCTGTGCTCTGAAATTCAGCTGCGGTAGGAAGTAACCTGTTACATCTTCATCTTTTGATTTTAATTAACATGGACTTTTATACCTCGGTGTTCTTCTCTCATGTTTCTCCTGCCCAACTTCACATGAAGAGCTGGGTAATGGAGCTCTCCCCTTTATAAAGCTGTTGCTGACTTGGTGGAAGTTTTTAGGGCTCAGCATAATGTAAAACCAGGTACTGGTAGCCTGGTGAAGTGCCTGACACCGTCACATCATCTCATCAGTCCCACCAAACCACCGATGTGAGCTGGTCCCTCCCCTGGCGGCAGCAGCACAAGGCCAGTTTGTCTGCCAGATGCAGTTGAGCAGCTCTGTCTCTCCCTCGGCCGCAGGCAAAGTGAATCTCCTGCTCTAATTTCGTTGTGTTTAGCCGTCGCACAAACTCTAAAGCTCCCTGAAATGGGAAGGAAGTAATGTTTAAATCAGACATGAGTGAGCTGATTTACTCAGGCTGAAGTTTGGAGTTCCGTCCTTCTGAATGCAGGGATAGAGCTGTCTGCCTGTGCACCCACCCGTCTGCCCGCCGAACACTGAATTAGCAGAAACACAAATGGAGATCCAGGGTTAAAAAAGCTTTGGCTTACACCAGTGAAAACCGTGTGGGGCAGATGCTTGCTGCCAGAGGGAAAGCAGCCTGTTTGCCTGCTCTTAGCTGATCTAGTGGGTAGTCCTCAGTGATGGAGTGAGACTCTTGCTGCAGGTTCCCTTCCACCACGGAAAATACAGTGTTACATAGAGTGCTTTGGATTGGAAGAGGCCCTTTTGAAAGATCATCTACTTCTAACCCCCCTGCCCTGCCATGGGTTGGGACACCTCCCACTAGACCAGATTGTTCAAAGCCTCATCCATACTTCAGGGATGAGACATTCACAACTTCTCTGGGCAACCTGTTCTAGTGCCTCACCACATGCATAGTGAAGAGCTTCTTCCTAACATCCAATCTCAATCTACCCTGCTCCACTATAAAACCATTGCCCTTGTCCTGTCACCGCAGGCCCTTATAAAACCTCCTTCTCCAGCTTCCCTGTAGCTGCCACCAAGTACTGAAATGCTACTCTAAGGTCTCCCTGGAGCTTTCACTTGTCCAAGCTGAACAGATGCAACTCTCTCAGCCTGTCCCCATAGGGGAGGTGCTTCAGCCCTCTAATCATCCTTGTGCTCCAACAGATCCATGTCTCTCTTTGTCTTGTGGACTTCAGAGCTTGATGCAGTACTCCAGGTGAGGTCTTACCAGAGTAGAGGAGTACAATCACCTCCTTTGGCCACGCACCTTTTGATACAGCCCAGGACATGGTTGGCTTTTTGGGCTACCAGTGCACATTGCAGTAAGGTCTGTCTGCCCCTGAATCTAGAGGAATTCAAACTGGTCTCCTGCCCGTCATGGAAGGGGTTTAACTTCCTGTGTAACATATTGTGCAGAGCATTTAAAATGCTGGTTGAATTCTATGGTTGCTTCCTGTGGGCACTTACTTGGTGCTCCTCAGGGAGCGCAGCGCCGGAAAGTTGTGACTGTTCTTGCTAATGGCCTGGAGATCCCTTTTGCAGATGTTTCATCCAGTTCTCTCCTCTATGATGCTTCTACTTGAAAGAATTGCCATGCAAGCTGCAGTGCTACCGTGCCCAACTGAAGCTCAGCAGCAAACTGTCTTTCTTGTCCTTGGAACAGAAGATGCTGAATTTTTGTAGCTGCAGCAGTTCATGTTGTGAGCAGTTGCAAGCTGGAGATCTGCTGGTGAGGCCTGAGTGTGGCTGGCTTCTGTTGGTGTTAGCTGGTAGCAAGCTGGAAAAGCTTGAATGTGGTTTTGGAATTGGGCGCTTCAGAGTGGCGCTGAGAGGAGTTGAGATGGCTACAGAGACATAAACAGAATAGGGGTGAAGGCACAATTCTCTCCCTATTTATTTGACCTAAATACATTGAAGTAGCTGTACCCTCATGAAAGAGATAATTTCCTGAGGCTGGAGAGCTTAACATCTGTTTCCTCCCATTTTTTTTCGTTGGTAGAACATGGTAACGGAAGAACTGGCGGGGTTTTCTTTCCTCTTTTTCTTTTGTATAGCGAGAGGCGCTGCATGCTTGGGCTAAATGCGCTCTCCTCCAGCAGACAGGTTTCTCTCAAGGGTTATATGATCATTTGTTCTCTATTTTCTCTTCTTCCTGCCTCCCCCCCGCCCCTCCTGGAGAGGAGCGGATACGCCGAAGCCCGGGCAGGACTTCCTCAGCTGAAGCCGTGCCTTCTGGCAGCCTGTGCCGCGTGCCCTCTCCCCACCGCCCCCTTCACCGAGAAACAATGGCCAGAGGCTCCTTCTTGTTTGTTATTTTGGATCCCGCAGAGGAAGAGCCGAGTGGAAGATCATATCCCCAAGGGCTCTTGCTGCATTCCAGCTCTGGCTGCTGCCTGGTGAGGCTGCCGCCCTTGGCTGTGCCACCCCCAGGCCTTCAGCACCAGTCAGCAGTGCCACGCAATGCTGGGGGAGGCCAATGGGTTGTGAGGCAAATTTAGCCCTGCTGAGAGGTTAGAGAGGGGGATGGAGAGCTTTGGATGGTTGTGTTGAGTTGGTGCTCCACAGCAAGAGCAGATCCACTCACCTGACATCCAGCACAGCACAGGTAGTTGTGGTGCCAAGAGGAGCTGGATTTGTACCAGTTACTTATGGTGTGGCTTGAACCCCCCTCATATGCTGCTAGTATCCCCTTTGCAGCAGAGGTATAATGAGTCTTAGACCCTCCATACTCCAAAAGTTGATTTCTCCAGGTGGTTTCTGCCAGAGGTGGTGGAGAGAACATTTGTCACATTGGATCCTGTCCAGACTGGCCCAAGAGCTATGGCACCACCAATTTCCTCTGATCTCTTCAAAGGCTTGGTGCTCCTGGAGGCCTCCATCAGAACAGTTCTTCTCAAGTCACTGGATAAGAGGGGATTTACAATTTGACTGTGACCTGGAAAAAGTATTCTTCAGGATGCTACAATGTCTAGGGATGGCTGAGTTTCCTTTTGATGGCTAGTGGAGACATGAACCTGTTTGAATGGGTCCAGAAGAGGTCACAAAAATCATTCAAGTGATGGAACCTTTTTGCTGTGGAGCTAGGCTAAGGGAGTTGGGGTTGTTTAGATTGGAGGAGAGAAGGCTCTAGGGAAGCCTTCCCATGGCCCTTCAGGACTTCAAGGGGTCAGAAGAAAGCTGGGGACAGGCTTTTGAGCAGGGCCTGTTGTGACAGGACAAGGGGTGATGGTTTGAACTGAAAGAGGGAGATTCAGACTGGAGAGAAGGGAGAAACGTTTGACCCAAGGAGGTGGTAACTGCCCCATCCCTGGAACCATTGCAGGTCAGGTTGGTTGTGGTTCTGATCAGCCTGCTCTTATTGTAGCTGTTCCTGCTGACACAGGATGACCTTTAAATGTCCTTTCTAACACAGAATACCTAGATTCTGTGGGCATTCCTGAGTGCATTTATTGGGATGTACATCCTGCTGCTCACAGAGTGGTCACCTTGGAGCATCCTCCTGTGTGACATTCCCAATTGTTTGTTTTTTTTTTTTGACCTTACAAACAATAATCAAAATGAACTCCACAATGCACACAGGTATGAACAGTCTGACTGCACAAGGATGTGGGAGGAACTGAAAGGCCATTACAACAAGGTTCTGAAGATCCATTCATGAGGATAGGAAGGAGTATCTGCCATTTTTTCCCCTCTCCATAAAATGTGTCTCTGGAGAAAGAGGTAATTGCTGATTTTCTTAGGAGATGGTTCTGCAGGTACTGAGGCAGCAGCAAGGTAGGCACATGGATGCTTATTTTGCTATGGTGGTGGATGACTACTGTAAACTTACGTTGGGTCGGTGCAGAAGAAGAAGGGTGCCTATGAGAAGCATCAGTCTCTGTGACAGCACTGATTGCTTAGACCTGGTTTGAATGGGCTAACCAGGGAGGTGATGGAATTGCCATCTCTGGAGGTATTTGAATGAGGCATGGATGGTGGTGCTGAGGGACGTAGTTAGTGGCAGTAGCTTAGCAGCAGTGGAAGGATTGTTGTCTCTAGGTGAGCATTTGGGCTCAATCTCAAAGGTCTCTTCCAACCTGAACTGTTCTGTGATTCTGTGATGTCCTCTAAGTCTACGAGAACTGTTAACTTCAGTGAGTGTTACCTGCGCCTCTGGTGTTATGTCTGCTTTTCTATCCATTTGTTAATCACACTCAAAAAGAACAAAATTGCTGTTACTCCCACCTGTATCGTGCTACAAAAGCCCTGTTGCCAAGGAAATGTTATGCAATCATGAAGGAAATACAGAGCAAGAGAGTTCTTTCTTCAGAGTTTAGGTAATACAAAATAAGAAGAAGAATTTGGCGAAGAATCGTGGTCATATATCATCATACAGGTATTTGTGTAGCTTATCCTGTGCCATTAGCTTACGACTTTGTGTGATCCTTGTCCACTTCAGTCACCTAGAAGGTGGATTTTTGAGAATGAAAGGCTACTGCATGATGAGAAGGACGAGAGGTCAGGGTGTGGACCCATGAGACTCCTCTAAGTTGGAGCAGTTTTCAGTGTTTGATGGATAGCTGTTTTATGAAACCATTTCCCTCACCAGGTGAGATGTGTATTTTATGGACCAAATACACCAGCCTGGCTGAGCCACTCTCTTTGAGTTTGAGGGAATTCCAAGGGTAGTGGAAGAGGTGCAAAGTAATAGTGTTAACTTCATGTTCTCTCTGGTTAGGGTGTCTCACATAGGTGGTAGCTGTAGCTTAGCTGCTAGGTGGTAACTTGCTGTGACTTGACATCTTCAACTATGCTTGCAGCTTAAGGGCAGGAAGGGGAAATAAAAAGGCCATTGACTAACTGTTGTAGTTTTCTGTCTAGTAGATGTGCTCAAAAATACACTCCAGGTGTTTCATTAACTTCTTCTGCTCCCCAGAAAGATGAATAATGGTTTATCAGATACTCCCAAGCCTGTTCTCCTACTCTAATTTGTTTTTGTCATTAGGGGCCTTAGTGCCCTGGAGCCTGTGTGGTTTGGTTGACAAGGCTGACACCTTTTCTCTGGTTGGCTTATTTAAAACAGAGGCTTCCCACAAGCAAGCTGCCGTTGTGTGTTTGCATAGTGACAGACGCTAATTTCAGCAGCTGTATTGGTTGATGGAGCATAGCAGATCTTGGCACCTGGTTGAGGAAGCCTGAGCAAAGGCAGCTGCAATTTGTTCAAATACAGAGAATTTGCCTGGGTGCTGGGAGGCTTAGCTCTGGGTGAGACAGTGACGATCCTCAGGCTGGATCTGGTTTGGATGATGGTACAATAACAGGTGGTGAGTTGGCTCTTGCCAGGGTTAGTCAGTGATTTTGGTGTGTGCAGCCTTCGCTGCTGTGAAGGAGACCACAGTAAGGTGCTTTTCTCACACTTTGCTAGCAGCCTGTCAAAAGGCTGTCTGAGCTCCATGTCTCTGTCCTGCTATTCCACCTATTCCTCAGGGAGGGCTTTGTCAAAGCAACAATGATGTTTTCAAAGATGAAGAGAGGTTCAGGTGAGGCTGTGGTGGAAGGGAAAGTGGAAAGGAGCAACCGAGCACTGGTCCCCTCTTTGCTAGGGCACTCGGTTTTGGCTTTGTGGTGGTGGTGACTTTAATTTATGTCTAGTTTAAAGCTGCTTTTGAAAAAATCATCTGTATATGTATTTTTCTTTTAAATCTACCCTTGAACCCTGTGTTTCTGGGTTGTGTTGCTTCTTTGAGGAGGGCCATATAGCCTCTTTCTTCTCTTGTGCTAGCTTCCCTCTGAAGACCTCACAGACAAGCCTTTGAATCTTCTTTCCTCATGTAGGATCCACTGAGCCAAAACCAATAAAATATAAAACTGGAAAGAGAAAAAACAGTAAAATGTGGACCTTTTGTAATTTTTTTTCCTGTCTTTTGCTGCCAATTGGCTGCACAACTTGAAATTACTCAAATTGTCTTTTTTTTTTTCCCCCACTCCTTCAAATCCAGTCCAATATGTTTCTCTTTAAATTGCAGCAGGGATGATGTCTGTGAATAACTCACAGACCCAGAGTGACAGCCTGGGGAAGGCGGAGCTGGTGGTCTCCTCAAGCACCATATGGAGGAACAGTCTCACTAAACCCTTGGCTTGTTGGGAAGAAAAGCTTTCTGTGGTCTTCACAGACCCAGGCCAGAACAGTGTCTGTGAATTTGTGCTGCAGGGTTTAAGCAGTGGCAGGCGGAGAAGACAAGCCTTTGCCTGGGGAGGGAGGTTCTCTTTGAAAATCTCCATCATGATGAGTACAAAAGGCAGTGGGCTAAGTGGATGGCCAGAGTAGAGTGAGGCTGTGTGTGTGTAAAATAAATAGAGAATTGTGGAATCATTATGGTTGTAAGAGACCTTTGTGGTCATCAAATCCAACCATTAACTCTGCGTTGCCAGGTAACCACTAAATCGTGTCCCTCAGCACCACCTCTCCATGGCTTTGAAACCCCTCAAGGGATGGGGACTCCACCACTGCCCTGGGCAGCCTGGGCCAGACTTGACAACTCTTTTGGGGAAGAAGTTGTTCTTTGTGCCCGGGCTGAACCTCTGCTGGTGCAACTTGATGCAACTTGAGGCCATTCTGTTGCTTGTTCCTTGGGATAAGAGACCAATCCTCATCTGGCTCCAACCTCCTTTCAGGAGCCTTCAGGCCAGAAGGTCTCCCCTCAGCCTCCTTTTCTCCAGGCAGTACAACCCCAGTTCCTTCAGCTGCTCCTCACCAGACCTGTTCTCCAGACTCTTTAGCAGCTTCATTGCCCTTCTCTGAACATGCTCTAGCCCCTCAATGTCCTCTTTGAAGCAAGGGCCCCAAAACTGACCCCAGGATTTAAGGTGTGGCCTCATCAGTGCCCAGTACAGGGGACTGATCCCTGCCCTGGTCCTGCTGTTCACTGGCTGCTGTGTAACTCTACGGGGTGCATTGGACAAGATACAGTCTAACTACACAAGGCATAGCTGGCACTACCCAGGGCATGTAGCTGTGGAAGGTGTGGCTGACAATACCTGGGATGTGTAACTGTGGAAGTGTAGCTGGCAGTGCCCAGGGCGTGTAGCTGTTGAAGGTGTAGTTGGCAGTATCTGGGGTGTGTAGCTGGCAGTACCCAGGGCGTGTAGCTGTGGGAGGTGTAGCTGTGGAAGGTGTAGCTGGCAGTACTTGAGTCATGTAGCTGTGGGAGGTGTAGCTGACAACACCTGGGGCATGTACCTGTGGAAGGTGTAGCTGGCAGTACCTGGGACGTGTAGCTGTGGAAGGTGTAGCTGGCAGTACCTGAGGTGTGTAGCTGTGGGAGGTGTAGCTGGCAGTACTTGAGGTGTGTAGCTGTGGAAGGTGTAGCTGGCAGTACCTGAGGTGTGTAGCTGTGGGAGGTGTAGCTGGCAGTACTTGAGGTGTGTAGCTGTGGAAGGTGTAGCTGGCAGTACTTGAGGTGTGTAGCTGTGGAAGGTGTAGCTGGCAGTACTTGAGGTGTGTAGCTGTGGAAGGTGTAGCTGGCAGTACTTGAGGTGTGTAGCTGTGGAAGGTGTAGCTGGCAGTACTTGAGGTGTGTAGCTGTGGAAGGTGTAGCTGGCAGTACTTGAGGTGTGTAGCTGTGGAAGGTGTAGCTGGCAGTACTTGAGGTGTGTAGCTGTGGAAGGTGTAGCTGGCAGTACTTGAGGTGTGTAGCTGTGGAAGGTGTAGCTGGCAGTACTTGAGGTGTGTAGCTGTGGAAGGTGTAGCTGGCAGTACTTGAGGTGTGTAGCTGTGGAAGGTGTAGCTGGCAGTACTTGAGGTGTGTAGCTGTGGAAGGTGTAGCTGGCAGTACTTGAGGTGTGTAGCTGTGGAAGGTGTAGCTGGCAGTACTTGAGGTGTGTAGCTGTGG